>CM029547.1:59049219-59616719 GCA_017141385.1 Sogatella furcifera | reverse complement strand
CGTGGGTACGAGCCGCCAGTGTGCTGGAATATGTATTCTGACAATGAATACAGTATTTGAAAACATTTCCACCTTCAAATACTTCGTGAATAGGCCTGTTGTCAAGAAAACGAATTGCTGATAATGATAATGATAATTAATTGTTTAACATTTTTATTTTTATCATATTTGAATATAATCATTGATTCATTGATTCATTGATTCATTGATTCATTGATTCATTGATTCATTGATTCATTGATTCATTGATTCATTGATTCATTGATTCATTGATTCATTGATTCATTGATTCATTGATTCATTGATTCATTGATTCATTGATTCATTGATTCATTGATTCATTGATTCATTGATTCATTGATTCATTGATTCATTAATTATGGAGTAAATAAGAGTAAATAAAATAACAAATCACAGCACCCTTAAAAATATTTCTATTCCAACACAACTATTTTTAGCTTGTTAAAATAAAACGTATTTCTCAAGAATCAAAATTTATAAGTCATCAATATTTACACGAAATACATTGACATCGTCAAGTAGGTATGAACAATAATAAATTTCTTGAATATAACAATAATACAAGACATTTAAAATAATACAACAATAGAGAAAGAACACTAGCTACAAGACTTCATTCCACTCTATATAAAAAAATTCATTTACAGTATATAAGCACTGTCTAATTAATATTATTTCTTTTTGTTTTTATACAGAGGTAAGTGCTTGAAACAGTCTGGAGTGGCATTATATAGTTTAATAGACATGTAATTGAAATTTTTCTACGATCTTGTATGAGAATATTGTTCAACCCAAAGTGTATGCCTGTTTCGTGTATTGATACTGTTGAAACTCTCATTCGTAAGATACTTATCCAAATTACCCTGTACATATCGTAACACATTAAGTACATACATTGAGGGCAGAGTCAAAATTTTAAAGTTCACAAACAGAGGCTTGCAGTGAGTATTGTGTGGAATTTTTCCAACCATCCTTACTCCTTTTTTTGAAGGATAAAGATAGATTTGGCCTTTACACTATTTCCCCACAGAATGATACCATACATGATTATGCTTCCTACAAATGGATTCAGCTGTGTTGAAATTAAAATAGTAACTCTAGGATTCAGTAACTCATTTATTGTACGTAAGTAGCCCTTAACTTAAAAGTGAGGACTTGGTGGTTCTTAAAAGTGAAGACCCCAGTACCCTTTGTAATGATGTCGATAGATGTTATTAGGCTTCAGATACATAATATGTAAACTACGGGTACTTCTTGTATCAGTTATGATTGGGTGGGGGAGGGGGAGAACTGAAACCAGTTTCGCTTTTAGGTTATGTCTGCTAGTTGTAGTACTTTCACTCGCGTCCCGACCGGTTTCAATAGAGCCCGCACAGTATCACTATATCTGTTGTAGCTATACAGTGAATTCACTATTATCACAAACCAATAACATAATTATTCCAAGGTCGTGTCGAGTTCCTATTTTCGTTTTCCTGCTTTTAGTCTGACGCCTGACGCCGTCCGAGTAGGCTACCGCAATACAACTTGTCAAAATACTCCATTTAGCCAAACACATGTGTTCAGTAGAATATTATTACTATTTCAAAGAAAAACTAAATAAAAATCACTTTTATATGGAAATAAACATACTTACAAAGTAGTGTAAGTACAACACACTGTTATAATTTAATTTGATTCAATTTAAGTTACTTTTAATATAAAAGTGGAAAAAAGAATGGATACACAAAATCAATTTCAAAGAAGACAAAAAAGTAGTTATGAAGAGATTGCTTCTTTAAATCCTAATTTGTGAGGTTTGGGTGCGTTTTAGACGAAAAAGTCACTGATTATTTTTTCTTCAAAATTCAATTACCTACAATAATAGATGATCCAAAATCCTGGTCAACAATCGAATAACCTATTTCTATCCCTTTCAAGTTGTAAAATGTAGTTTTCCCGCTTATTTTGATAATCAAATCTCAATAACTACGGAATTTACGGACTTCTAACTGGGAATTTACGGACTGTATTCGATTTCTCAGCTGGTTTTACATAATAATTGACCACTATGGTACCCTCTCAAGGCCGCTACAAAATTGACAAGACAATGCTACAGAACACAAACCGAACACAAACAGAACTCAACGCAAAAACTCAAAACAAACTTGAAGGGCTAATGCATGTTTTCTGAATCAATTGAACTTCCGTAAGAAAAAAATTAAATATCTAGAGGATTGATACAGGGCTTAATAACTTCAGATACAAACATCCATCGTATGGAAAACCGCCATCAAAAGGTTCCACTGTTACCATTATTTACCATTACCACAGGTACAATTATTTTTTGAGTGTGATGCCCACAAGCCCCACATGTAGCCTATTAAAGGCTTGTGCAATGTGCATGGGTAATGAGAAAAGTGATAATGAGAGATGGTGACTACTTGTTGAGCTGTCAGACAGTCTGGACCGACGGCTTATCGTCTTTCTAGAAATAGGAGACATGAAAAAGAAATACAAATTTATAGAGCGATAGTACTAGTTCTTTGTAAAAAATATTCGTATGGCTTTAAATAGAGGGATAGGTTCCACCTCGCACTTTGTACTTGTGTACAAATGATTGTTAATAATAGTTCCACAATCACAAATATTACTAGACTAACAAACCATGCATCAATGACTATAAAATTTTACTATAGTATAGAATATTGAAAAGAAAAAATCTATATAACCCATTCACGATGGCTTGAGACGAGATAAACAAAAGCTCTGCATGTGTGTGTGTGTGTGTGCGATTGGAGTGGCTTCGGTTTAACCACGACATAAACAATTCACAGCAATGCCAAAATCCCGAATTTTCTTGTAGGAAATTCAGAATAAGTATCACTAAGTAATCTTTTTTACAGGTACACATTGGGACCTTGTTTCGGTTGCTTGTTTGGGTTGTCTTTCGACTGCATGAACCTAAAATGAACAAACAATTATAGTAAAAGTTTCTGTCTCAATGCTTTGGTTACAGTCCTGACAACAAAATTCGGGATTTCGGCATTGCTGTGACTTGTTTATCTCGTGGCTAAAACGAAGCCACTCCAGTCGAACACACACAAATGCAGAGCGTTTGTTTATCTCGTTTCAAGCCATCGTGAATGGACTATAGACTAACAATCAATTCATCAATTACTATAAAATTTTACTATAGAATATTAAAAAGAAAAAAATCTAAACATTGAGTATGAACATCAGAACATAGAGTATTGAGTATGTAGACTTTTTTTAGTATAGTACATACTCTTATAATAGAGAGGAATCATACCTACTGATAACGCAAGTAATCTTTGCTTCAATCAATATAGGTATTAACCTATTTATCAGGAGTGTAATAGCTAGTTACATTAATTGAAAAGTATTTGGGCTAATTATAGCCTATTTAGCATCCAATTACAATGGAATTGATAAACATATTTACCTCGTTTCTTTTCAGATTATCGCTAGCCGTGCTACTGTGCGCCGTCTACAGGGTGTCGTGTGAAGACTACGAGTATGAAGACGAAGTGTCGGCGCCCGTGCAGAAAGCGGCCCCCCCTCCACCGCCGCGAGGTCTGTCAGCGCTGCAAAGGTCGGCCAGGGGCCCAGTCATAGGCAGGCCGCAGCCCAAGACACTGGTGAGCACAAAAAATCGAAATTGTATGTGAAAAACACATAATTTAGTACACATTTTTCGAGAAAAATTTTATTTATACCCTATTCACGATCACTTGAGACGGAATAAAGCAACTTTTAGAGTGTGTATGCGTGTAATGGAAGGTCTTCTTCTATGCGAAACTTTCGGCCACAGACCAACAGCTGTAGCCAACCACAGCTCAAGACAACAGTCTTGAGACAATACAAGTCGGACTGTAGCCAATCACAGCTCCAGAAAAGGTTCAGCTGTTTGACTGCAGCCAATTTTTTCGCATAGAAGAAGACCTTCCAATACACGCACTCACACGCAAAAGGTTTGTTTATTTTGTCTCAAGTGATCGTGAATGGACTGTAGTGAGATTAAAGAAATAAAATTTTTTGTCAGACCGCAAGTAGTTGATGAGCAGCAAGAGAATACATAAAATTATAGTTGGATTTCATCATTTAGTAGGGAATAAGTAGAAATATGCCCAAGGGTGCATTCATCCTGAGTTGAAAGATAAACGAGACGTTCAATAATTATAGATGATATATGCTAACTTCTATTAATTTCTTCGAGATTGATTTTTGATTGACTACAGCCATAGCTTCCTTTAATAGATGGCCCTGCCCTAATAATATGGCAACGTCGCACCGTGGACACAGTCTTTTCATATGAAAGCATTATGTAACAGATACAAATCATGCATTGATTTTTCTCTCTTTTGAGCATAGTTTCCATGAAATATGTTTACTTTACCGGCGGCTCGTACCCACGAAACAGGTGAAGTGCCCGTATCTCTTACTGTACAGCACTTCACCTGTTTCGTGGACAGTGGTCCAGGGGATCGAGCCGCCAGTGGTCAGCGTACAAATAGTCAAATACTTATTTTCTCTTAGGGCTACTGTATTTGTTAAAACTTGAAATAGGCTAATTAAAATCGAAGTACCCTTTTTTAAAGAAAATTTTTATTTAACACATGTTTCGGCGATATAGCCATTTTACACTTGAAAACGGCTATATCGCCGAAACATCTGTTGAATAAAAATATTTTAAGAAAGGGTACTTCGATTTTAATTATTTCAATAATATTTAAATATTCAATCATTTCAATAAAATAGTCGAATACTAGCTATAGTTTAGGCGTCAGCTGACAGCGTGGTAGTTCTGCTATCTAAATGCACGGCTCTAAAAGAAGCCAGTTCTCATTTACACTAAAAGTATAGTAGCTCAATAATAATGATTATTATAAGCCTATGCGCGACATAGTTTAGAAAAGAATATCTTGAACATGAACATTTATCATTTTCTATTCATTTCGAGAGTAGGTAGGTAAGGCTACATTTAAGATTTGAACACTACATGCCACTACACGATAATATTCTTATCACATATGAAATCATATTAAAAGTGAATGATTTTGTATTTTCAACTATTTTCATTAGCCCTAGGTTTACCAATTTGAATTTCTTTAATAACATTTAGATGAAGAAATTATTTGTGCATCTAGGGACTAAAGTGCAACTTTTTCTCCCTGAGGGGAAACTGTTGTTGCTGTTGCCCGAGGCGTAGCCTAGCTGAGGGAGAAAAAGTACTTTAGGCCCGTGATGCACGCAACATTTTTCCTCCACCCACACCAATTAATACTATGAGAATGTAATAAATAAGTGTAATCTACCATACTATTGTAGAGATGACATAACATCACAATCGAAAAGCTGCAGCTATTTCCTGCAATAAGCTGCAGCTTATTTCTGGTCCTGAAAATACAGTTTAGTTGGGAGAAGAAAAAGAAAAAGAAGAAGAAGAAAAAGAAGAAGAAGAAGAAGAAAAGAGAAAAAAGAGGAAGAGAGATAAGAAGAAGATGGTGTGTATGTTCTATAGATTTACCAACTACCCTCCACCCACCAGGCTCTACCCACCGGCAGTGCGGCCTCAGCCGCTCAGGCTTGTACGTAGGTGATGAGAAGGATGATGATGAGAGACAAAAAATGGGAGGAGTTGGAGAAGAAGAAGAAGAAGGAGAAGAAAAAGAGAAAGAAGAGGAAGAAGAAGAAGAAGAAGAAGAAGAAGAAGAAGAAGAAGAAGAAGAAGAAGGGAAAGGAGAAGGAGAAGGAGAAGAAAAAGAAGAAGAAGAAGAAGAAGAAGAAGAAGAAGAAGAAGAAGAAGAAGGGAAAGGAGAAGGAGAAGAAAGATCGAAAGAAAAAGAAGTAGAAGAAGATGAAGAAGAAAAAGGAAAAGAGGAAGAGGAAGGAGAAGAAAAAAAGAAGATGAACACCAAGAACATGAAGAAGAAAAATGAACATTTTCATATGCTGTATTGATGGAAGACGGTCACCCATGTTCTCCAAGTTCTCCCTAGGGAGAGAATCCGATGCTTTACCATTCGATTCCGGGGAGTGAAATGCGACTTTAGTCTGGCCAAGCAAAGAAGAGCCTCTGGCAAGATGGGAAAATGACTCCAGCTTGGTCAATATTTGTTCAAGAATCATAAATGTGGTCTTAATAGTAGATCAAATTGTTTCCTACAATTTGAGACCATATTAATAATTTTTGAAACAACATTGACCCAGCTGGAGTCATTTTCCCATCTTGGCAGAGGCTCTTCTTTGCTTGGCCAGACTATAGTAGGTGGAGGAAAATATTATCGTGTAATACCGGCCCAAGTCTAAAACGTGTCTTCTTCCCATTCATAATTAGTCTATTAGTAGCAGAGATAGACAAAACTTTTTTGGCGTGAGCTATAGGCCACTGGCGGCTTGTGCCCACGAAACAGTTGAAGTGCTGTACAGTAAAAGATACGGGCACTTCACCTGTTTCGTGGGTACGAGCCGCCAGTGCTATAGGCAGTTCGTTTCTAATAAATTCTGTTATGTTGGACAGACGAAAGCAACGACCAGCACAACCACTCCGGAGCCGCCTCCTGGTGACGAGTACGACGACGAGCAGCTGGTCGACGAGGAGGAGGGTGGCTCTGAGGAACATCCGACGACGACCACCGAGGCCGCCAAGAAGGGCACAGTGCTCAAGGTTTGATGGCTCAGTGCGCGATGTTTTTACTAAATTAATTTTTAAAAAACTCAAATGTTGAAAATTCTAAATTATCATAGTAAGACATAAAGTCTGTCCAAGCAAAGAAGACCCTCTGGAAAGATGTGAAAATAACTCCAACTTGGTCAATATTTTTTCAAGAATTATGGATGTGGTCTTAAATCGTAGATAAAATTGTTTACTACTATTTGAGACTAAATGTATAATTTTTGAACCAATATTGACCAAGCTTGAGTCATTTTCCCATCTTGCCAGAGGGTCTTCTTTACTTGAATTGAGAAATCAATGTCAAAAATTATTATGATCCATCTTAATACTTTTTTTAAACCGTCTTTACAATATTGGTAATTTTTTAATTTCAGACTTTGTAATTCACTGTAATAGTCTCTTTTCTGTATAGTCTTATACCTATATATTGGGCCGAATCAGAAGTTACATCAATTAGAGTGTAATTTGATGCAGTGAGAGTGAAATCATCACAAAAAACGCAGGTTTATTGTGGGAAGGAGCGAAGGACCCAGTAATTTTGAATTGAACAAAACAGACTTAATTTCATTTTCTCTAAAATATTTTTCCTGAAAAACCTTCAGGATTTGCATTATATTCATTGATAGGTATGTAGATAGCATCATAGCCTGCAATACTTCTCTTATAGAATTGGACAACTACAGTTCAAATCGTATGTACTTCTTTATTTACGTGTGTAATTCCTCATTTGACCAAAAGATGGCAGCAGTTGTAGGGTCATTCTCACTTGACTCCGCCCTCTGCCCCACTCTTCCGCTTTTGGTGGAGAGCTCTGAGTGTGTTTAGCTCTTCATTTTCCCAGCAGATGGCAGCAGTTGTCGGGTCATTCTCACTTGACTCCGCCCTCTGCCCTACTCTTCCACTTCTGGTGGAGAGCTCGAAACAGTCACTGCCAGTAGATGGCAGCAGTTGTCGGGTTATTCTCACTTGACTCCGCCCTCTGCCCCACTCTTCCACTTTTGGTGGACAGCTCGGAACGTGTTTAACTGCAGATGGCAGCAGTTGTCGGGTCATTTCCCTCGACCCCACCTTCTTTTTTCTGTTTGGTTGACAGTTCGAAATGAGTTCTATTAAAATATGACAGCAATAATTTTTGGGTGATATATTTCAATTTTATTCTCAGCTTTTGATTGGGTAGAACCTTTTAGATCATCTTTTATGCTCTTTATTGTATTTCGTGAGGGAGAGAGCTAAAATTTTTCACCTTTTTCTCTTGCTCCAATATAAACATCATTGATGACACACATGAATCATGTTGGTTCAAATTTTGATATAAAATTGAATTTTCAAACTAATATTAGGTTCATATTGATATTAGGAATAGCCTAATATTAGGTTCCTGTGAATTGAGCACAATACGTTTTTCAAATTACGATACTAGTAAATAATAAAAGTCTTTGAACTTAATATTGTTGTAATAGTATGAATCCTTTGCAGGCAATCTCTGTACTGTAATTCAATCTTAATATTATAATCATCTAATCAATAACTCAATATGATTTTCATATGTTATAGTCTGTCCAAGCAAAGAAGAGCCTCTGGCAAGATGAGAAAATGACTCCAGATTGATCAATAATTATAAATGTGGTAGATCAAATTGTTTCCTACAATTTGAGATCAAATTCATAATTTTTGAAACAATTTTGACCGACCTTGAATCGTTCTCCCATCTTTCCAGAGGGTCTTCTTTGCTTGGCAGACTATATCTGAGTTGGGCTTAAAAAACGTTAAATTCATTGTATAATTTATCTCTATTTACTCTATAATCAAACTGTATTGTGTAGCCTACTGGTCACTCGGTGAGGGTATGAGGGTGTCTGCTTGGTGATGGTGATCGTGAAGTTGAGTCACGAACACCGCGGACTGCTCTTGGATGGGTGGCCAGTATTTGAACATTGATTGAATATAGTCTGTCCAAGCGAAGCAGACATTCTGGCCAGATGGAAAAATTACCCCAGCACGAACAATATTGGTACGAAATATATACGTTGAAAAATTGTAGAAATTATTCTGCTCTACAATTATTGAGACCGAATATAGTTAAATTTTTTAACTGATATTGATCGAGCTAGTCATTCTCTCATCTTGCCAGAATATCTCTTTTGCTTGAACAAACTGCATGTTGCTAGGTGTATACATCATATAGATTATAATCTATTTGTATTATATTATAATCTAATTTGTATCATAGATTATAATCTATTTGTATTATATCATAATCTAATTTGTATTATATTATAATCTAATTTGTATTATAGATTATAATCTATACCCAATAATAAAAGCATTTGTTCACCAATAAGAGTCATATAGTACGCATGTTTTTTTAAAATTAAATAAATAAAAATAGGTCTCAATAGTTTTACGTTCAACGCCCTACAATACGCGTCCAATCAATAGATACAATAAAAATCTTATCAAACTCCCTACTGTACATGCAGACATCAATTCTCATACTACAGCAATTATATTGTCAACAGAATTCCAAATGATTTTTTTAACAAAAAAATTACAACTAGAGATTACATATCGATATAGAAAATTGGATTGATCGAAACATCTTCTTCAAGTTAAATTTACAAGTTTAATAAAACAACCCTTGAAATCCAAACACACAATCAAATCACCACATATTATTGAGCATCACTGTTGCATTTTTATTTCTTTTGCAGTGATTTAATCGCAAAATCATGAGAGCCATTTAGCATCACGCCTTTTTCGCCTTTTATCACAAATTTTATCTTTCTTTTTCCATTTCATAAACTCCTGCTGAATAAGAAAATGTATATTATGTTGAATTTATAATATTACTAGCCGGCAGGCTCGCTTCGCTCGCCTTCTCCGCCTAGCCAGGGGCCCCGCCCCTGGACCCCCGACAGTATCAGCAGTGTCAGTAAGTCAAACAGGCTCGCTTCGCTCGCCTGCATAACCTCTGTCAGTGTAAACTGAGACAAACTGAGGCAAATTCCGTTCAGAAGGGATTCAAAACTTATAGAACACAGCATTTCTAGACCTAATCTGGACCTGTTCACCAAATTTCGACATTTTCTACCAATTTATTCTTGAAAAATCCAAGAAAAACTCTGAAAATTCCGAAAAATAGTAAAACGCTGATATTGAGCGTAACCTTGGGAACTATATCGGACATAGTTTGAAACTTGATTCAATATCTTCCAAATTAGTTTATCTATAATCTCGCTGAACCATTGAATTTACAGTAAGGATTGGTTGTATTAAGGCGGATATGCAACCCGCAATACATCTACAATTTTGAAAAACCTGATTACTGGCGTATTCTTGAACGGAATTCAAAAATATCTTAACACAACATTTCTAGACCTTATCTGAAACTACCTATCAAATATCAACATTTTCCACCGATTACTTCTCGAAAAAAGTGAGAAAACGCCGAAAAACTATAGAAAAACTTAAATAGGTATTTGGCGTATCCTTGAAAAGTTCCTAAAATCCGTTCTTAGCGCGCGTCTAAACGTCCAACTGAACATGCCTGCCAAATTTGAACGCATTCGGTTCAGTGGATTTTTAGTTCTGGTGATGAATGAATGAATGAATGGATGAATGAATCAGTCAGTCAGTCAGTCAGTGCCAGTTCGCTTTTATAGATATAGATTATTATTAACTACCGTACTATCAGAAATATTTTCTGCACTAGATGAGATATGAAAATATAAATTCAGCTCACTGCCAAAACACAAGTTTATCAATTTATGTTGGCAGGGCCAAAAATGACTCATATAATATTATTGAATAAATAACAATTTTATGTCCTGTTTATGATATAGTTTCAAATTATCTTATAAATTGTTTTATCTTATGTAAAATATGTTTCTTTTGGCAAATGAATAGATGAATTCAAAATTAATCCAATATTTTTTGTGCGTTTTTAGGGCGGCGTAGTGCGTCCATTCCGCAGCAACACCGATCTGCTGGAGACGCTGAAGCGTCGTCGCGCCCAACACGGCCAACAGGTGGTCAGCACCACGCATGCGCCCTCCACACAGCAGGCTTCCGAGGCGCAGGCCAACAACAAGTTCAAGAACAACGCCAGCGGACGACGCAACAAGGTCGGTATAATTATGACAAGGCTAGTAAATCTAAAAGGTGGGATATTTCTCTCGAAATTATGGTTCACGAATCTGACGTCACTAAATTTCTACAGTGTCGCACTCTAGCGCCGAAAATGAAAAGCACAGCTAATGAAAATGTAAACATAACCTGTTCTCGTTAGTGTTGAAGAATATTATTGTTTTATGGTAATGAATTCTGATGAGTTGAGAACATCACAATTAACAAGGAAACAATATTTTTAAGTTGTCCTAGTTGTTTTGTAGTGAAATATGATTAGCATATTTTCATTTTTATAATCATAATCGCTTAGTTTGAACCCACCACAGCTTACTTTTTTCTCAACGAGAGCGCCAGCTTCTCGAATCTTTGGCCCCAATTTATGACAACAATAGCATTATATCCTTCAAATATCACAATATTATTCATTATTATTTCACTGTAATAACACTCAATAATTTAATTCATCTTTTTTAAAATATTTTCATTGATATTGAGCTTTTTACATGGTATTTTTTCTCAATTCTCTGTGGAACAGCTGGAAAATTGGAATCCTAGATACATGTCGAATTATAAATATAAGTATAGAGCATAATGTAAAAAAATAAATTTTGTGACGTCAAAAAAGTGGACTGCTGGGCTCTTATGGACGCTGGGCTCTTATGGACGCTGGCCTACCTGGTAGATTTATTAACCTTGGGTATATGATCCCCCATTAATAGCTCAACTTATTCTACAAGTGTGAACATAGCTTTCTTTTAATTTAAGACAATTGCTGCTATGTGGCAAATATGTAGGAAAATCGGTGATTTTAAAAGCACAGTTTCGCATGAAGGAAAACCACGTTATAGGAAGCATCATAGCTTCCTTTAATAGAAGCTTCCTTTCTATTAAAGGAAGCTATGAAAGCATACATTAGTAAGTGAGTCAAAGTGGAAATATAAGACAATATCACCATCAACAAATACATTGAAATTTAATAAGAAAGCATTGAATAAGAAAAGGATTATTATTATTTAGCGTTCGGCATTTAATAGTGGGACTTGATTTTCCTGTTCTATTTTTAATGTTCCGTTCTTAATGGTCTTTATTTCTCTCTGGCCTCAAAAGTTTTAATATTTTTCGCACAATTTTCGTAGATGAGGAGCGAGCAGCACTCTTATACTAGACCAAATTATTTTCCCTAACTTCAGCCTCATACTTGTATATTTCCAGCTGAATCTAATGAAGAGTTTCAAAATAATTATATCATGGAGTTTACCTTAGTTTGTTTATTACTTGTATGATATATTCTCTTCATTTGTTTCAATTGGCAATAAAAAACAAAACTAAGTAAGTTTTCGAGCCACTTGTCTGCATGAAAGTCTAGTAGGCTACAGTATAGTGTAGTAGAAAATTGCCTCTTTGTAAATGTAATCCTCTTCCCAATCAGTATGATAACTAAAAAATCCAAATGTCACGAGTACTGGAATGGTTTTTTATACTTATACAATAATTCATCTTAATATATTTAGACATTTTACATTGGAGTACAATGATACATATTCACCATGTATTAAAAATTGATTCATATTTTTTTCCATTTTGTTGAAAATTAATTAAGGCACACTGAAATTATTTTAAAATATTTCAACAATTTTCAGATTGCCGACCAAACCGGAAGCAACTCAAATCCTAAATCGTCGACAACAAATGCGTCTGGAGCATCAGCGTCATCATCATCGGGAAGACGATTTTCACCGCGCGGCGGCCAAAGAGCGGAAGCCAGCAGCCAGGAGCCGACATCTAGCGAGGAAACGCAAACTACAAGAACGTCGCGACTATTCGCAGGACGCGGGCGCCGATTCTAAACACAGTACGCCGATAAACACAATTCACATAACTCTGACCGCTGATAACACAAAATAATTATTTAGAAATTTGGTTTATCCGTGCATGATTCCTTATCTAAATCTCTCAATCCTGTATCAAATTCTTATAATCTGGTTTCTCTCTATCAGTGGTTGGAATTCTGTTTCATTAAAATTTTAAATTCTCAAAACTGTAGTTTGAGATCCGACAACTACAGTATCGGTATTTGTTTATCAAATAATAGATTGTTTCTCAAATTTGGTTTTATGATAACTTCAACATTAAATGAATTTGACGCAGATGAAATACCTACTTATCACTATTAAATCATCGAAGTGAATTTCCTTAAAGTTGGACATTTAATTAAAATGTTATGCTTTGATGTTAGTAGCCTAGCCCTATCCTATATAAATAATAGCCTACAGTCTTTTAATTAGTAGCTATTCAATTCTATTGGCCTAAATATTGCAATGCAAATATCTAGTGTGATAAACTAATAAATTATTCTATTTGAAATTGATTGGGCCTTATGCCCTGAACGTTCTACAAATTAATATTATTAAAAGGCGGCAAAAACTAATTTATTTGAAAAAAGTGCTCTCACTTTTCAGAAGCACGCAGTTGAAAGTTGAATTTATCTTGGTCTTTGTACCCTATTCATCTTTATTGTTGCAAATTTATATGTTCCAAATATTTTGAAAATAATTATAAGAACACAATTCTTTGATAACTATATTCCTTTGAGCACTATTTGGCACTGGCGGCTCGTACCCACGAAACAGGTGAAGTGCTGTACAGTAAAAGATACGAGCACTTCACCTGTTTCGTGGGCAAGAGCCGCCAGGGCTATTAGTTCACTTTTATGAACATTTTCCGATTTACTGCAAATAATTGGGATGAATGTGTACACAATAATCTGCTTATGATAAAATCGAGAGTAGTGATAAGAAAAGTTTATGAAGTTTATGAATATTCACAAAAATATAAACGAAAATACTATTTCATTATTGTATTGAAGTTAGTGTGAAAATTTTTAATGATTCCTCGAATACTTGAAATAAACTAACTTCTAAAGCAATTCTCTATGAAGTTGAAATATAACGTTTTTGCGCGAATCAGGAATCAAAATTCAACCGGAATATTATCATTATTCAAGGTACAGTATATATTGCTTTATCTAATTTCAGAAAATAGCAATTCAAAAATTATCTCAAGATTAATAATAATAAACTATAGAAGAATTTTTTCTATTGAAACAAACATTGAAACAACAAGGAAAATAGACAATGAGTAGCCTAAACTCATATTCATCAAAAATTCATTTTTTGAATTTTGGATTTCATAATAAGATAGAAAGGTCTCTTATGAATTCAATGAATAAGCTATGATCTTAGTTTTGTCCAACATGAAGAATAATTTTCAGCCCCAAATCTCAATTTGAACTGTCTTATTATAATGTTTAAGGAGTATTAGAATGCAACTTTCAATTTGTACTCTATGAAAATCTGTAATAAGCCGAGAGTTGAAAAACAAACTTGTCAATTTGTTTATTCAATTTATTATTTATTCCTTAGACGATTTTCGAATCTTACATGATTTTTTTAGAAGGCTACATTGTCGCTTAGTGATGAAATTTTATGTATAAATACTCGTGTGGCGTAGAAAATGTACAGTTTGTAAAGATTTTTATTGAAAATGTTGTAACTCTAGTTTTAAGTGTCTAGATTTAGTAATTTCAAAATAAAGATGAAAAAAGAAGCTTCACCAGTGTGTTATTTCATTGAATTCACCTGTTCAGAAAGAATTCATCTAAGTTGGAATTATTGTTAAAACATAGCAGTAAATATAAAGATAGAGAGTTCTTTCTATATTCACTGACCATACCATTGTTATAGTCCCTCCAAGCAAAGAAGACCCTCTGGTAAGATGAGAAAATGACTCCAACTCGGTCAATATTGGTTTAAAAATTATTGATTTTGTCTCAATCGTAGGAAACATTTCGATCTACAATTTGAGACCAAATCAATATTTTTTGAACCAATATTGACCGAGCTGGAGTCATTTTCTCATCTTGCCAGAGGGTCTTCTTTGCTTGGACAGACTATATAATATTGTAGACCTACTGGACATACATTTTTGTAGATCAGAATGGACTAGATTATTGACTTAATTAAAGTATATATGGCTACATTTATCGTTTCAATCTTAGATTAAGATACAGTAGAACGCCGATTAACCGAATTCTCAGTTATCCGAATCGGTATTATGCGTTGTAATAAGTCAAAAACCAGTGGTTTTTCGACGTGATCGTAGCACGGCGAGGCGATGTGTTATACTTACTGTACCTAGTGTAGTAGTTTAGTTCAGTATTTGTTTTGCTTCCCAAATCAATTCAACATCACTACACTATACTTTTCAAATGAAATAAAGTTTTCCAAGTTTAACACATTGTTTTTCTCTAATACAATTCCATGTCCAATTATCAGAATTTTTGTATATCAGAATTGATCCCGGTCCCAATTAGTTCGGAAAATCGGCTTTCTACTGTAATTGAAAATCAAATTGAATACAATTTAGATTGTATATTGAATGAACAATTTATACATTAAGTTAACTTATTGAATTACACTTATTGATAGGACAAAAGGATTCAATAGTATGTTACGTCACATACAATAGACAAACGGGGTGGCGTAGCTGAGTGGGTTAAGTGCTGGCGTTGCAACCCAAAGGTCCCGGGTTCAAACCCAGGTCAGACCAGAAATTTTTCTCAGGCCACTTCCCCGTGTTTCGGATGGGCACGTTATGCCGTCGGTCCCGGCTGCCTAAAAACAGTCGTTAAGTCATGTCAGAGGCCCTGAAATTGATCAGGAGCGACCTGAAAACTCTGACACCAGACCTGAGCCAGCCAGGTTACACGAATATTATTATTATAGACAAACGAAAGAGCTTAACTTTTTGGCGTTGTCACATATACTCAGGGCCGGATTTAAGAGTAACCCTACCTATATGCCGCCTATAGGCTAAATGTAAATTTGCAGCCTCCTTGAGACCAAATACTTTGCTTATTCCTAGTCGTTATGGGTTGAGGGGGATAGGTGGGTAAGTGACAGTCAGAGCCGAATCAGTGGTGAAATAGTAAGATATATTTATACAGAGTGTTTCAGGAGGAATGTGCAATACTTCTCAGGCTGATTCCTCACACCAAGTAGACAAAAAAGTTCCATGGGATCAACCCCCTAGAACGCTTTACTGAGATAACAATGGCGGAAAATTGAGATTTTTCAAAAAATATTAATTTTTCTAATTTTTAGAGGCTTTAGTGAGGTTCTCAAATAATCAATCCCTATGTAAAATTAGCTGAGGAATCCAATGAAACCAGTTCCAAACTTTTAACTTTAACGGTTATTGAGATAATTGGAAAAATATGCTAAAAAACTCAATTTTTTAACAATAAGGGTTAAAACTGGATAAGGAAACATAAAATTGTATTTTTTACAATTGTATGGTTTGACAACAACTTGCCTTTCATTGAATAAGAATAAAAAAAGTACACGCCATCTACATTGAGCAAATCTGTAACATTGTACCGTACTTAATTTAATCATTGCTGAGAGCACTTGAAAATTATGCTAGGATATTATTCGTGGTTGGGGCACCTTGGAATAAAAATACTGTGCTAGATACTGTATATTAATAAACGAAGAAATTTTCAGTGATTTATTAATTATTCGATTTCCAATATCATTAATTCATTTATTTCCATTTGTTAGCTTCAATGCACATAAGGGAGAAAATTATAAATTCGCATCAGAAAAATATTGAGAATCATAAATCTTTATTTCACTGAAAATATACTTGTCCTAACAAAAAAGTGATAACTTAATAACAAGAAAATTGAAGATTGTTGCCTTTTTCACTGCCCTCCCAACTTTCTTTAGAAAACATTTGAGATAGTTCCAAATTCAGCCAGTAGATGGCAGTAGCAATAGGGTGATTTGCTTCAACTCCTATTGCTGGACACGCCTTCAAGCTCCGCCTATGCTAGGCCATGATGACATAATGGCATCAGCCAATGAGAGGGCGTTGTGGGCGTGGATTTGTACTGGCTTGTGATTGGTCGACAGAGTGTGAGGGAGTTGTCAGCCATCAATAGAATCGAATTTAAGAGGGGCGTTTCTCAGCTTTCATTGAGTATTGTGAGGTGGTCAGCCACCAATAGAATCAATTTTAAAGGTACGATTCCCAAGCGGTACCTTGAGCTGCCTGGCTCTAAATTCGCTGCTAGCACTTGATTCTCACTATTTCCTATTTCACTTATTGTTTGTTTGTTTGTTTATGAGGGTGAAGCCCACATAAGCTCATAGGCTTGTGCGTGGGTAATGAAATGGATGATAGATTAATAATTGTCATATTCTTTGAAAAATGAAGAAAAACTGTATTATACAGGGTGTTTCAGGAGGAATGTGCAATACTTCTCAGGCTGATTCCTTACACCAAGTAGACAAAAATGTTCCATGGGACCAACCCCCAAAAACGCTTTGTTACCGAGATAACAAAGGCGGAAAATTGTGATTTTTCAAAATATATTAATTTTTCTAATGTTTTAGAGGCTTTAGTGAGGTTCTAATATAATCAATTCCCTTGTCAAATTAGCTGAGGAATTTAATGAAACCAGTTCCAAGTTTGTAACTTCAACGGTTATTGAGATAAATGGAAAAATATGCTAGAAAACGCCATTTTTCAACAATAAGGGTTATAACTGGATAAGGAATCATAAAATTGTATTTTTTATTAATGGAAGTTGAAGAGAGTCGGATTCTTAAGAAAAAGTTAAATGGCGGCGAGTGTGTAAATCTTACCCAAATCTCAGAAATCACATTCATCACTTGTGCTATGTTTTGTCAATTTTGCAATTTTTGATCGCCATTTCTGAGATTTGGGTAAAATTTACACAATCGCCGCAATTCGACTTTTTCTTTAGAATCCGACTCTCTTCAACTTCCATTAATAAAAAATACAATTTTATGATTCCTTATCCAGTTATAACCCTTATTGTTGAAAAATGGCATTTTCTAGCATATTTTTCCAATTATCTCAATAACCGTTAAAGTTACAAACTTGGAACTGATTTCATTGAATTCCTTAGCTAATTTTACATAGGAATTGATTATTTTGGACTCTGAGTGTCCTCTAAAAAATGAGAAAAATTAATATGTTTTGATAACAATTACTACCACAATATACTACTGGCTACTCTCACAACTACTCAATTTGTACAGGATTATTGGTGATTTTATAGTTATTATGAATAGGACTACTTCATTTTCAATGTAATTCATAAAACGGAAATCTTGAAAAAAAAATTTTTTCATTTTTCACAATACTCAGCTACTAAATAATATGTTGATGTACAATAATTTTCGTTCATGTAAAAAACATTCTTGATCGAATAAATTATTATACCGCAATTGGTTTTATCCGATTATAGGAATAATATAGATCGTGCTATAGTCCATTCACAATCACTTGAGACAAAATAAACAAACCTTTTGCGTGTGTGTGCGTGTATTGGAAGGTCTTCTTGTGTGCAAAAAAATTGGCTGCAGTCGAACAGCTGACTCTTTTCTCGAGCTGTGATTGGCTACAGTCCGACTTGTATTGTCTCATGACTGTTGTCTTGAGCTGTGATTGGCTACAGTCCGACTTGTATTGTCTCATGACTGTTGTCTTGAGCTATGGTTGGCTACAGCTGTTGGTCTGTGGCCGAAAGTTTCGCATAGAAGAAGACCTTCCATTACACGCATACACACGCAAAAAGTTTGTTTATTCCGTCTCAAGTGATCGTGAATGATAAAACCCTAGCTGATAAAATTTTTCTGAATACATTTAATAATGGAAAAATAGCTATAATTTTCTCATGTAGGCTAATGAACCTTCAATAAGCATAAAAATTTTAGTCGATAGTAAGGATAAAAGATGTCTATGACCTAATATTGTTTTATAGGTGTAACAGCTGGGCCGAGATATACTATTTTTGAATTAACTTGATTTTCCTGTAATTAAATGTAACGAAATCGGTTGGGAGCCTGATTGGTGGATACGTTCATCCAAATGCCTAGATTATTATATTTAACACCTATTTTAGCAACTAATACTACGAGCAAGGAACTTCAATAAGAATGAGTTTGTGATGGTTACTATTCAGCAGGTTTATTGATCTTCATTTTTAATTAAAATTTGGATTTAACAAGATTAATAGTAAATATCATGTCAGCTACAAATCTTGTCAAAGAAGAACAAATCAATTTGAAAAGTATTTCTTTAAAACAAATTTAAACCTTCAATTTACTTTTGAAAACATTGCTAACCTGCTACTTAGTGTTAAGGCCTCGGTTAAAGTACTTGTAATAATATTTGAACTAGATAAAAGACAACAAATGCTTGGCACTCACCATAATCATTTTTAAAACACACAATTTACACAAACACTGTCATACTCTACTGAAACTGAAATTTGAAATACTTTTAAACTGAAACTAAAATCCCTACAACTTCTAGATTACTTTTGTTTTATATGTCACTTTTAACCCCTCTAGATCCGACATCCCATCCCATCCCATCTCGGTCATCCCATCTAGAGGGCCGAGGCTTTTCAATAATTAACTACATTTTTCCGATCTGCTTTCGGCCAAATCTCGAATCGTACTCTTGCTTTTCCACTCAAAATTTGCCCCCTCCATGACACCCGGTCGCCTGCACGAGCGCTGAGCCTATTCTAAATGGAACAACCAAAATTCTGAAAAGGTCAATGTTCGTACAATTCCCAAATATAGTAGCTTTTTCGACATGAAATTGAAACTGATACTTGGGAAATGCACGAAAATTGCACTAATTCTGACAGCTAAGCAGCAAATTAGCAATTACTACACAACGTTACCAATTAATTTATTACAATTAAATTTATCAAAACCAAAGTTCATGTCGAAATTCTGTTTCTCTATTAAGTTCAATTACCTGAAAAAATATAATTTACTACACACACATAGAAATAAAACTTCAATAAATATAACTAAATATTCCCCATATTACATAGGTTTTCTAAAACATCATCATTTTCAATATAAGAAAATAATAATTCAAGTGAAAGAGATAATCAGATGAAAATTCACATTGATGGATGACGTCACCCATGTTATTCTTATGGGCTTACTTTAATCCCTAGGGAAAAATGATCCACTTTACTCCCTAGGGAGAAAATGAAGAGCTTTACTATTCGATTCCGGGGAGTGGAATACGACTTTAGATAGTAGGTGGAGGAAAACTTTATTTTTATTCCAGTTCAGTTACACCACTTTCAATTATTTATGACAGAAATTCCCCAAAAGAAAGGGACAGTCAATAATGATGATAATATCACGCGTATGGAGAGTGAATGCTCAGGACCGTTAGAAGAATAAATTAAAACATGTTTTGAAACCGGTAACTGTAATCTGTCCAAGCAAAGAAGACCCTCTGGCAAGATGAGAAGATGACTACAGCTCGGTCAATATTGGTTCAAAAACTATCAAATTGATCTCAAATTGTAGGAAACAATTTGATCTACAATTTGAGACCAAATAAATAATTTTTGAACAAATATTGACCGAGCTGGAGTCATTTTCTCATTTTGCCAGAGGGTCTTCTCTGCTTTTACAGACTTTACTCCACCACCACTGTCTAGTTATTAGGTAAGTTTTGTTCTTGTCGTTATGTTTCAAGGCAAACCAGTTGGCTACTTTCAATAAGTTGTATTCATTCAGCTGTTCCATCAGTAAAAAAAATAATAATTCCATGGAATTCGATGAAAAGAAGCATTATCATAAGAAGAGTTCCACTACAGTCGACTCTCGATAAAACGAATTCTGGGGAACAGAGAAAAAGTTCGAATTATCGAGATTTTCGATAATTATCGATATTTCGAGATTATCGATACTTCGTATTATCGAAAGTTGGATGGAAGAGGAAAAATAACTCTAGCCCAGGCAAATTAGACTTTTGCCTCCAAAAAAAGGAAAGGCTTAATCGACTTTGGGCATCCCAAATAAGTTTACTATGAGTTTGCGACGGATTCCGTCACAATTTGAGCCCAAATGCGACCTTTTCCCAACAATGGTTTTCAAGATAGACGCATTTGAACACAACTAGTAGCCTTTTTCTCGGTATATGAGAAATAACTCAAAGTACTCAAGGTAGTAAAATTCTTCAATTTCGATCAACTTTGATAAATGATATATGAATTTTAACCGCCTTGATGAGCTGAAAACAATGAGCTATAGATTGTCACGATCCGTCAACTTTCACAAAAGTTACGGAGGTCCTTAGTTTCTTATCCTTGGAGAGTCCTTCCTACTGGTATTAACCTGAATTCAGGGCGGTATAGTAATTATAAGATTAAAATAAGATATAAGAAAAAACATTCTAGTGATAAAACTCCAATACGAGAATATATAGACCAATTTTGGAGGTTAATAGTGGAATATGGTATTTTTTGCTGTGCAAGGTAACATGTTGAAAGCCCTCATACAAAAAAGTTCAAGATAGGAAGTCTTTCTTGATCTGAAACTGTAGAGAACAAAATTATCCCCAGAGAGATTTTGAAATACACCTTACTGACTCATCAGACGGAAGATATGAACAATAAAATACTGAATAAGGTAAAATTTTCATTTTTCTCAAAAAATACCACTTTTTCGAAACCTCATTCCTCGGTCCTTGTTTGAGATAGAAGGTTGGATTTGATACCAATCTCTTGGAGATTTTATTAGCTAAAAAAAGTATATGAATGATATTTTCTGTCAGACGCTTCGTTTTGGCGTATATTGCGAAAAACTAAAAACAGAACCGAAATTTGGTGGTTTTCTAGTCACTCTGTATTATGCACACCTCGGATTCCGTCGCAAACTCATAGTAAACGTATTTAGGATGCCCAAAGTCGATTAAGACGATTTCCAGCCTTACCTTATTTTTTTGGAGGCACAGCCTTTTTTCGGTCTAATTTGCCTGGGCTAATAGCAAAATTGCTACTGTATATTGCTGTAGAAAGTAAAATTCTTTCATATTGTAGTTTGTTGAATGCTCAAATGCAGTTCTGTAAAACTATAAAAAATAAAAATTATCAAAAATTGAGAAATTTAATTAAGGAACTATAAATAAATGAATTAGAAGTTTATTAATTACTTTAAATAGAATACAATTACAGTATTGTGCAATCAATCGAAAGCAGATTATATTTTTCCCATGAAATAGTCTGTGATTTTTTTAAAGAAAAACAATATTATTGTGCATTAGTCTGCAGGCTCGCTTCGCTCGCCTTCTCCGCCTAGCCAGGGGGCTCCGTCCCCTGGGCCCCCGACAGTATAGGCAGTGTAAGTGAGTCATACAGGATCGCTTCGCTCGCCTGCAAAACCTCTGTCAGTGTCAGCTAAGAAAAACAGGCTCGCTTCGCTAGCCTGCAAACTCCGTTCACAAGGGAATCGAAATTTATCGAGCACAGTATTTCTACACCTAATATGGACCTGTTTATCTAATTTCAACATTTTATCATGCCTATTTGTTCTAGAAAAAACTAAGAAAAACTCCGAAAATTCCAAAAATAGTAAAACGCTAATATTAAGCGTAACCTTGGGAAGTATATCGGACATAGTTTGAAACTTGATTCAATATCTTCCAAATTAGTTCATCTATAATCTCGCTGAACCATTGAATTTACAGTAAGGATTGGTCGTATCAAGGCGGAAGATATGCAACCCGCAATACATTTACAATTTTGAGAAACCTGATTACTGGCCTAATCTTGAACGAAATTCAAAAATATCTTAACACAAGATTTCTAGACCTTATCTGAACCTACCCACCAAATATCAACATTTTCTACCGATTGGTTCTCGAAAAAATTGAGAAAACGCCAAAAACTATAGAAAAACTTAAATATTTTGCGTATCCTTGAAAAGTTCCTAAAATCTGTTCTTAGCGCGCGTCTAAACGTCCAACTGAACATGCCTGCCAAATTTGAACGCATTCAGTTCAGTGCATTTTTAGTTCTAGTAATGAATGAATGAAGCAGTCAGTCAGTCAGTGCCATTTCGCTTTTATAGATATAGATTTAAAAAGAATACAATTACAGTATTGTGCAATCAATTGAAAGTAGATTATATTTTTACCATGAAATAGTCTGTAATTTTTTTAAAAGAAAAACCATATTATTGTGCATTTAGTCAAAACAAGATTATTATTTTATGATGAAAGTCTGTTATTTTTTCTGTAGGTTTCATCATGTTTCATGAATTTTATGCACTGGTTTGATCATATTCATGTTCAATAGAAGTTCGTATTATCGAGAGTTTTTGTAAAGAAATTCGAATTATCGCGTGTTGCAGTCGGATCAGGCAGGCCTCCATTTTGTTGAGCTAACTGCCACCTTAGCTCTCATTGGTCGATTGGCTGAGCCAATAGAGTGCCAGCTCTGTTGTTGGAGTGAGGGACGAGTTCAGAGTAGCCAATATTTCATCTATCCGCCATTTAGTTGAGGTAACTGCCATCTTAGCTCTCATTGGTCGATCGATTCGGCCAATAGAAAATCAACCAATAGAATGCAAGCTTTGTTGTGAGAGTTGGAATTGGTGAAAAAATCGATGAAACATTACTTCTAGTTCAACTATTCTAGTCAAATGATTTCATGCATAGGATTTATTCGTCAATTGAGCCAAATACTACTGGTGAAGTGCCCGTATCTTTTACTGTACAGCACTTCACCTTTTTCGTGGACACAAGCCGCCAATGCTGAATAACCGTGTAGAAATGTTATATGGATGGATAATTTTAAACTTATAAAAAATTACTGTTCTTCTCTAACGGGTAGTATTGAGAATAGTCTTGAATTATTTAAAAGTAGGTGTGAACTATAATCTTTTAAGATGTTAGGTTTCAAGCTTTTAACTTGAGTTGTTTTCTGAGGATATGATGTCTTCTGCCACGTTCACACCGGAATGTTAATAACATAATTTGTTAATAACTTTTTTGAATAAAAAGTATTTTTATATAGACTTATATTTTATGTAACTTATCATACAAAAGTTATTAACAAATGTTGTTAACATTCCGGTGTAAACGTGGCTTAAGGCAAGATCTCTTAGGCTGAGGCCGCACTGCCGGTGGGTAGAGCCTGGAGGGTGGAGGGTAGTTGGTAAATCTATAGAACATACACACCATCCACTGTAATATATCGTATGAATGGTATGACGTCATTCTGTTTTTTGAGGTTATGTTGTCCATATTTAAGAATTTCAAGATGGCGGCTGAACACATACCATTCATACGATGTATTACTGTGGATGGTGTGTATGTTCTATAGATCTACCAACTACCCTCCACCCCCAGGCTCTACCCACCGGCAGTGCGGCCGCAGCCTTAAGGCTTGTACGTAGGTGATGAGAAGGATGATGATGGGAGACGAAAAATGGGAGGAGTTGGAGAAGTAGAAGAAGAAGGAGAAGAAGGAGAAGAGGTAGAAGAAGAAGAAGAAGAAGAAGAAGAAGAAGAAGAAGAAGAAGAAGAAGAAGAAGAAGAAGAAGAAGAAGAAGAAGAAGAAGAAGAAGAAGAAGAAGAAGAAGAAGAAGAAGAAGAAGAAGAAGAAGAAGAAGAAGAAGAAGAACGGAGGAGAAGAAGAAGAAGAACGGAGGAGAGAAGAAGAAGAAAGAAGAAGAAGAAGAAGAAGAAGAAGAAGAAGAAGAAGAAGAAGAAGAAGAAGAAGAAGAAGAAGAAGAAGAAGAAGAAGAAGAAGAAGAAGAAGAAGAACGGAGGAGAAGAAGAAGAAGAAGAAGAAGAAGAAGAAGAAGAAGAAGAAGGAGAGAGAAGAAGAAGAAGAAGAAGAACGGAGGAGAAGAAGAAGAAGAAGAAGAAGAAGAACGGAGGAGAAGAAGAAGAAGAAGAAGAAGAAGAAGAAGAAGAAGAAGAAGAAGAAGAAAAAGAAGAAGAAGAAGAACAAGAAGAAGGAGGGAAAATTAATATTCCCTTTCAAAAAGAGATTATCATTTTTATGATTCGTTGAACTAAACTGACTGTGGATAAGCATAAAAATTAAGATTTTGAAACATGTTGCGCTCGCATTACAATCTATGCCACAGAATAGGCCAAGAACGGATTAAAATTTCTAATTTTAAATGTTTAATCTAATTGTATTGTATGTGATTCAATTTAAATCTTATATCGATTGGAAATAAGACAAACATCTATCTGAACTGGTTCCACTCCGTAAATTTTCAATAATTGTTAAAAAATACCTTCAATTGACTTTTCGGCGTCTTGCTTGATTTATTTCAATCAATCTTCAATTCGTTGATTGTTTGTGCTATAAGTGAAAAGTGAATTTGAATTGGTAGTAATTATCTTTTGTGATGATCCTGAACTGTGGGTTGTTCTTCGGATTATATAAATTCTGATGAAATTCTGAAAAAGTTCTAGTTGAACGTTCAAATTCGAAAATATCATTTTTCGAGGAGCGGTACCTGGATTGATAACTGTAAGTTATGATCTTACATAAATAATATTCTCTTTACTTTGTGTTCTACAAACTTTGAAGCAACTTGAACAGTATTTTTATTCTTACATAAGACAAGGTAAACTTGAAATTGGATATAATAAGTATTTAATTCTTAGAATTATTACACTTGAAGATTAAAATAATACATCAACTTTGAGAAGATTGAAATTGAAATTAATCCTAGAATTTGTTTTGCAGATAAGAATGAAAATTTTGACATTCTTTGGTGCTGTGTTGACCATAGGTTTGGTGCAAGGTAAGATGGAGAACTTTGCTTCTATTATAAAGTTTATTCAATATTAATTTAAAATCCTGACACAATCAACAATAATTGGTCATTTTTAATTAATTTGAACTTCAGTATTAATCAACATTCCCATATTTCTTAGTGCATGGTGAGATGGAATGCTTTGCTTATCATGCATTTTGATTTTTTTCAATATTAAGAGTGGGTGGTAGTGGACGGCAAACTGCCGAACGGCAAAATCAAGCCCCATAAGAACAATGTAATTTTTATCAATCTCTTAGAGCAGATATTGCCTCTATTTATGGACAGAATTTTACGTTCTTTATGTCATTGGAAAGAAAATTCAATTCTCCAGGGGCGTTACTTTTTACTTTTTCAATTTTTAGTTTATTTTAATAATTATCGCATAATTAATTACCTAAAAAGTATTGAACTGTAATTATTGAAATGAAATGAAAATCGAAAAAGTAAAAAGTAACGCCCCTGGAGAATTAAATTCTCTTTCCAATAACATAAAGAACATGAAATTCTGTCCATAAATAGAGGCAATATCTGCTCCAAGAGATTGATAAAAATTACATTGTTCTTATGGGGCTTGATTTTGCCGTTCGGCAGTTTGCCGTCCACTATCACCCACTCTTAATTCAAAGGCCAGGGACACAATACGGCAATAATGATATTATATTGTTCATTTTTTATTTGAAAAACAGTATTAATTAACATTTAATATTTCTTAAACGAAGATGTTTGATGAAACAAACAGAAATGATGATCAGTTCTTTTAATAATGCCCTGAAGATTCGAAATTTCAATCTCTATTTCACTCGTTACTCTAAACATCTCACTCCCACACTCTTTCATAACATTTCATTAATTTAAAAACTATCTTTTTCAGACCTTGAAAGAACTATCCATTTATTATAAGCTATTTTCCAAGTTTAGCCTTCTTAACGCTTCAAAGTACAGGGTATAACACATATTATAATGAAGTATAACACAGTATAACAATGCATTACTTAATTTTTTCACCGATATTATTTATGGTTCTTTTTAGAGCTCTGGACCCAAAAGACCTTATTTACGACCCTTATCAAAAATTGATTCTAAGGATTTATTATTATACAATATTATACAGTATTATACAATATTATACAGTATTATACAGTATTATACAGTATTATACAGTATTATACAGTATTATACAGTATTATACAGATTGTATTTTTCATTAATCAAGAAATTTTCGAACTTCTCTTGTAATATACCTCGTAATTATCTAAAATATTAATTGTAGGCAGCAGTTAAAGCACTAACTGATTTATTTACTCATTTATTAATTTATTCATCTGCTGATAATTAAACTTCTAATAAACTTCTATGTTCAAATTTAGCAGGTTTTTTCAGTGGCACCTATAGAGGCGCGCTTTGAGAACGGATTTTCGAAGCTTCCAAAAGATACACAAAATATTTGCGTTTTTTCTAAAGTATTTCTTGTGTTTTATTAGATTTTCAAGAACCAATTGACAGAAACTGTAGAAATTTGTTAGACAGGTTCAAGTCTGGAAATGTTGTGTCAATTTTTTCCAATCCTTCCAGAATCACGCCAGTAATATCAGGGGTTTCAAAGTTGTAAATACATTGCGGGTTGCATATCTTGCGCCCGAGCTGATTAATCTATCTATTTGTGATTGATGCTGAAAAGCACTCACATTTTCAGTTGCACCTTTCTTTAGACGCACACTAAGAACAAATCTTCAAAATTTCCCAAGAATACACCCAATATTTGCGTTTATATCTATAGCTTTCGTGTGTTTTCTTAAACATTTCGAGAACCAATTGGCAGAAAATGTTGAAATTCAATAAACAGATTCAGATTAGGTTGCGTTAAAAAATTTTTGAAATCCTTCTGAGATCACGGCATGAATCAGAGGTTCCAAGGTATCCCTGCATTTTTGCATATTTCTTTGAAAAGACTGACTTGAATACTTTCAAATAACATACCCAGATTGAGATAAGGTAATAGACGAAGAGCTAATTTAAAGGATTTTTAAATCATACGATAATTATCATAGACCAAAAGACCCTTTTTGAGTGCTGATGAAAGAAAACAAATCCGTTTGAATGGAAATTGCAGGCGAGCGAAGCGAGACTGTTTATGCCATTGACACTGCTAACACTGCCGGGGGTCCATGCAGGGCCCTCGCGTGTTTTTTTGGTGCCCTGTGTGAGATTTTGGCAGGCGCTAACAAACGAATGCAATCTAAAATATTTCAATATTATATTCCAAGACAAACATGATTCTAGCTGCCTTGCATGTTCACATTTTTCTCATAAGAAATTTCAATGTTGCATGTGGTGTGGCAAAAAGGATTGGCTATAGGGACTTGATTATTTCAATGTATCCGAACGTATTGTCTCGTATTTTTGTGTATTGGATACGTGATAAATAAAAAATAAATTTTGCTCTACATTGAGCGAAACTGTCACAATGCACTGTACTTAATCATTAATAATATATTAAAATTTCAATTATTGATTAATTCATTTTATTAGTTTGCTTGAAAGCGCATAAGGGAGGGAATAACAAAACTTTCACAGAAAAATATTGGTTATCATCATAAATATTTAATTTCACTGGAAATAAAGATGTTTTAACAAAAAATTGGAAACCCAATAACAAACAAATTGAAGATTTCAGCTACTTTCACTGCTCTCCCCAACTTTTTTGAATAACATTCGAAATTCAGCCAGCAGATGGCAGTAGAAATATAGTATGACTTCCATTGGACACGCCTCCAAGCTCCGCCTACGATAAAAAGGCCGAAAACATGGTTAGAAAAGTTTCCAAATTCAACCAGTAGATGGCAGCAGTTGACGGGTGGTGTTTCAGTTTTGACTTGAACACGCCTTCATGCCCCGCCTGCTCTTTTCTTATTGGTTGACAGTACATGTTTCGTGAGTTCTGTCTAGGAAAATGGCTGCTAGCAAGAAAATGATGGATGTTATATCATACACAAAAAGTTACTAAGATTTACTATTGACGATCAAGTGCTAATATAATATTTATTTGTGTATTCAGGCTGTTGTATTCTTTGAAGAATTTATTCATAAAATTTGGACACAGTTTTACTATTATCGGGTGACTTAGGCCAGTTCTAGACTTGAATAGTTTTATGTTGTATGAAATGAGATGAAAATATAATTTCTCACTCCCATCTTATACTCATTAATTCTATTCTTATACGATGAATATAATGAAATAGAACTCATACTATTCATGATCTAATCACCTATTGCCAGAAAACAAGTTTGAAAATCTACAACAACTCGGTAAAAATATTAGGAAGAAGTTTTTATCGGAAACTGGCTTGTGATTGGTCGACATAGTGTAGGGTGGTTGTCGGCCAACAATGGAATTAAATTTAAGAGAGGCGTTTCTTGGCTTGCTTCATACATTTATCGTGGTTACTCAATCGATCAATTCATTATGATGAATGAGTTTATGCAGAGGAAATAATTTCTTGTGGATTCAAGTTGTTGTTGGAATAAGTTTTTCATCAAATAGTAAAAAAATTATTCTAATATTTAAATATTGGATTTTTTTTAATGTTTCGTATCAGCCGCCGCGGTGCCCCCTTGGCCGTGGCGCCCTGCGTGCTCACCCCACGCGTGGGCCCTGGGTCAGGGGTGTTAAGGCATATCTTCCTTTAATAGAAGGCCATGGCCTAAAAATTGACAACTATGTAGAGTAGGAAATTGGGTTCATTTAAAAGCATTAAAATCATTTTACAATCAGCTGTTTTAATCGATGCGTTTCTTCTGTGCGTTCTCCCATTTGATTTGCTACAAATCATAAGCTATTTTAATGGTTAACTGTCTATTCTTAATCTTTCTAGCTAATCTCTATCACAACCTATTACAAAAACCACAAAAGGAATTCTATACGAAGAGTTTCATGAACGCTTTTCATTGAAATTAAGCTCAAAGAGAGAAAAACCAAGTCAACATGCATGATTTGTATCTGTACTTAATGCTTTCATATGAAAAGACTGTGACTACAGTGCGACGTTGCCATATTATTAGGGCATGGCCTTCTATTAAAGGAAGCTATGGTTAAGGCGAGCGAGGAGAACCTGCCAGCTATATTCAATATTTTCAATATTTACTGCTTATGATTCTTAAAGCTGTTGACACTTTCAAAGTTCATTGATTGTCAATAAAAATTGTTCGCTGATTATCATTTACAGGATATAAACCTTTAGAGGATAATTGGCCTGATCCCACAACACACAGATTCTGGAACCGGGTGAATCAGAATTGCGGCCTGCAGGTACAGCAAAAACAAGTCGGCTTTGCACGTGCAGCGAACATTGGAGAATATCCTTGGGTGGTTCTAATTTATATTACGAATCCAGGTAATTTGAACTACTTAAGGGGTGGCGGTGGTGGACGGCAAACTGCCGAACGGCAAAATCTAGCCCCATAAGAACAATGCAATTTTTATCAATCTCTTGGAGCAGATAGAGCCTCTATTTATGGACAGAATTTCACGTTCTTTATGTCATTGGAAAGGAAATGAAATTCTCCAGGGCATGACTTTTCACTTTTTCGATTTTTAGTTTATTTCAATAATTATCGTATAATTAATCAACTAAGAAAGTATCGAACTCTTATTATTGAAATGAACTTGAAATCGAAAAAGTAAAATGTCACGCCCCTGGAGAATTCAATCCTCTTTTCAATTACATAAAGAACATGAAATTATAAAGGCTTTAAGGCTGAGGCCACACTGCCGGTGGGTTGAGCCTGGAGGGTGGAGGGTAGATGGTAAATCTATAGAACATACACACCATCCACAGTTATACATCGTATGAATGGTATGTGTTCAGACGCCATCATGAAATTCTTAAATATGGACAACATAACCTCAAAAAAAATCAGTATGACGTCATACCATTCATACAATGAATTACTGTGGATGGTGTGTATGTTCTATAGATTAACCATCTACCCTCCACCCTCCAGGCTCTACCCAGGGGCAGTGCGGCCTCAGACTATCTGCTTCAAGAGATTGATAAAAATTACATATTGTTCTTATGGGGCTTGATTTTGCCTTTCGGCAGTTTGCCGTCTACTAACACCCTCTCTTTAGGTAGGTTACTACATTTCGAGAGCCCATAATTTTGAAAGAAACAATTAAATAGGGAGTTATAGTGGATTCTATCGTTATAGTCTGTCCAAGCAAAGAAAAGCCTCTGGCAAGATGAGAAAATGACTCCAGCTCGGTCAATATTGGTTCAGAAATAATTGATTTGGTCTCAAATTGTATTTGATAATTGATAATTGTAATTGTAATTGATGATTGTAATTGATAAGAATGATTCCTACAATTGAGAGCAAATCAATAATGTTTGAACCAATATTGACCGAGCTGGAGTCATTCTCTCATCTTGCCAGAGGCTCTTCTTTGCTTGGACAGACTATACTTTATGAGCTTCAAGCCGATAAAAAAAATTAGTAAAAGTTATTTTTTCAACATTTTGTATCTAAATTTAAATTGATTCATATTGGGCAGATTTTCTCTTCAATTTCAATCAACGCAGAATTTTGTCCTCTACAATTCACTATTCTAGTGTTTTTCCGAAAATTTGGACCGTTTTTGATTTGTGAGCGAGAAACTAAAATGGGCAAGGACACTTTCTGACTCTCAAAAAATGTGCGACAGAAATTCTGCGTGCACTTTTGAAATACACGTCATCACCGGGAGCCCAATCAACCATTGAATCAAACAATTAAATCGCATACACTACGTTTTGTAGGCAAACGTCCTTGCGTACTGGACTGTAGAATAAAAACTGTTGTATAGTCCGACCAAACAAAGAAGAGCCTCTGGCAAGATGGAAAAATGACTCCAGCTTGGTCAATATTTCTTGAAGAATAATAAATGTGGTCTTAATAGTAGATCAAATCACTCCCTACAATTTGAGATCAAATTGATAATTTTAAAATCAATATTGATCAAGCTGGAGTCATTTTCCTATCATGCATTTTTTTATTATTTTTATTTTTTTATTATTATTTTTTATTTTATTATTATTATTTATTATTTTTTGTGTAATCATCCATCATCTTGTTATCCATCCATTCAAATAAGCTATGTGATGAATTACATCTATTTTCCTTGTAATTCAAATTGCCATTTTTGTAGGAATGATTCTATTTTCTCAACATAGAAATCTACTTATTCAGAAGTTCTAAATTATTTTACAATTATTCTCTGTTGTGATTGAATTTATTTATTTCTATTTGTATAAGTATATTGTATAGTACAGTTGGATGTTGTAATATGTTATGTATGCAATGGGTCTTACTAGACCTAGCAATACGATTGTTACTGTAAATCAATAAATCGTTGCAAGAGGCTCTGACGGTTCGTCGAAGAAGAAGAAGAAGAAGAAGAAGAAGAAGAAGAAGAAGAAGAAGAAGAAGAAGAAGAAGAAGAAGAAGAAGAAGAAGAAGAAGAAGAAGAAGAAGAAGAAGAAGAAGAAGAAGAAGAAGAAGAAGAAGAAGAAGAAGAAGAAGAAGAAGAAGAAGAAGAAGAAGAAGAAGAAGAAGAAGAAGAAGAAGAAGAAGAAGAAGAAGAAGAAGAAGAAGAAGAAGAAGAAGAAGAAGAAGAAGAAGAAGAAGAAGAAGAAGAAGAAGAAGAAGAAGAAGAAGAAGAAGAAGAAGAAGAAGAAGAAGAAGAAGAAGAAGAAGAAGAAGAAGAAGAAGAAGAAGAAGAAGAAGAAGAAGAAGAAGAAGAAGAAGAAGAAGAAGAAGAAGAAGAAGAAGAAGAAGAAGAAGAAGAAGAAGAAGAAGAAGAAGAAGAAGAAGAAGAAGAAGAAGAAGAAGAAGAAGAAGAAGAAGAAGAAGAAGAAGAAGAAGAAGAAGAAGAAGAAGAAGAAGAAGAAGAAGAAGAAGAAGAAGAAGAAGAAGGAGAAGGAGAAGAAGAAGAAGAAGAAGAAGAAGAACGAACGAAGAAGAAGAACGAACGAAGAAGAAGAACGGAGAAGAAGAACGGAGAAGAAGAAGAAGAAGAACTGTCATTAAAAATCTCATTAGTCTATAGTTTCAGCCAATAGATCATCGACCAATAGAGTGCTAGCTTTGTCTTTGGAGTGGAGCAAATTAGGAGAGCCAATAGTATCTATCTTCCAAATTGAATAGTATTTAGGTCTCCATTTTGTTGAGGTAACTGCCACCTTAGCTCTCATTGGTCGATTAGTTGAGCCAATAGAATGCCAGCTCTGTTGTTGGAGTGAAGGACGAGTTCAGAGTAGCCATTTTGTTGAGGTTACTGCCATCTTAGCTCTCATTGGTCGATCGATTCGGCCAATAGAAATCATCTAATGGGATGCAAGCTTTGTTGTGATGGTCAACCACCCCCATTTCGTTCAGGTAACTGCCATCTTAGCTTTCATTGGTCGATCGATTCGGCCAATAGAAAATCAACCAATGGGATGCAAGCTTTGTTGTGAGAGTTGGAATTGTTGAAAAAATCGATGAAACATTATTTCTAGTTCAACTATTCTAGTCAACTGATTTCATGCATAGGATTTATTCGTCAATTGAGCCAAATACCACTAGCGGCTCGTTCCCACGAAACAGGTGAAGTGCCTGTATCTTTCACTGTACAGCACTTCACCTGTTTCGTGAGCACGAGCCGCCAGTGCGTCAATGGACAGCTTTACATCAATATCATGAACAAAATAGTTATTTCAAGTAAATAATTATACTTTTATAGTCTGTCCAAGCAAAGAAGACATTGTTTTGCTTTTTTTCGGAGTTCTACTATCTTATGATTGTAGGTTTGACGTCTAGTGGGATCGGACTCCCCAAACATGACAATGTAATGATTCTGACAATGTACTTGTTCTAATGAATAATATAATATTATTGTCTTATATAGCTACTGAAACAACGTCCCCTTACACTACAAAATGCATGGGTTCAATAATCACTAACAGACATATCGTGACAGCAGCCAGCTGTTTCAGTAAGTTTGGCAGGGACGTTCCGGAAGATGCGTAAGTCACTATGGTCTGTCCAAGCAGAGAAGACATTCTGGCAAGATGAGAAAATGACTACAGCTTGGTCCATATTGATTCAAGAATTATGAATATGGTCTCAAATTGTAGAGCAGAATGCTTCCTACAATTTGTAGAAACAAAATTTATAGTTTTTGAACCAATATTGACCTTTTTCATTTTCCACACCTTGCCAGAATGTCTTCTTTGTTTGTGCAGACTATATTCTTTCTTCACTCCATCTTGTTCCAATTCTTGGAGAGTTTACCTCTGGTATAACTTCCCAATTTTTTATTTTTGCACTAAATATATTTCGATTGGTTACTCTATTAGTATATTTCTCCAGAGTTAGATAGTTTTGAATCCATTCCCCTCCACATAAGGAGGGGAAATGTGGGTTAAGTGGAAGAGGGGGCTTGCATGCCTCAACTTCGCCCACAAACTCTTGTAAATTTTTACAAAGTGTAAAAGAAAGTCATTTTATCTATCTATCTATCTATAAGCATGCTAACCATTGAAACCGGTCACTCTCCCATCTTCTATCTCACTTCATTCATCCTATTATCATACTCAGCTTTTCCACTCTCTTCTTCTTCTTTTCTTTCTCTCAACTCTTTTCCTCTGTCATTCTCTCTTTCTTCATCACTCTTTCTCTTCATATCCAATGATATTTCGCTTTTTTTGTAATCATATGATCAGAAAACCTCATGATATGGCCAAAAATTGGCATAGTCTTTTCTCATATCTAGGCCACTACAATATCCTATTGTTGATCAAACATGTATAGTCTTCAGTTTATTATTATTATTATTATTATTATTATTATTATTATTATTATTATTATTATTATTATTATTATTATTATTATTATTATTATTATTATTATTATTATTATTATTAGTTCATTATTATCAGCATATGCCATATTTGATGGGGAGTCCTAAATGGATGTTCCACCGGCAAAATAACCTCAATAATATTATCCTCGATAGGAAATTGTGGTATTTCTTGAAATGATCCACGGAGATTTAAAAGTTTTTTTCAATTTGAGAGAGTTCAAACACAAAAAGTTCATTCATCGTGGTTAAGTGAACATTACTCTCCAAACTTCGCCACGTCATTCCAATAAAGAAGTCTATCCTAATAGAAAAGTCCAATAGATTTCTATTCTATTCTGTTAATTTTTATTCATTTTCATTTATTTGTCATTTTAGACCAGGCTACACTTTTAAGTTCAAAACTGTTCCGCTGGAATTTATGAAAGTTAGGCCATAAAATACTAATAATACCATAAATACTAGACCATAGGCTTCTAAAACACTATACCCTATTCACGATCACTTAAGGCGAAATAAACAAACTTTTTGCGTGTGTGAAAGGTAGGTCTTCCTTTATCCGACAGTCGACCGCCGTCGAACAGCTGTAGCCAATCACAGCAATGACTGCGACCTGGGAAGGCTATAACTTTCATAACAATGTAATATCAGATTGAATCAAGATGATTTTCTTCCAAGTTAGTTGATCTCTTTTATTTGAACATTGGCTATTGTCTGCCCAAGCAAAGAAGACCCTCTGGCAAGTTGAGAAAATGACTCCAGCTCGGCCAATATTGGATAAAAAATTATTAATTTGGTCTCAAATTGTAAATCAGAACATTTCCTTCAATTGAGACCAAATTCATAATTTTTGAACCAATATTGACCGATCTGGAGTCATTTTCTCATCTTGCCAGAGGGTCTTCTTTTCATGGACAGAGTATACTTATCGAGTTATATGGAGATCGGTTGAAAGATTTTGAAGACACTGGCGGCTCGTGCCCACGAAATAGGTGAGGTGCACGTACATTTTACTGTACAGCACTTCACCTATTTCGTGGGCACGAGCTGCCAGTGATTGAAGATAAAAAATATTTTGTACAAAATACAAAATAGCGGATATCTCGTGAACAAAAAAAGTTATTCTTGATTTTCTCTTTATTTTGACCCCTAGAACCTATTCCCGTAGTTTGTAGTAGTGAATAGGTCTATAACTGTTTTTTTATTTTAAATAATTATCAAAGTGACCTTTTTCAATTATTTTTCAATGCATTACATGATTTGCATTTGAAAATGACTATAAATAGTCGAAACATGTAATGCATTGAAAAATAATTGAAAAACGGTATTTTGATAATTATTTAAAATTAAAAACAGTGATAAAAGTAGCCCAGAGATGAAGGAAACACTAGTGAATATGAGTTTATGGGCGGGTTGCACGTACGTTCTGTTGGTTTAATCAGCGTTATTTCTTCGTGTCAAAGTGGAAAAACGTTCAAATGAATAAAGTATTGAAATGTGATAGTAGTAGCAGAATCTTCAAATGTACTTATTCCAAATAGATATTAGAATCAATAATTATCTAATTATTTTATAAATTATTTATTTATTAGAACAAAACATGATCTGGAAATTGCATACTGATACAACTTAATTGTTGTCAGGTTGGTAGTACCACAAAAATTGAAAACTTTCAGCTGCTATTGTTTTCAGATATTGAAAATTTAATCATCAGCTGATGGTTAGGTTGAAATTTTTATTGGCCTCAAACTTTGGCCGATTAGTTTAGTACTGTGAAATTAGTATTCAATTCTAATTAACCAGCTGCTGACCTGTTAAATTAAAAAAACCGCCATTGAAATTTTCCATAACCTCATTTACATAACTGCCTCAATGATAATAAATCTTAACTTGATTAATGAATTTAAAGGTTAGTAATATTTTCAGGCAATAAAATTAAATGTAAATGATGTGTCTTCAAGTCTTGTAAACGAAACTATTGAAACTCAAGGCTTTTTTATAATTTATATTCTTTATTCTTTCTTTACAATTGCGACTTGGTTTCCAAGTATTTTAAGCAAAGGATGAATGAGTGATGATGAATGATGAAGGTTTCAGATGTAAATTGGTTCAGACGAAAAATTCACGATATCAGCTGTTTAAACTCGAATCATCGCGGCCATTTTAGATTACAAGGCTGGGGTCTTCTGACTCTATGATGTTTCTATTCTCTATTTGAGTTGAGTTAGTTTGCCGTTGCTACAAGATGTCGTTATACAGGCTAATCACGGCGTTAAAATTTAACGAAGTTACGAACAACCGTTATACAGGCTAATCACGGCATTAAAATTTAACGAAGTTACGAACAACCGGCCCTTAGTGTGATAAATTTCATGTAGTCTATGCGAGGAATACAATTTTTAATTTATTTTATCTAATTAAAGGGTCTACATGACAGCTGGAGAACTGGATGTGGACACAGACCCCGACTGTTACGAGGACGACGATGGCAATCAAAGATGCGCTCCCAACTCTGTCAACTATAACTTGACCACCGTTTTCGTTTATGATAGAAAAGAAAAGCTGGCCGAGTTCGGCAAAAACATTGCGGTGCTTATAACTGATCGAATCATTGAATTCAATGGTGAGCCATATCAATAGACTGTTCAAGCAAAGAAGACATTCTGACAAGATGGAAAAAATGACTCCAGCTCAGTCAATATTGGTCCAAAAATGATAAATTTGGTCTCAACTAGTAGAGCAGAATGTTTTCTACGATAATTTGAGATAAAATTTATAATCCTTGAACCAATATTGGTCCAAAAATAATAAATTTGGTCTCAACTAGTGGAGCAGAATGTTTTCTACGATAATTTCAGATAAAATTTATAATTTTTAACCCAATATTGGTCCAAAAATAATAAATTTGGTCTCAACTAGTAGAGCAGAATGTTTTCTACGATAATTTTAGAAACAATTTATAATTCTTAAACCAATATTGGTCCAAAAATAATAAATTTGGTCTCAACTAGTGGAGCAGAATGTTTTCTACAATAATTTTTGATGAAATTTATAATCCTTGAACCAATATTGGTCCAAAAATAATAAATTTGGTCTCAACTAGTAGAGTAGAATGTTTTCTACAATAATTTTAATTAAAATTTATAATTCTTAAACCAATATTGGTCGAGATGCAGTATTTTCCCATCTTGCCACAATGTCTTCTTTACTTGGACAGACTATTATAGTTATAACAGACTAATAGCTATTATAGTCTGGCAAAGCAAAGAAGAGCCTCTGGCAAGATGGGAAAATGACACCAGCTCGGTCAATATTGGTTCAAAAATTATTGATTCGGTCTCAATAATTGTAGGAAACATTCTGATCTACAATTTGAGACCAAATCAATAATTTTTGAACCAATATTGACCGAGCTGGAGTCATTTTCCCATCTTGCTAGAGGCTCTTCTTTGCTTGGCCAGATTATATCAATAGTTCGTATGCTATAGGCAGAATATATATCGTTATATTCTATTCTCTCTTGCAATAGAATTGATATTTTCATCCTAATTGTCATTTCACTCATTTGTTGTCAATTCAGAATCGTGATAATACAAAGTTACGAAAATTGACAATATATCTTATTACGCTACTAGTTTGGGAAATGTCATTTTTCGCCATACTCATATGACTGTAATGGATAACTTTCCAAGCTAGATTTGCGTTTTGGAAATTGCTGTTTTCAGAGAATCAAACATCAGCTGTTCTAAATAGGTCCATGATAGTTGACTGTTTGTTGACCTGTGCTAGCTGTGTGTCGAGGTTATGTTGGCTCAGTTAATGTTTCTAGTTGTTTGTGGTTTTAATAAATCCTTCTCAGACTATACTCCGTCCACTGAGTGTTTGGACCTAAGCTCCTCCTCCGAGGTTCTGACGTCATGATCCGACCAGCTCACAAGCGGTCGTAATTGCCAGGAACGTACAAATTTCTAATCGATATTGGAACTTTCAATATCGAATTTTTGAGTGGCCTTAGAAATATTGATGTTTTATGGTTGTTCGGCAAAATTTACTTCCTTCTAACATGAGAACGATCATTATCAATATCACTTGATAGAATTATAGTTGATTGAACATGATATATGCATGGGAGGGGCTTAGGTCCAAACACTCCGTGGACAGAGTATAGTTTGACGGAAACAAGTGTGCATAATTTAGAAGTTGTACAAACTCATAATTATTTCCCAAACTCGCCTAGCGGCTCGTTTGTGAGCATATAATTATTTGTTTGTAAAATCTCCTTTCCCACACTCATTATGTTATATACTATTGCGACTTCAAGAATACGGAGCTTCAGACAAAGTGTCAGCTGAGTCTTGGAAATTTGAGTATTTGCTGAGGTTTTCAGTGATTGTATTTTTATCATAGTAATCCAACATCGAAAACTTACCAAGCAAGATTAATTTTGCGTTTGGAAAATTGTCGTTTGCAGACAACCATGCATAATCTGTTCTTTAACACACGCTTATAGAAGAATTTGAATAATCTGTAATGGAACGTGATTTCATCTGAATTCAAACGGTTTTGAGGTTATGTTTTTAGAACAATGTTTTATCGATGTTTATTTGAACGTATATTGTACCATTAAGAAACGTAGTACAAAACTCGTGTTGTTAGGTGTTTACAAACTCATATTCTCTGGCTGCTCGTGCCCACCAACCAGGTGAAGTGCCCGTATCTTTCACTGTACAGCACTTCACCTGTTTCGTGGGCACGAGCCGCCAGTGCACATCGTCTATTCAACTCGGGTGAAAACATTAATTAGTTTGTAAACTCTAACTTTCTACACTTGTTCAGTAATTTTCTAATTATGTGACATTTCTTCAGATTATGTTTCGCCCATTTGTTTGGAATATGGGAATCGTCTTTTAAAAACAAACTACGAGGGCAAACTTGGAATTAAACTAAGTGGCTGGGGACAACAATCTGCGGGTGAGTTATTTCAACCTGTTTTGGCGAAGCCATCAAATTGAAAACAAAGATACATAACAAACTTACAAAAATGGTCTGTTTACAAAAATTCCAGCTGTTTCATTACAAATTCCGACGTATGAATTAACAAGACGAACAAGCTGTTATGATAATTGTCTGTGTGATTCTGTGCTAGTTGTTATGTAATTGTGTTGAAGGTTATGTTAGCTCACCTAATTTTCTTAGTTGTTTGAGGTTTTAATAAATCCTTCTCAGACTAGTATGGCAAAAATAAATGTACATAATTCGTGAGGGATTGTTTACAAATGCATAATTATCTTCCAAACTCGCCTGACGGCTCGTTTGTAAACATAATTATTCGTATGTGAAAACGCCTTCACCACACTCTTGTTGTATCTATAAAATTTCAAATAATTACAATTATTATTTGAAGTTTTAATTACAATTATTATTTGAAGTTTTAACCAATACAGTAGCCCTAAGAGAAAATAAGTATTATGTATCTAAGGCCCGCCACTCACGCTACAATCGATCGCAGCGATTTGATCGCCAGCGACCGATCGTAATTGGCTCTGAGATTTGGTCGTATCTGTGTTCTCCCCACTAATTGTGAATAATTATATTCTATCATCAGAAAATCTGTCGATAGTGGCTATTACCGTATCTCGTTGGCAGATAATAAAACTTCATTAACCAAACTTTCCTTGTTTTATTCAACAGACGAACATTTTGAAAGCAAACTGCAACATGCGCGAGTACTTGGCATGGGGCCAGAGCAAAACACAAAGGTTTTCGACAATTATCCGGGATTATTTTCACTGGACTCAATTCGTAACGCGGCATTCTGCACAGGGGAGTTCCCCGGCGTGGTCAAGCCCGACACCGAGATCGGAAGTCCCTACATGGTCACAGAAGCAGTTGGCAGCGATGTGCCGCGCATCTTCTTGGTTGGAGTCATGTCTTTCAAAGCCACAGTTACTCATCCCAATTATATGCCCGAGTTCGGAGTGCCAGATGTTTACAGCAAGGTTAAGCGATACCTGCCCTGGATCCTTGACAAACTCAATCCCAAATGCGACGTCAAAATTGATCAACACTATCCGTACGAGCATTATGATTGTACTGCAACGTAGCCGCCTTTAATAGAAGCTATGACTGCAGAGACTGTTTCTATCCGAACTCTATTGAATCAAGATATGATAATAAGTCGTATATTTATTGAATATATATTCAACAATAATATAATATTGAAATAAGCATTCATGCATCAACCGTTTTTTTCGAAAACGGCCACAATTTGTTTGTAATCAGCTATATTCAGTTTAATACTCCGTGGCTATGTTCTTTATCAACAGAACTCTATACTTTTAATCTTGTATACAATTTCGACGATTTAAGTGTAGAGAATTTCTCAAATATGGAAGAATTATTAGATATTGCAGTACACCAAAAGCTGAATAATTATTAATCAGAATCTACATTATTGCTATATAAATATACAAAAGACTTCTGCAAATAAGGCATATAATTGGGCGATGTAGATTCTGATTAATAACTTCAATGTTAATGATTTTTCAACTGTTATAAAAAATTATTCCCTTCATTGCTGTCAAAATTACCTGTTGGAGCAAAACCTCCTAAATACCGTATTTAGGAGGTCCTGGTTGAAGCCACATATATTTAATACGAAAATTAAGAGCACTGGAATAATAATGTATTGTATTGTGTCTGAAATATGAAATTAAATACGTTCTCTATAACAAACATTTTGTAACATCTGTATGTGGCAATATTAATACGACGGTACTTTTGTTTTTCAAATTTGGGAAATAGCTAATAAATTTAGGGCGAAACCTTGTATTCTATCTCCCAAATAGTTCAAAATAATATGCCTTTATTTCAATTTGTTGTTGTAAATGTAACAACTTATACATAATTCAATAGATAAAGATTGTTGAGAGTAAAACTTGTCAACTTATTTGTCAACCCCAGTCATTCTTGAAACCACTTCCATAAAGGCGGCTCCTGCCCACGAAACAGGTGAAGTGCTGTACAGAAAAAGATACGTGCACTTCACCTGTTTCGTGGGCACGTGACTCCATTCTGATCAAATTCTCGGTAGACATTCAACAACTAGAAAAGTCGCCATTTTGCTGAAGTTGTCAGCACCAATCAGAGGCCAGCATTCTATGACGTCAAACCATGGCTGGGCGTTGGCCAATCAGGCTGCTTATTGAATTTGGGGGAGTATCCTAATAACTTTCTGTCACTTTCTTATTGGTCGATGTTCGTAATTGATGTATTCCACTCATGTAGAGAAGAACCGCTACCACAATACACTTTACATTATGATGGCGTCTCTTCTCAGCGTACGCGAACTTTACTTCTGTGCATTGCTTGTCAAAATAGGGTACGATAAAAAATATGATACGACTTACGATGAAAAATTATCGACTTATGATACGATACGATGAAAAATATGATAAGACGTTCTGATATAGTTTGTCCAAGCAAAGAAGACATTCTGGCCAGGTGGGAAAATGACTCCAGCTCGGTCAATAGTGGTTCAAAAATTATTTATTTGGTCTCAAACTTTAGATAAAAATGTTTCTTACAATTTGAAATCAAATTGAAAAATAAATAAAACTCAAACACCCTTTTTTGAAAACTTTAGAAAATTATAAAACACACATACATGTTTCGGGATCTAAGCCCATTTTCAAAAGGGTGTTTGAGTTTTATTTATTTTTTAAACAGCCCTGTTTTAAAGTTCTTTATTGAAATCAAATCTATAGTTTTTGAACCAATACTGACCGAGCTAGAGTCATTTTCCCATCTTGCCAGAATGTCTTCGTCGCTTGGACAGACAATACTAGATATTTCAATAATGATACCAAACCATCTAGTTAGTTTCAAGTATAGAGAGTGATAATACAGCCTCTATAGTTCTAAGGATTACCAAAATTAGGCTAATTTATAATAATTATATTATTACTGACATGTCACTTGTCATTAGAGTGATACTCAAATTTTGATAACCTATTATTTTGAAGATTGTAAATTAATAAGGCTTATTTTCAATATTCATATAAAACACAATTTTGGCAGTTTCATCTGCTCGTTGTGCGCTCCAACAGCTGATAATGTCAATTATCACAGTTGTCACCTAGCTAGGCCAAGGTGATGTTTTTTTTTTTTAAATTGAAGGTAAGATTCACAAGGAAAATTATTATAATGTAGATGAGGATGTGATTTAAACTGATAAGGAAGTTTATAATCAAGGTTATCACAAAAAGATTGTTCCATAACTGCCTGATTTCGGGCAAAATGAAAAACAATTGGGGAGAGACGAATTTGACGTAGTTCAGATCAGAAATTCTTGTACTATTTTAGTGAAATATTTTCCAGTAATATTTTTTAGTGAAAATTATAATAAATTATGTTGTTGAACTACATCATTTTTTGGATCCCCCACCACTTTTCTAATTCCCGAAAATCGGAATAACCTTGTCTTTAATGACCTTGGTTTATGATAATATAGGTATAAATATATATAAATATAAATATTGTGCCGCATCTTGTTTTTTCAAAGAGCAGTAAAAATATGGTTCGGAACCCACCTAAAGCAGTAGGTCCAAAAAAATATAAAAAAATAAAAATGTGTATCTTCCAAAAAATGCAAATTTTGAAATTTATTTTGTAATTATTTTCTTGTTGAATGTATGTAGTATTTGATGCGGTTCGACTTCAATATGAAATTGTAGCCAGGAAAATTTGTGTCGGTACTGAAAATGAAAATTATGTTTAATTTATGTTTATGTTTAATAAAGTTTTATTTTATTGTTGAACTGATATAATATTTGATTTGGTTTGACTTCAATATTGAGTTGTACGCAGGAGACATTTCTCGATTACGCGTGTATGGTGCCTGAACGTTGAGCATTACTTCAGCGAATGTATATTATTACTTCAGACATTAAGGAGCGCCTGCATAAATTCTGAACGCAACTATTGCTACTTTATCGTAACCAATGTTATGGATAGTGCTCACTGAAGGCGACTGATATCCTATCATAATCATCATCATCATCATCATCATCATCATCATCATCATCATCATCATCATCATCATCATCATCATCATCATCATCATCATCATCATCATCATCATCATCATCATCATCATCATCATCATCATCATCATTATCATCATCCACATTTTGTGTTATTCATCTTTATATATTGGTCATTTCACATGAAAGAGTGCATCAGGCTTTCATCCCATGAATGGTAAATTTATATGCATATGAATAAAGGCTAAATATTTTCACATATTATAACATATTTCCCTACTTTGGGAAATTGGCTAGTCGTTAGTAAAGATAGTCAGTCGTTCCCCGTCTCTGGATGAATAGTAATTGTTGCATTACACTCTAACTAATTAACTGGATGTAATTGAGAGGTGTTCTGCGCCATCACTAGGTTACGGAGACTAGCTTATGGTTGAGATGTTCAACGTGCTAACTACACGTTACCTCTATCCTGGTTGAAAATTATTTACTTCTGCTTAATAACAACACCTACTTATAAATCTATTAGATGTATTAGTAGGTGTTGTTAATAGTGTAGTGAATATGGAACTGGCAACCAGCTGGTAGGCCTAAGCCCTTCATGGGCTGTTGAGACATTGACATACCCCACTAGTGTTGATAAACTATTGAATGAATGAATATTGATATTGAAAAAGTACCTTACTTTGGCCTCTATCCAATATTCGGATTCGGATAACTTCAATAGTAATGAGATCCTGGTACCTGAGTGCTAGAGATTTGATGCAGTTTTGTCATCACGACATCCAATTTGAACTTATATCAGGCCTGAAGTTCAGCTGAAGAATTCCGTTCTTTCTGCTAAGAGAGGATCGTCCAAGATACCACAGCAATTATTCATCATGATTCATGAATATTCATGTCCAATTCATCGCTGGAATCACGATGAAGTAACGGAGTTACTTCGTGTCTTCGCTATTATTCAATAGATTTGCATTTCAAAGAGAAACAATACTCTAATGCTTATTGTTGGCTTACCTAAGATTGATACTTCAATATTAATAATTTTTCAGTAAGTAAGCAACAATATAATAATAATAATTGAACACAGCCTAGACTTATATCAGAAAACAGGAATTATTATGAGTCGAAACGTTTGAGACAAAAAAGGCAATATTAAAATAATAATATAACATAACCTTTGTGTCAGGTAACAGGAATAATCATTATGAGACGAAACGTTCAAGACAAAAAGGCAAATTTGAAATAAATCATTGGAAATTTTTATGAACAAAATATCAAATCAATGTCATTCACTACTTCAAGTTCAACGATGTATTAACAAAAGTAGAATAGTAAAAAGATTGTAAAAATGTAGAATAATAATGAAAGAAGAAAGGGAATGCATTTGGCATTTGGAATCGTTTCCTATACTATAGTCTGTCCAAGCAATGAAGACATTCTGGCAAGTTGGGAAAATAAATCCTGCTCGGTCAATATTGATTTCAAAACTATAAATTTGGTCTCAAATTGTAAACTTGAATGTTTCCTACGATTTGAAACCAAATTTATAATTTTCGAATCAATATTGACCGAGCAGGGGAGTCATTTCCCCATCTTGCCAGAATGACTTCTTTGCTTGGACAGACTACAGCTGAATGACGAATTTCGATATAAGTTGGCCAATAGAATTTCCTTATTTTGACGAAGCATTGCATTTTTAGCACTGGCGGCTCTTGCCGTCGAATCAGCTGAAGTGCTGTAAATTAAAAGATACGGGCACTTCACCTGTTTCGTGCTGGGCACGAGCCGCCAGTGATTTTCAGAAGTCATTAATTAGGCTGTGTCAGCTATGTTTCTGAAAATTTGTTATATAATCAATCTCTTCTGAACATTGATATAAATGACACAAAAAAGTTAGGTAGTTTCATCTGCTGCTTGTGAACTCCAACAGCTGATGTTGTCAATAAGAATTGTTGTTTTGCTATACCTAGATCATTTTTTGAAATCATATCAAGGGAGACAATAGAAGCTTTACATCAGATGTTAATAGGTTACTTCATAAAGGAATCCAAATTTGTATTTGATGTTAATGGAAGTTGAAGAGAGTCGAAATCCGAAGAAAAATTTGAATGGCGGCGATTGTGTAAATCTTACCCAAATCTCAGAGATAGGGATCAATAATCGCAAAATCATTACTTAACACAAATTTTTCACTTGTGCTAGGTTTCGTCAATTCTGCGATTCTTGATCGCTATTTCTGAGATTTGGGTAAGATTTACACAATCGCCGCCATTCAACTTTTTCTTAATAAACTCTCTTCAACTTCCATTAATGGAATAACAAATTTATGATTCCTTATCCAGTTATAGCCCTTATTGCTGAAAAATGGCGTTTTCTAGCAATATTTTTCCAATTATTCCAATAACCGTTGAAGTTACAAACTTCTAACTGGTTTCATTGAATTCCTCAGCTAATTTTACATAGGAATTGATTATTTTAGAACCTGAGTGAAGCCTCTAAAAAATTAATATATTTTGAAAAAATCTCAATTTTCCGCCATTGTTATCTCGGTAACAAAGCATTTTTGGGGGTTTGTCCCATGGAACTTTTTTGTCTACTTGGTGTAAGGAATCAGCCTGAGAAGTATTGCACATTCCTCCTGTAACACTCTGTATAGTGATAGTAATAGCCTACTGATTATATTCATACGATATTTAATAATACTGATTATTTTAATACGATTTATAGTAATGCTGATAATATAGTAATCAGTATAAACTGGTAGTATAGTAACACGATATATAGTAATACTGAATACATTTGGAAAAAATATAAATAGTAATAGTATAGCGTACAGTGAGAAATGTGAAAGGTGATCAGTGATTGGTGGCGTACTGGATTTTTCCATGCAATTATACCTAATGATATTTCACGATTTGACTGATCATGCTGCTATAGGGCGCCATTGTTCAATTCACCTTAAAGCACTTGAATGTCAACTAATTCTATTTACAAACACACGGTTAGATCTTCAACTGAAATTGAAATTAAGTTCATTATAGAATAATTATTCCAAAATTACGGTACAGGTCGTACAAAGTATTGTTAATTATTGAAATTATATTAAATTATTTTAATAATTTTCCATGATTTTCAGATAAGGAACTCCCGAAGTCGCCCAAAGATGTATTCTGTTTTTCAAATGTATAGATAAATTTTCGGATCTCTTAGGCTGAGGCCGCACTGCCGGTGGGTAGAGCCTGGAGGGTGGAGGGTAGTTGGTAAATCTATAGAACATACACACCATCCACAGTAATAGCCTACATCGTATGAATGGTATGACGTCATTCTGTTTTTTGAGGTTATGTTGTCCATATTTAAGAATTTCAAGATGGCGGCTGAACACATACCATTCATACGATGTATTACTGTGGATGGTGTGTATGTTCTATAGATTTACCAGCTACCCTCCACCCACCAGGCTCTACCCACCTGCAGTGCGGCCTCAGCCTCAGAGATGCACTATACATCTAGAAATGATTATTGATAAATGCTTAAATATTAAGACCAACAAAATACACCTAATAATTTTACTTGAAGATATATTCTGATAATTACTCTCAGAGATGCACAATACGTCAAGAAATGTTTTTGATAGAAGTTATTAATATCACACATCATAATATTATTCAAGACTAGAATATAATATGGCTTTATTCAAATGTTACAATGTGCAACTTGACTGCACCAGTAATTGTAACTTTCAAGGAACAGACAAACCCGCCTTAATTTTCGACACCAGCTATATATAATACATTAATTGTGCAAATACATCCATTATTGAGTTCATTTCCCATACATGTAGCCTAGAATGAAGTGATAATTTCATCTCAACTATTTTCAACGTTCATAGCATATGTTATAAAAATTTTAAAACCGTATATGTATTGTCTAATATTTGTAACCGTATAGTATTGTTATAATGAATTTTGGATGCTGACGGATGAATTTTCATTAGCTTAATTGCATAATATAAATTATAGGCTACATTTATCGGGTATAATATACCTAATCCTTATTAATATAATGACAATACCAGAAGAATTATTGTAAAATCTAGGTGGCTAGCAGAATTAACCATAACTTACCCTTATTTTAAACTGCTAAAGAGAGTATAAAAAGCTAGAGTATCAAAACTAGATGAAGTATAAAATGTGCAGATTCGCTCTGCTTTAATAGTGGCCTGCTGCAGGAAGTTTTTAAAGCAGTATGAATGGGAGAAGCTATACAGTTAGTCAATAATCTTTCATCATCCTACCTATTAACATTCGAATCATGCAACTAAAATAATACAAGATGGCGGAAAAAGTAAAAGTAATAATAATAATAATAATAATAATAATAATAATAATAATAATAATAATAATAATAATAATAATAATAATAATAATAATAATAATAATAATAATAACAATAATAATAATAATAACAATAATAATAATAATAATAAAGTAAAAGAATGAGCAATTGATAATGCAAAGCCGACAGAGCTGATGCAAATTAAAGGAGGAAGATCAAAAAATTGAAAGAAATTATTCAAGAAATAGTAGAGGAAGTGGCGAATAACGGAATTAGCAAAGAGAAAAAAGGAGGCGACAAAGGAGAGAATAACGACGAATAAGAGACGGATCTATGTCAAGGACACATGAGCAATAAAATGAAAACTGGAACACAGATAATCTGAGCCTGATACCTGATGTATATTTTATTAGTCACGTGCCCACTCACTTGAATCAAACTCATTTTTAATGCTTCATCATTGGACTCTCCCATAATGTCTGAAGAATAAAGGGTATAAATATTGTGTATCAGGTAAAGAAAGATCTTATAGGAATAGCACTACTGCCATTTCAATTGCAGAGTCTGTCCAAGCAAACAAGACATTCTGGCAGGATGGGAAAATGACTCCAGCTCAATCTATATTGGTTAAACAATTATAAATATGGTCTCTTATTGTAGATCAGAATTTTTTCTATAATTTGAGAGTAAATTCATAATTTTTGAACCAATATTGACCGAGCTTGAGTCATTTTCCCACCTTGCCAGAATGTCTTCTTTGCTTGGACAGACTACTTTGTTGGGTACTTTTTTGACCAATCATTATTGTTCAATTGATCAATTATATTATTTGGTAATATTGACTATGTTAAGACTTTTTTGATACGCATTAGTGATACCGTAGATATACTATTCTACGTAGATTATACTATTCGGTATAGTTAGTCTATGGTGATACGCAGTAGTGATACAAAGTACAAAATTGATACAGGAAAGAAGCTCCTTGATACGATACATTTGCAATGCTCATGTATCGCCGCCATATTGGGAACAAGCTTATTATATTTCTCAATTATTAAACATTTTTAGAGCATTTTAATCCAGCGGTACTTGAGTCAATTATAGTAATTTTTGCCCGTGTAAATAGTGCCTAATACAATAATTTTGCTACAATCTGTGTGATTTTGTAACTTGGAGGTTGGAGAGAATTATTGTTATACCAGTGTCTTTTGAAGATACAACAAAGCCGTATCATCAGATACGGCTAAAGTCAGATTTCTCCTACTTACATGCGATAAGCATCATATATATTATAATTACAGATATATTATATATTAATTTTCTATTAATTTTATATATCTATTATCTATTTATCTATACATATCTTTATTTATGTATTTATTTTATATTTATATATTAATTTTGATATATTATATCTGAATTTGAATTACAGATATATATGCAGATATATCATAATTACATCATACAATAGATGAAAATTACCGTACTGTATAACCAGCCTATTCATTTACTTTTCCAGTATACTGTGTTTTTCCTTTTTATTGAAATTGTGCAATTCAAATTCAAATTTATTCATTACTTGCACAATATTACAGAAAATAATTAAATTGACATGTTCAATGTAAATACAAAAAATTGAAGTACAAGAGAATGTAAAGCTCACAAGACTTGAGTCCGTTCGTGAGCTTAATTGAAAATAATTGATTAACTTGAATAACTAGAAAGTAAATTATAACAAAAATTAATGTATTCAAACTTCTGTTTATGTATTGTGTATGAATTGAAAAAAAGCAATTTGAAAAAGTCTTGAATCCTAACTACCAGTTTAAAAAAATATATATATGGTAGATACTAATATTGAGAAAATAAGAAAGTTGAAAGATCTGAATGTGAAAAAATTATAACATTACTGTAGTATGAGAGAAGAAAAACTAACAAGGAATAAGTTTGATAAGAGAGGGATAAGAATTAGAAGGGAGAGGGAGCGATAAACAAGGAAGAAAGACAAATTTTGACCAATCATATTCAAGCTGCCATTTTGTTGTTATCACCCAACTACCATCTAGGCTCTCATTGGTCGTTCGCTTCCCCCATTTTGTCAGAGTAGCCAATTGGAATCCAGCTCTATTGTTGGAGAGAAATGAGCTGTAATGGCTACCAGCGAGTTTGTCTCATTGTGCTAAAATAAATTTATGTGAATTCAAAATATTGAAATCACATAGAATATTTTTATCTTGTTTATTTTTGGAACTTAAATTTGGAGCAAAATTCGAAATTGTTTGTGGTGAAATATTCTTGGAAGTGATAAATTGTAATATTAAGTTTAATGATCTATTATATAACCTTGTTTTGCTCTGTTGTAAAAATTGGTAGAGGGGCAGTTTTGGGAATTTGCCTGTTGCACTCGCCTATATGTATACAGGATGTTTCAGGAGGAATGTGCAATACTTCTCAGGCTGATTGACAAAACATAGGACAAGTGATGAATTTGTGTTTAGTAGCGATTTTGCGATTTTTTATCGCCATTTCTGAGATTTGGGTGAGATTTACACAATCGCCGCCATTCAACTTTTTCTTTAGAATCTGACTCTCTTCAACTTCCATTAATGAAAAACACTATTTTGTGATTCCTTATCCAGTTATAACCCTTATTGTTGAAAAATGGCGTTTTTTCAGCATATTTTTCCAATTATCTCAATAACCGTTGAAGTTACAAACTTGGAACTGGTTTTATTGAATTCCTCAGCTAATTTTACATAGGAATTGATTATCTTAGAACCTCACTAAAGCCTCTAAAAAATTAGAATAATAATTATTTTTTAAAAAATCTTAATTTCCCGCCATTGTTATCTCAGTAACAAAGCGTTTTTGGGGGTTGGTCCCATGGAACTTTTTTGTCTACTTGGTGTAAGGAATCAGCCTGAGAAGTATTGCACATTCCTCCTGAAACACCCTGTATAATTATTATTAAATAAACGAATGAGTAAATGGAACAAAATCAGGATGGGACTTCCAAGTTTTACATATAAATAATTCTCTGTTATTAATGAATATTTTTTATATTCAGATAAAGCTTGTACTCTTCTACTCTTGTACATTATCTAAGAATAGAACAAAATGATCGAAATGAATAGTTTTGGTGCTGAAGATAAAAAGTTGGGCGGTTTCGTCTGCTCCTTGCCACTCCAACAGCTGATGTTGACAATTAGAGTTGGCATTTAGCGTACCTATGACTAGACCTAGATGATCCTTTTGAAATCTAAAGAGACAATAGATGCTTTACATCAGCTGTTAGTAGGTTACATCACGTACAAGAGACAGATGAAACCGCCTAACTTTTGGCGTCAGCTACACAGTGTTATACTTTGACTATGAAAACATTCTAAAGTTATTGTATTTTTGTACCCTTTATTTTCGAAATGATTAAATGTTAATGAGCTAATGAGTCTGATTGAAGCCCTTATATTATTATTATTATTATTATTATTATATATATATATATATATATATATATATATATATATATATATATATATATATATAATAATGTATATATATATTATATAAAATAAAATAATATATTATTATTCGGAAGCCCTTTTATTAATAAAATATAAGAAACCACACTTAATACAGCTAAATTAAAACAATAATAATTATATTCAACCTACTAACTATAGAACTATGGAATGTTCTGCATCATGTTATTATGCCATTCTGTCCAAGAATGGCATATAATAGTCTGTCCAAGCAAAGAAGACTCTCTGGCAAGATGGAAAAATTACTCAAGCTCGGTCAATATTGGTTCAAAAATTATCAATTTGACCTCAAATTGTAGAAAACAATTCTATCTACTATCAAGATCACATTTTATAATCCTCAAAGAAATATTGACCGAGCTGCAGTCATTTTCCCCATTTTTCCAGAGGGTCTTCTTTGCTTGGACAGACTTTGGTTGCTTGTAACGAAAATTAGTCTAGTTTAAACGACTAGTTCCTAAAACTAGTACATATAGTATGTCCATGCAAAGAAGACCCTCTGGCAAGATGATAAAATGACTCCAGCTCGGTCAATATTGGTTAAAAAATTATTGATCTGGTCTCAATATTGTGGGAGACATTCTGATCCACAATTTGAGACCAAATCAATAATTTTTGTACGAATATTGACCGAGCTGGAGTCATTTTCTCATCTTGCCAGAGGGTCTTCTTTGCTTGGACAGATGATAGTAGAGTGTTTATTCTGGTTCCAGACATACTCAAGGTTGACAATAGAATAAATGTTAAGGTTAAGCTAATTACTTTGTTGACACCCCAAACTACTTTGCTGCCTTGTTTGATCTGAAGCTCTAAAATTTTACAACATTTTTCACATAACTATTAGAATAATAAATATTACTGGAAGTGCATGACATCATGTTGTAATTGAAAATATCAAGATAATTTTTATTTTCATCAATGTTTCGACAATGATGAGAAAATTTATTAGGAGATAAATACGATTAGTTAATTAGCGAATAATTATTAACTTGCACCCTACTTATTGTAGTCTGGCCAAGCAAAGAAGAGATTCTGGCAAGACGAGAAAACTACTCCGGCTTGGTCAATATTTCTCCGAAAATTATAAATTTAGTCTCAAATCGTAGGAAATATTTCGATGTAGAATTTGAGAGCAAATTTATAATTGTTGAACTAATATTGACCGAGCTTTAGCAATTTTCCCGTCTTTCCAAGATGTCTTCTTTGCTTGAAAAGCCAATACAGTACCATGGTAAGCTGATGAAACCTAGATTTTCTAAGCCATCATTTCAGTTTTTTGCAATCTATATCTATATAAGCGAAATGGCACTGACTGACTGATTCATTCATCACCAGAACTAAAAATCCACTGAAGCGAATGCGTTCAAATTTGGCAGGCATGTTCAGTTGGACGTTTAGACGCGCGCTAAGAAAGGATTTTAAAAACTTTTCAAGGATACGCCAAATATTTAAGTTTTTCTATAGTTTTTTGGCGTTTTCTCAATTTTTTCGAGAACCTTTTCGGTAGAAAATGTTGATATTTGGTGGGTAGGTCCAGATAAGGTCTAGAAATGTTGTGTTAAAATATTTTTGAATTCCGTTCAAGATTACGCCAGTAATCAGGTTTTTCAAAATTGTAGATGTATTGCGGGTTGCATATCTTCCACCTTGATACGACCAATCCTTACTGTAAATTCAATGGATCATTGAGATTATAGATAAACTAATTTGGAAGATATTGTATCAAGTTTCAAACTATGTCCGATATAGTTCCCAAGGTTACGCTCAATATTAGCGTTTTACTATTTTTCGGAATTTTCAGAGTTTTTCTTGGATTTTTCGAGAATAAATTGGTAGAAAACGTCGAAATTTGGTGAACAGGTCCAGATTAGGTCTAGAAATGCTGTGTTCAATGAATTTTGAATCCCTTCTGAACGGAATTTGCAGGCGAGTGAAGCGAGCCTGTTTGACTCACGCTGCCGATACTGGCGGTGGTCCAGGGGGCGGAGCCCCCTGGCTAGGCGGAGAAGGCGAGCGAAGCGAGCCTGCCGGCTAGTGTTAAATATAGGAGTTATTATTCATTCATTTATTTCTCCACCTAATTTTCCAAACTCAAGGGTTATGTGTTGCTGTGTACAAGCATTTGGGAAAAAATGACAATCACAAAATTACTAGAGTTTCCTAATATGATAGGCCTGCTGGCAGAACTAAAAGAAATCCTCTAAAATTACTTTTTGCCCATCCTATAATACTGTTCTATCCTTTGCCCATTTTCAAATCTTCAAGGATCGTGTATGCTTTATAGCCATTTAGAACCTTGTCAGTTACTTTTTTTCATAGAAAATCGCAAATCAACTATAATACTTCAGTTCTAACCGTATGGCGGGTATTACACGATAATAGTTCTATGACATATTTCTATTATCAAACATCTATGATGATGAAATATTACCGTGTAATGAACCAAATATTATAAATGATCATATTCTATGTCATATGTTCTCCTATAGAGAACATATTATAATATCTTTGATAATAGATGTATGACAGATAACTATTATCGTGTAATAGCGGCCTAAGGCAGGTTATTACACAGTAATATTTCTATGATCATAGTTGATCATATGGAAAGAGACAAAAATATGATTTTGTATTTTCATCTTTTCCATATGATCAACTATGATCATAGAACTATAATTATCGTGTAATACCGGCCTAAGCTGACTTCAATAAAACACATTGGCTCAATACCAGTTCAATCCAGAAATTAATCAATCCACGGTTAAAAAAATGTATGGTCCCATTTATTATTATGTGTTCCATTCGAGTCAGCTGATATTTTAAGCTGAAATTACTTTAGCTTGATTGATTGCTAGCTTTAGTAGATTGTTAAACTATTTTTGAAACTATTTGTTAAACTATTGTTAAACGATTTAACTGTGGATGAATTAATCCTGGTTTAAAAGGAGATGGTACATAACGATCCTAAGGGCCGGTTTCTCCAAAAAAGTTAATCTGAATTTTGGATTAAACCATCAGCTGGCTCAATTGAAACATAAGTTAATAAAAGTGACCATACACTAACAGCTGATAGTTTAAACTAAAATTTCAGTTGAACGTATTTGGAGAAACCGGCCCTAAGTGTATCCTTATATCAATGAAAATTCAAAGCAAATTATGCTGAAGTAATTCAACGTATTAATCCTTGAGTAGTATCAAGTTTCAATTAATAGTGTTGATAGTTTTTACTATAAAGAAGAATCAAGACTAGAGAAGCTTAGTATTTTCATAACTTACATAGAACTTGCTATAAATATATGAGAATGGAATATTGATTATTATATACCTCAATCGTTACCTTGGGAGAATTAATTCAATTAAAATTCTCCATGATGACAAAAAACAGTAATGATAAAAAGTGGATAGCAATAAGAAAAATGCTCAGTTGTTTAGTTCTCTTGGTTGACAATAAAATTCAATATCAAGCTCATCATGTTACCAGTTACCTTACTAAACAGCGAAAATGTTGGTACTATATTACTGGAAAGTAAGAAGATACTAATTCAACTTTAATATGAGAGATAAGAATCTTGCTAGGATTTCTTCCGCCATGGAATTCAAATGAAACGTTCAGCGAAGTATTAATATTAATACTTGACACTTAAAAGAAATTGAGTTGGGATAGTATCATCTGCTGATATTAATAGTTTTGCAAGAAAAATAATATTCAAAATGGTGGAATACCATGGAATTTGGAATATAATTTTGAAGATAGTTTTGCAGGTAAAAATCTAATAGCGTATATTTTTCAACACAATGTTGATTTAGTTGTTGTTATTTAAAACTACTCAACCAAAGCTATTTATATTTTCGTCCTGTAAAAGCTAACGCCAAAAGATTTCGTCTGCTCCTTGTGCGTCCAGCAGCTGATTTTTTCAATTATTAGAGTTGTTATCCAGCAGCACTGGCGGCTCGTAACCACGAAACAGGTGAAGTGCCAGTATCTTTCAATGTACAGCACTTCACCTGTTTTGTGGGCACGAGCCGCCAGTGTCCAGCAGAATGCTTAGATGATGTTTCGAAATAAAAAGAGACAATAGATGTTTTTCATCAGCTGTTAGTAGGTTACATCACGTATAAAAGACAAACAAAACCGCATAGCTATTTGACAAACATAACATTGCAATACGATTGTTAATACCAAGTATTTCAATACCAAGAAAATGGCTGACTGGCAGTTTTGGAAAACAAAATGGCAGAGCCTATTCAAGCCCCAGAAGATAAAACAAACTGTGATTGGACGATGTAAACGAACAAACAAAACAAACTGCAATGAAGCTCTGTGGTTGGACGAGACATTCCAAACAAACTGCGATAAAGCTCTCTGATTGGACGAGACCTCCCACTTCCCACTTTTAACACGGTGAAACCTTGACCAATCAGAGTCGATTGCATCTAAGCTACCATTGGTCGTTCGCTTTCCCTATTTTGTGGAAGTAGCTGATCCACCAATAGGATTTGTTGCCAGACTTGAATTCCGGAAACACGTAGGTGGAATTTTATGATCTATGATTTGAATCACTGGCGGCTCGTGCCCACGAAATAGGTGAAGTGCCCGTATCTTTTAATTTACAGCACTTCACCTGTTTCGTGGGCACGAGCCGCCAGTGATTTGAATAATAATGTTCTACGGTAGTTTTATCACAGTTTAGTAAAACACTTATTCAATTATCTAGTCCAATTGAAACCTCTTTGTTGAAGACAAAAGGTGTTTAAGAATAAAACAAAATTGAATAATAATTATTCTAACAATAATCATTCCAGAATAAAAATAAGACTCTTTGAGTAGTTGTGAAGGTGATATAGTGGTAGTTATCTATTATCTATAATAAATAAAAAGACAAGATGTTGTCAAACCACTGGTTTATTTGAAAATCGAGATATTCTAATAAATGAAGTTTCGATTTTCTAATAAATCAGCGGTTTGACAACATAATTTATTATGAAAATAAGACATTGGATAAAACCACTAGAAATTGTTGTAACCGCACTGATTTAGCAAAATATCGAGATACCGAGACAGAATTCAAGGCGCTTTCGTTTGTTCCATGTACAGCTGATGTTTTGTGCTAATAGTCTGAGAAGTTTTACCGGACCAGCTGACTAGAGTATATTCGGAGATCTATTCTCTAATCAGCTGGTCCGGTACAGTTCCTCTGACTATATGCCGACTAGCCTACATCATATGACACTTATATAACACTTATATATCATATGACATCATATAACATTATATGTAGGCTACTACATCATCTGTTGGAATTACAAGGGACAGACGTCAATGTTAAAATTCTATAATATAATAGAATAATTCTACGACGTGAGAAAAATATAAGTCAACAAATTTAAAAATATATAAGCCAGCTGGAGCTGAAAAATTGGGCGGTTCGTCTGTCTCGTGTACGTGATATTGCCAACTAACAGCTGGTGTGGAACATCTATTGATTCGATAATATCATTCAGGCACAGCTAAATGATAACTTCAATTGACAACAACGAAAATCAAATTCTTGTAGACTTGTCGATGATAATAATTTGTTAAAAATTTCAAGGTGAAACTACTCATATGAAGATTCTCATTTTGAAATTATTCTTATACAGAGTATTTCAGGAGGAATGTGCAATACTTCTCAAGCTGACTACTTAGACCAAGTAGACAAAAAAGTTCCATGGGACCAGCCCCCAAAAACGCTTTGTTACCGAGATAAAAAGGGCGGAAAATTGTGATTTTTCAAAACATATTAATTTTTCTAATTTTTTAGAGGCTTCACTCAGGTTCTAAAAAAATCAATTCCTATGTAAATCTAGTTTAGGAATTCAATGAAATCAGTTCCAAGCTTGTAACTTCAACAGTTATTGAGATTATTTAAAAATATGCTTAAAAAACGCAATTTTTCAACAATAAGGGTTATAACTGGATAAGGAATCATAAAATTGTATTTTTTATTAATGGAAGTTGAAGAGGGTCGGATTCTTAAGAAAAAGTTGAATGGCGGCGATTGTGTAAATCTTACCCAAATCTCAGAAATGGCGATCAAAAATCGCAAAATTGACAAAAATGGTGAATTTGTATTTAGTAGCGATTTTGCGATTTTTGATCGCTATTTCTGAGATTTGGGTGAGATTTACACAATCGCCGCCATTCAACTTTCTCTTTAGAATCCGGCTCTCTTCAACTTCCATTAATAAAAAATACAATTTTATGATTCCTTATCCAGTTATAACCCTTATTGTTGAAAAATGCGTTTTTTAGCATATTTTTCCACCGTTTATCTCAATACAGACTACAGAATTTGTTTCATTGAATTCCTCAGCTAATTTTACATAGGATTTGATTATTTTAGAACCTCACTAAAGCCTCTAAAAAATTAGAAAAACTAATATATTTTGAAAAATCTCAATTTTCCGCCATTGTTATCTCGTTAACAAAGCGTTTTTGGGGGCTGGTCCCATGGAACTTTTTTGTCTACTTGGTGTAAGGAATCAGCCTGAGAAGTATTGCACATTCCTCCTGAAACATCCTGTATAAGCCAGTTGAAGCTGAAAAATTGGGCGGTTTCGTCTGTCTCGTGTATGTGATATTACCAACTAACAGCTGGTGTAAAACATCTATTGATTCGATAATATCATTCAGGCACAGCTAGATGATAACTCCAATTGACAACAACCAAAATCAAATTCTTGTAGACTTGTCGACGATAATAATTCGTTAAACATTTCATGGCAAAACTACTGGTATGAAGATTCTCATATTGAAATTATTCTTATATGAATATTTAGTATCTTCTTGTCTCACATCCAGTAATACACTAGCAGTTCTGTGAACGGTAGACCTCACGAAGTCATAAAATCACTGTCTGTATTCAAGGTACGTTCAGAATGTGCGTCGATTCCGAAAGTCGGCGCGAGGAAGTCAGCAATGCAGTGGCCACAGTCAGGCTCTATGTCGGCATCAGGGTGCTTGGAAAACTGGGCATCAGCCTCTATAATTATTATTTTAATAATGTTTTCTTCATGCGAAACGGTTCGACGGTCGGCTGCAGTCGGACAGCTGTAGCAACACCTACATATTATATATTACTACTAATATATTATTACTAATATATTACTACTAATACATCTATTAGTAGATGTATTAGTAGCCGATCTATTAGATGGCTGTAGCCGATCACAGCTCTTGTTGTTAGCCTGCGGTCGACCGTCGGACCGTTTCGCATAAAGAAAAACTTACCTTAAAAGCTATCTGAAATATCTCAGCTGACTTCAATGGAAGTACATCACCTGAAGTAGAAATTTTTTATTTTTTAAAAATTATGATAAATGTTATAATATCACATATTTCAGTAATATCAACATAAATATACTATCAAATCATTCATGGAGTATCCTATTATATTAAGCGAGTAATTTCTGTATGTATGTATGTTTGTATGTGTGTTTGTATGTATGTGGAACCACGGATCTAGAAAACGGCTCTAACGATTTCCTCGAAATTTGAAATGTAATATAACTGCGATTGAAAAATAAGATTGCACCAGGTCTCATGTCTGGGAAAACTCTCTGGCAGGATTAATAAAAGAATAAAATATTCCTTATTCAGGCATAGGCCTGAGTACTGCGTATAATGGCTGTTATCGTTAGCTGACCAACGCTATCCAGCTGGAGTGAATGGAGTTAAATTCAAGCCTATAACACATGTTCATGTCTGTCAAAAACTTGTGAGAGGTGATCATATCAATTTTGAATTTATTTTTTACAAGGAGGTTCCTTGATTTTTTCAAATAACATATTTATGTAATTCAACAGCTTTAGAGCGAAGCTCGGTACCAGATATTGTACCTATATCAGAGAATCCTTTTTTCCTTTTTTCGTCCTTAATATGTAAATTGACGAAACCTAGGCCTATACATCGACGCACGATTTCAAGAGGAACATCCCTGTCGAATTTCATTAGAATGTATTGCCGCGTTCAGTCGTAAATGCGGAACATACAAACATACATACATACATACAAACAAACAAATGCAAAATCGTCGACTTGAATCTTAGACCTCACTTACGTTCGGTCAATAACATAGCTTAACAATTCCAATAATTTCTATAAATCATTAATATGTGTAGCTAATATGCTAGAATAACCATCATAAATGTGCCTGACGGTTTTAGTCTGAGCTCTAAGACATGTTGTGATAAAATATAATTTATTTTCTTATTTTTAGTCGGGGTTTAAAAGTTTTTTAATATATTTATTTACTATGATGAGTTGCAATTGGATGAGTTATCCTCCACTATTAGTTTAAATTGATTAGATTGACAGCATTGCTGTGAATTGGAATTACGGAATTACTGTGAGTTGATCAGAGTCACGACAGTTTGTTAACAGCTGACTTCCTGGTTAAGCCGCCGCTAATCAAATTAATAGCAAGCTATTGCCTAATAATAGCGGCGACGGTTAATGATAATCGCAGCCAGTGAACTATCATTACTCACAAAATGGCGGAGCACAATTAAAATTTAATCACCTGTTAATCGAAATCGAGTCTCAATGTGGAACCACAGAGCAATGGGAAGTGAGGCAAAGGTATGTAGAGTGCTGTGATAATCAAATATTTCAACTGAATAATTAATTTATAGTGTAACAGATTTTAGTGTTCACTTCTGGGTTCCATAATTGACTTCAAGAATTGTTCATAAATTCATATGTAATTCGATCCTTGCTCTTTTTCACCTCCTCATCCTCCTACTACTCCTCACCCCCCTCACCATCCTCATCCCTTGCTTCTCTTCCTCCTCACACTTCTCCTCCACCTCCCCTTCTCCTCCTCCTACCTCCTCCTCCTCCTACTCCTTCTTTTTGTCCTCCTTCCTCCTCCTCCTCCTCCTCCTCCTCCACCTCGCCCTGCTTCTAAGTCTTTTTCGTTCTTCTTCCTATTTTCTTCTTCTTCTTCTTCTTCTTCTTCTTCTTCTTCTTCTTCTTCTTCTTCTTCTTCTTCTTCTTCTTCTTCTTCTTCTTCTTCTTCTTCTTCTTCTTCTTCTTCTTCTTCTTCTTCTTCTTCTTCTTCTTCTTCTTCTTCTTCTTTTCTTCTTCTTCTTCTTCTTCTTCTTCTTCTTCTTCTTCTTCGTTCTTCTTCTTCTTCTTCTTCTTCTTCTTCTTCTTCTTCTTCTTCTTCTTCTTCTTCTTCTTCTTCTTCTTCTCTTCTTCTTCTTCTTCTTCTCCGTTCTTCTTCTTCTTCTTCTTCGTTCTTCTTCTTCTTCTCCGTTCTTCTTCTTCTTCTTCTTCCGTTCTTCTTCTTCTTCTCCGTTCTTCTTCTTCTTCTTCTTCTCCGTTCTTCTTCTTCTTCTTCTTCTTCTTCTTCTTCTTCTTCTTCTTCTTCTTCTTCTTCTTCTTCTTCTTCTTCTTCTTCTTCTTCTTCTTCTTCTTCTTCTTCTTCTTCTTCTTCTTCTTCTTCTTCTTCTTCTTCTTCTTCTTCTTCTTCTTCTACCACTAGTTTTCCTCTTTTATTATTCATATTCTTTTTTATTTTTCATTCCTCTTCTTTCCACCAATTCCAAACTCCCACAACAAAGCTTGAACTCTATTGGTTGATATTCTATTGGCCGATACGATAGACCAATTAGAGCTAAACTGGTCGCTACCTACCTCAATGAAATAGCGGCTTGAAAACTCTTTAATGTAAGAGATAGTATAGACTGTCCAAGCAAAGAAGACCCTCTGGCAAGATGGGAGAATGACTCAAGCTCGGTCAATATTGGTTCAAAACTTTCAAATTTGATCAAAAATTGTAGGAAGCAATTTGATCTACTTATTAAGACCACATCTATAATTCTTGAACAATATTAACCAAGTTGGAGTAATTTTCCCATCTTGCCAGAGGGTCTTCTTTGCTTGGACAGACTTACTGATCATAATGGCTCCCCCACTACAACAACTGAGCTGGCATTCTATTGGTTGATATCCTATTGGCAGAAACGATCGACCAATGACAGCTAAGATGGTGGTTTGCTCAACAAAATGGCTGCTTGAAAGTTATTCAATTTAAGAGATATTAATAAACATATCCTATTGGCTGCCTTGATTTCCTCAACTATTACAACAGAGCTAGTATTCTAATGATTGATATCCTATTGGCCAAAACGATCGACCAATGACAGCTAAGATGGTGGTTTACACAACGAAATTGAGGCTTCAAAACTATACAGAGTGTTTCAGGAGGAATGTGCAATACTTCTCAGGCTGATTCCTTACACCAAGTAGACAAAAAAGTTCCGTGGGACCAACCCCCAAAAACGCTTTGTTACCGAGATAATTATGGCAGAAAATTGAGATTTTTCTTTCTTGAGAAAATTGAGAACTTTTTAGAGGCTTCACTTAGGGTTCAAAATAACCAATTCCTATGTAAAAATAACTGAGGTATTCAATGAAACCAATTCCAAGTTTGTAACTTCAACGGTTATTGAGATAATTGGGAAAAATATACTAGAAAACGCCATTTTTCAACAATAAGGGTTATAACTGGATAAGGAATCATAAAATTGTATTTTTTATTAATGGAAGTTGAAGAGAGTCGGATTTTAAAGAAAAATTTAAATTGCGGCGATTGTGTAAATCTTACCCAAATCTCAGAAATAGTGATAAAAAATCGCAAAATTTCTACTAAACACAAATTCATCACTTGTGCTATGTTTTGTCAATTTTGCGATTTTTGATCGCTATTTATGAGATTTGGGTAAGATTCACACAATCGATGCCATTTAACTTTTTCTTTAGAATCCGACTCTCTTCAACCTCCATCAATAAAAAATACAATTTCATGATTCTATATCCAGTTATAACCCTTATTTTTGAAAAATGGCGTTTTCTAGCATATTTTTCCCAATTATCTCAATAACCGTTAAAGTTACAAACTTGGAATTGGTTTCATTGTATTACTCAGGTAATTTTACATAGGAATTGATTATTTTAGATTCTCACTAAAACCTCTAAAAAGTTAGAAAAATTAATAATTTTGAAAAATCTCAATTTTCCGCCATTGTTATCTCGGTAACAAAGCGTTTTTGTGGGATGGTCCTCTGGAACTTTTTTGTCTACTTGGTGTAAGGAATCAGCCCTAGAAGTATTGCACATTCCCCCTGAAACACTCTGTATAATGTGAAGATGATATATTTGTGAGGTATGTATTAGTTCGGATAACAATGTTAGACTTATTGGCTCTTACATGCATGATAACAATGATTATGCATTATATTAATTATACTGCTAGTATTGCGATACTATTGCTGTTATTTAGTGAAAAAACAAAACAAGATGATCATGAAGTGTGTATCAAATGAATCAAATAAGAAACATCAACTAGTCATCAATTATTGAGAACAATAATGTTCTCAACCAGGACAATATTTTACAATTTAACTCAATTCTTTTTCTTTTTTAATACAAACCTGATTAATAAGTATCTAAATCTTCTTATTCTTCTCCTTCTTTTCTCCGATTCTTCTTCTTCTTCTTCTTCTTCTTCTCCTCCTCTTCTTCTTCTTCTTCTTCTTCTTCTTCTTCTTCTTCTTCTTCTTCTTCTTCTTCTTCTTCTTCTTCTTCTTCTTCTTCTTCTTCTTCTTCTTCTTCTTCTTCTTCTTCTTCTTCTTCTTCTTCTTCTTCTTCTTCTTCTTCTTCCGACCTTGGGTCAAATGACTGACCGGCCAACGCCCAAAACTTTCTTCCAAACAACGGAAAGTTATCATGCTGCATATAATCATTGCAAAATTGATAATCTTAAAAAGTTGTCTAACTCCACTTTGAGAGTGAAAAAGGTAATAGATGTTCTAATGTTGGTAATTTCTCAAGAGTCACAAATTTAAATTCAAATTCTTTTTATTGTTGGAACATTAATAATAAAGCATAACAAAAGTCAAGAAATACAAAATTCATTTTTCAATAAAAATATGAAAATAAAAAATATCATCCATGACACCAAGTCAGGATACAGTACATTACAAAAAAATGTCCTGTCCACTTCATAACATTTTAAACTATTTTATCGATCTATTTTTATCTTATTATTATTATTTTCTTTCATCAATTATTACTTATCTTCATTTTCCAATCAATCATTATGCTTTATTGATTTTCTTTTTTAAATTTGATAATAATAATAATATTCGTGTGACCTGGCTGGCTCAGGTCTGGTGTCAGAGTTTTCAGGTCGCTCCTGATCAATTTCAGGGCCTCTGACATGACTTAACGACTGTTTTTAGGCAGCCGGGACCGACGGCTTAACGTGTCCATCCGAAACACGGGAGAGTGGCCTGAGAAAAATTCCTGGTCTGACCTGGGTTTGAACCCGGGACCTTTGGGTTGCAACGCCAGCGCTTTACCCACTCAGCTACACCACCCCCTTTAAATTTGATATAATTATTTTGTGTAATAATTTCAATGTGTAATACAGTATTTTGTTGCAATAGGCTGCATTCAGCCTGGCAACATTTGTCAAATTGTTCAAACTATCTTTCACTCATCCATCGGTATCGGTTTTATTAAATTACACTCAAATAATTTGTATTTTTCTTTACTTTATTCTACTTCGATCTTTAGTTTACTTTACTTTATTTAAATTACTTTATTTTCTTTACTTTATTGTCTCATTTTCGTTCTCTTTCTAGAAGGCAAATCTATCATCTGTTTCCCTCAAACCGAACCAAAACAAGAAGAAGGTGGAGAAGAAGAAAAATAAGAAGAAGAAGAAGAAGAAGAAGAAGAAGAAGAAGAAGAAGAAGAAGAAGAAGAAGAAGAAGAAGAAGAAGAAGAAGAAGAAGAAGAAGAAGAAGAAGAAGAAGAAGAAGAAGAAAAAGAAGAAGTAGAAGGAGAAGAAGAAAAAGAAGAACAAAAAGAAGGAGAATAGGGAGAAAAAAGAAGAACAAGAAGAAAGGCTGTGGAACTACATGAAGTGACGAAAAACAAATAAGGAGAAATAGATTAATCAGAAGAAGAAGGAGAAGGGGGAGGAAGAACAAGAAAGAAGAAGAAGTAGAGGAAGAAGAAAAAGGAGAAGAAGAAGAAAGGCTGTGGAACTACATTAGATGAAGTGACGAAAAACAAAGAAGGATGTTGATTAGGTAGATGGAAAGCGAAAGCGATCATTTGGTAAAAATACGAGAGTGAAAAAGGGGAGGATGAGAAAAGAAATGAGGATTATATGAAGAAAGAAGAATCAAGAAAGAGAACTAGAATATAGAAAGAGAACAAGAATAAACAATGCAAGAGAACAAGAGGAGGAACAAAAATAGTGATGCGGTGGCGATAGTGATGATGTAGCCAGATGAAAAGGAAAGTGGTTAGTGGTGGAGTGATGGTAGAGGGAGAAGAAGAAGTAAGAAAAAGAAGAAGAAGAAAAGGAGAAGAAGGAGAAGAGGAAGCAGAAGGTAGTAGGAGGGAGCGCTGTCTAGAGCTGGAGAGACTGTCTAGTTGAGCCAGTCCAGAGTTGGTACTTCCAGTCATACCTAGCACTCTCGCCAACTCGCTGCACCACTAACCAGTTAGCAACAAGTCAAAATCCAAGTCGAAAGTTAAGTTCTAAGTTGTATCACCGTCACCAGTTATAAGTTCGCCAAGTCCGCTCTCGGTTACCAAGCTCTCTCGAACTAAGCGCACGCACACGCACACACACACTCACTCTCGGGGACTTTGACGCCGGTAAGTCTCTATTCTTTACTTAGTTAATATGGAGTTTTCTTGTTTGCTTGTTTGTTGTACCCTTATTTTAAACCACTGGCGGCTCGTGCCCACAAAACAGGTGAAGTGTTGTACAGTAAAAGATACGGGCACTTCACCTGTTTCGTGGGTACTAGCCGCCATTGTTTTAAACAAATATGGTTCAGGAAAGTGAAAACAAAAGTTGTCAGATTCACAAAGTTTATTTAAAAAACCATAGGGCCTTGTTATTCTTTATTTACAATTGCGACTTGGTTTCCTAGTATTTCAAGCAAAGGATAAATAAGTGATGATGAATGATGATGATGATGGTGAAGGTTTAAGATGTAGGTTATATGTCTATCCACAATGTCCACTCAGTGGAAAACTACACAAATTATGGATAAGTTTTACAACATACCTGATAAAAGTGTAAATTAATGTGGTTCATATAAATTTACAAAATTGATTGTTTGTCAATGCCTCAACAGCCCATGAAGGGCTTAGGTTAGACCTACCAGCTGGTTGTCAGTTTCATAATTATTCACTATACAGCAGTGATGAATAATCATCAACCAGGATAGAGGACACGTCTGGTTAGCATGTTGATCCTCTCAACCATAAGCTAGCTTCCGTAACCAAGTGAACACCTCTGAATAACATCCAGTTAATCAGTTGATCACTAGAGACGGGAAACGAATCACTGGCGGCTCGTACCCACGAAACAGGTGAAGTGCCCGTATATTTTACTGTACAGCACTTCACCTGGTTCGTGGGCACGAGCCGTCAGTGAAACGAATGACTATAATTATTTACTAACGACAGCCAATCTCCCAAAGCAGGATTACAAACTCCATATTTCTTCCTTATTTAAAATATAAGTGGATAATTTCAATCATTTTGCATACTTCTATTACTTTAGTGCTTCTAGAAGAAACATACAGCATTGTTGAGTTTTAAAGTAGTTTTAAAGGTGATAAATTGCGGTACCTAGTTATCTAGTTATCCATATTGTCCATATTGTCCATATATCTATCCATAAATCTTGTCTTATATCATCTAAGACGTAAGATTTCGGTCTCTACTGACTAAAAACCAGACTGAACATTATCATCATCTTCTTCATCATCAGCTCGTTACCCACGCACATGCATAAAGTACATGTGGGCATCACTCTCATGAAAATAAGTGCAGAGAACAGTTATTACACTAGTGCTTTTTCTGAATAGCCTACAGTACAGCGCTGGCGGCTCGAACCCATGAAACAGGTGAAGTGCTCGTATCCTTTACTGTACAGCACTTCACCTGTTCCGTAGGCACGAGCCGCCAGTGCAGTACAGTATTATTGTCTTCGTTCGAGTCAACTTCTAATATGAATTTCTCAAGCAATCCCATTTCATTAATTTAAATCACATAACTATTACATCCAGCTGTATAGTCGGTCCTATAGCAACGAAGACCCTCCGACAAGACGGGAGAATGACTCAAGCTCGGTGAATATTGGTTCAAAAATTATCAATTTTATCTCAAATTGTAGGAAACAATTGTTGGTTACTATTAAGACCACATTTATAATGGTTGAACAAATATTGACCATGCTGGAGTCATTTTCCCATCTTGCCAGAGGGTCTTCTTTGCTTGGTCAGACTTTATCTGTACTAAAAAATGTAAATTGAGCAAGTCAAGTTTTATTTTCTTGTTGAATGATGAATTATTTGATTCGATTTGACTCCATAATCCTGTACAATCAATATAATATATTGTACTGTGCAATTTTGTATTGTACAATATATATATATTGTACTGTGTATATTATACTGTGCAATGAACGTTTCGTCTTCATTATTGATCACAATTTTTTAACTGAAGTTCCTAACTTCCAATATCAACAGCAAAAATGCATTAGAAAGTAGATAAATTGTCATTAATTATTATGGATTGATCGATAATATTTAGATAAATAATATTGTCATGAATTATTATGAATTGATCAATAATATTTATGAAAATTAAAGATCACAGTCATGGGTGGAGTTTACTACTGGGTCTTGGAAAGACCAGCCTCTCAATAGGTACCTATCCAAGAGCATTAAATACTTTTAAAAGCATTGAATTTTATTTTTTTAATGCTCCAAAGCATTAAATTTTACTCTCACTGGCGGCTCGTACCCACCAAACAGGTGAAGTGCCCGTATCTTTTACTGTACAGCCCTTCACCTGATTCGTGGACTCGAAGAACCTTTACTCTGGACGTTTAACCTTCCCTTGAGGGTGGCTGGACAATCGATGTTCTATAGTCTGGCCAAGCAAAGAAGAGCCTCTGACAAGATGAGAAAATGACTCTAGCTCGGTCAATATTTGTTCAAAAATTATTGATTTGGTCTCAAATTGTAGATCAAAATGTTTCCTCAACTTGAGACAAAATCAATAATTTTTGAACCAATATTGACCGATCTAGAGTCATTTTTTCATGACGTTTCCTCAACTTGAGACAAAATCAATAATTTTTGTACAAATATTGACCGAGCTGGAGTCATTTTCTCATCTTGCCAGAGGCTCTTCTTTGCTTGGCCAGAGTACAAATACGCTATTGTATTTTGCGTTTTTTTTAAATAATTTTCCTAGTGGAGATATATTCAGATTCATTTATTCTATTCATACAGATTACATAATACAGTATGTCGGCTTAAACCATGTGCTATGATAATAAAAAGGTGATAACAGTAATTACATAATAATTATGTAATTATTTGTGATAATTATAACGTAATGTAATAATTATAACGAATTATTCGTTTGAGCTAACTGTTTGTTTGTAAACATAAACTTGTAAAGTGACACAAATATGGAATTTTATAAGCTAGAGGTATTATTAATGTGTGCTGTATATACATGGAATGGCGGAGTTTAGACTCATAAATGTCCATGAGAGAGGGATGTTCAAAGACATCCTTCGCATTAACACTTAATTGGAGGAGTTCCCGGGTTATAGGCTCCAAGACACCTTCCCCTCAAAAACAATCAGGCATGGGAGGATATACATCATTTGAAGAATTTATTGAATTCTAGTAATTGAATGAGTTAATTATTAGGCTAGTGCTGTTTATTCTCTCAGGATAATCAACATACGGCATACGCAATTTGATTGGTCTACAATTTTGATTGTTATCAAAGTTTGATTGTAATTTTGTGAAAAGTTGACCGGCTTATTGATAAACATTATTCTAATGGTAACGTCCAAGCAAACCAATGATTGCATTCAAATTTTATCCGTCATATTTTGTTTAATCGATGACAAGACAGCTCTAAAATATAATTTAGATATTGAATTTCAATACATTCTTATTTTAGATGTAATCGTATGTTGGCAGAGTCCCTGACTTCGGCCAACAATGGTTAAAAAAAATTAAATAAATAATCAAACACCCAGATAATAAGCGACTCTCGTTTCACATACCACGATTTTTGGTCGTGCGGTCTTATAAATTTTACTAGATTGAATGAAAAATTATAAATTAAAATTATAATAAATAATTATTATAACAACATATAGCCTAAAATGTTCGCAGAAACACATCATCTATTCAATCATTCGAAATTTATATCTATAAAGAAACCAAAAACTGGACGTCAAAAAATAATATATGTAGAACTGGGAAAAGTAAATTTTTTGTCGAAAAAAATTAAATTTATTGTTTAAGGTCAGCAACTCTCTGTCAGTTTACTTTGGAATGTGCAAGTATACGGCGAGCGAAGCGAGCCTACCAACTAGTTATCAATAGCGTGAATTAAATTCTCAATAACAGCCTCAACAGTTTAGAATGATTGAACCATGATATTTTTATATGCGGAAATTAGAAAGTCTTCCAATTCACAGTAATGCACCACCACAACAAAACTCTCGAGTAAACGGATGTGTTGTTCTCTCTCTCTCTTTGTAAATTTATTTATTATTCTCTTCTTCTTGAAATGAATGAGTGGGTGAGTGTATGAATGAATGAATGAATGAGTGATTACGCACAAAATGAATAGAATAGAACACAAAACAATGTAACGGAATCATTCTTATTGCAAGCAAACCTACTCTTTTCTAACAACAATTGTTTGCAAGTTGAGAGTAAGTAAGAGAGTGAGTGAGAGAGAGACAATGATCATACATTATTTGATCCGAGACTCTATCTAGAGGGTGTGGCTTAAAGAATGCCAGCTATGGCCTACATTATAGACACTTATATAACTTCACAATTTATTTAATTGAAACACACACAGCTATCAGCACACCCTGCTCAAATGTGAAATTGTTTGTGGAATTTGGATTTGAAAGTTCTACCCCCCTCTCCCCCCCGCTAAATCTCAAATTCAAGGTGACGCTGGCGCTTCTATTGTTGTTTGATTGGACTAATTGTTTTGTGGAACAAGATTTCAAAAAAAGTATCGCTTGTAATAACACGGATACTAGAGCTAGGAATACGTGGTAGGGATCATGAGTAGGTGCGCATTGATAGATTTGACAGGATAAGACGAGACTACGTAGCTATAGGTTAAGGTTGCCATAGAAAACTGTTCTTGGAATCTAGTCTAAAATATGCGCTTGATCCGCAACGTGTATTCCAGTGGCTCTGAGTCACTATAATGAATCGAATTGAATAGAGTCATCTTGTGGAATAACAACTCTCGAAACACTTAATGACCGTACTGAAATGGATGAATGAAAATGTATACTAATTTACAGTACTTATTTATTCATTTCATTGAAAAAGTGCAATAAATGGAATGAGAAAACAGGCGACAGTAAATGTTGAAAAAATGAATTTATAGTTATTTTGAAAGAGGTTCTAATATGTATATTATTCAGTAATATTTTACAATTGAACTACGTTTATATTTCGTACAGTAATCTATTTATTACTGTATTATAAATCTGGTGGCTCTAAGACTGGTGGTTTTTAGACTGTTCTAGTCTGTCCAAGCAAAGAACACATTCTGGCAAGATGGGAAAATGCCTCCAGTTCAGTGTCAATATTGGTTCAAATAGTATGAATTTGATCTCGAATAATAGATAAACAGAATGTTTGCTACAATTTGAGACCAAATTGATAATTTTAACCAATATTGACCGAGCTGGAGTCATTTTCCCATCTTACCAGAATGTCTTCTTTGATTGGACAGACTAAACTGATCGAATCCAAATAATTTTTGTCAGCACATTGGTTATCTCCGGTCATTCCTACCACTAGTTTTCCTCTTTTATCATTTTTATTCTTTTTATTTAATCTTCTTCTCTTTTCTTTTCTTTTTTTTTTCCTTCTTCTTCTTCTTTTTCATCAAATTCTTCTCCTCCTCCTTCTTCTTCTCATTCTTCTCTTCTTCTTCTTCTTCTCTTCTTCTTCTTCTTCTTCTTCTTCTTCTTCTTCTTCCTTCTTCTTCTTCTTCTTCTTCTTCTCCTTCTCCTTCTTATCCTTTCTCCTTCTCCTTCTTCTTCTTCCTTCTTCTCCTTCTCCTTCTTCTTCTTCTTCTTCTTCTTCTTCTTCTCCTTCTTCTTCTTCTTCTTCTTCTTCTTCTTCTTCTTCTTCTTCTTCTTCTTCTTCTTCTTCTTCTTCTTCTTCTTTCTTCTTCTTCTTCTTCTTCTTCTTCTTCTTCTTCTTCTTCTTCTTCTTCTTCTTCTTCTTCTTCTTCTTCTTCTTCTTCTTCTTCTTCTTCTTCTTCTTCTTCTTCTTCTTCTTCTTCTTCTTCTTCTTCTTCTTCTTCTTCTTCTTCTTCTTCTTCTTCTTCTCCTTTCCTTCTTATTATTATTCCCTTCCTCTCCTCTTCTTCTCTTTTCTTCTTCTCCTTCGTCTCCTCCGTCTCATCTTCTCCTCCTCCGTTCTTCTTCTTTTACTTCTTCTTCTTCTTTTTTTTCTTCGTCTTTTCTTTCTACTTCGTATTCAATTCTCACCACAACAGAGGACAACATTGTAATCAGCTGTTTCACTGGAATTAGCATATTATCAATATCCCTCCATTATTACATAACACAGACATTATTCGGTAATAATAGAAGATATTATAGTAGGGTTCCCATATTATACCTAAGATGTGTAAGCTTGCCTCAGGTGACCTCAGAAATTCCTTCACTGTATTTGTAGAAATATTCTAGAGGTGTGGAAATGCATAGATTATAGTATAGACTGGTCTAACTAGATTTATTGTGAAGAAGGACTGTGATACAGTCCGTCCAAGCAAAGAAAACCCTCTGGCAACATGAGAAAATGACTCAAGCTTGGTCAATATTTGTTTAATAATTGTTAATGTGGTCTTTATTGTGGATCAAATTGTTTCCTATAGCTTGAGATCGAATTGATAATTTTTGAACCAATATTGACCGAGCTTGAGTCATTCTCCCATCTCGCCAGAGTGTCTTCTTTGCTTGGACAGACTATTGTAGTTATCGCGAGAGAGAGTAATGATTATTGAGAAAATGACTGAACATAAATTGACGGATAGAACTTGAATAGACGGAAAAATTTAAAAAATTCCCATCTATCTAAATGCAATCTTCTGCTGTATATAGCTGACGACGAAAACATAGGTGTTTTTGTCTGCTCCTTATGCGCTTCGACAGCTGATGTTGTAAATTGAGAATATTTCCATTAAAATATGCATAGTGATGTTTTTGAAGCTATAGATGCTTCACATAAGATGTTAAATATAAAATAGCTGTGATAAATATATCACAAATAGAAGACAGACGAAACTGCCTAACTTAGATAAAAATAAATAAGACCTTAATAATAATTAGGACTGAAAATTTGTTGCAGTACAGATGAAATTATTTCCAGTATACTATCACCACACAATAATTACTTCATAGTCAAAAAGTGAGATTAAACGTATTGACATTTGTTTGATATAGTAAATATTTGATGAAACTTAAATGTACACTAGAAGAAAAAACAAAAACAACAAACAACAAACAAAAAACAACAAACAAAAAACAACAAACAACAAACAACAAACAACAAACAACAAACAACAAACAACAAACAACAAACAACAAACAACAAACAACAAACAACAAACAACAAACAACAAACAACAAACAACAAACAACAAACAACAAACAACAAACAACAAACAACAAACAACAAACAACAAACAACAAACAACAAACAACAAACAACAAACAACAAACAACAAACAACAAACAACAAACAACAAACAACAAACAACAAACAACAAACAACAAACAACAAACAACAAACAACAAACAACAAACAACAAACAACAAACAACAAACAACAAACAACAAACAACAAACAACAAACAACAAACAACAAACAACAAACAACAAACAACAAACAACAAACAACAAACAACAAACAACAAACAACAAACAACAAACAACAAACAACAAACAACAAACAACAAACAACAAACAACAAACAACAAACAACAAACAACAAACAACAAACAACAAACAACAAACAACAAACAACAAACAACAAACAACAAACAACAAACAACAAACAACAAACAACAAACAACAAACAACAAACAACAAACAACAAACAACAAACAACAAACAACAAACAACAAACAACAAACAACAAACAACAAACAACAAACAACAAACAACAAACAACAAACAACAAACAACAAACAACAAACAACAAACAACAAACAACAAACAACAAACAACAAACAACAAACAACAAACAACAAACAACAAAACAACAAACAACAAAACAACAAACAACAAACAACAAACAACAAACAACAAACAACAAACAACAAACAACAAACAACAAACAACAAACAACAAACAACAAACAACAAACAACAAACAACAAACAACAAACAACAAACAACAAACAACAAACAACAAACAACAAACAACAAACAACAAACAACAAACAACAAACAACAAACAACAAACAACAAACAACAAACAACAAACAACAAACAACAAACAACAAACAACAAACTAAAGATGAAAATGTTCAATTTCAGATTGTAAGTTCACTCACGATAGATGAACCATATTAAATTCCAAAGTGAGACTTTGAATGCTGATTGAAAGAAAATATAATAATCAATTCATTCACAAATCATAGAATAATTCAGTAAAAAGGTGACAAAATAATAAAATCAGCAAAACAATTGAGCAGATCAAGATGAATCCCATCATAATCTTAATTTTAAACATCTTCATTGAGTAATTTATTATCAATGGAAGAGCTCAACAGGCAAATCCCAAAACTGTTCATTCCTACTATAGTTTGTCGATGCAAAGAAGACCCTCTGGCAAGCTAAGAAAATCACTCCAACTCGGTCATTATCGGTTCAAAAATTATTGATTTGGTCTCAAATTGTACATCAGAAAGTATTAAGATCACATTTATAATCCTTGAAAATATTGACCGAGCGTTGCTGTAACAAACTAGTCTAGTTTAAACGACTAGTTCCTAAAACTAGTCTATAGTAAGTCCAAGCAGAGAAGACCCTCTGGCAAGCTGAGAAAATCACTCCAACTCGGTCAATATCGGTTCAAAAATTATTGATTTGGTCTCAAATTGTACATCAGAAAGTTTCCCACTATTGATACCAAATCAATAATTTTTGAACCAATATTGATTATTTGATCTCAAGTTGTACATCAGAAAGTTTCCCACTATTGAGACCAAATCAATCAATTTTTGAACCAATATTGATTATTTGGTCTCAAATTGTTCATCAGAAAGTTTCCCACTATTGAGACCAAATCAATAATTTTCAATTATTTTTCAACCAACATTGACCAAGCTGGAGTCATTCTCTCATCTTGCCAGAGGGTCTTCTTTGCTTGGACAGACTAATATCACGGATTCAAGAATCTATGCAGTTACAATCAACTGAATGTTTTCTCTTAATAGTCTGGTTTATCTTGAAAAGGTAGGTAGGTAGCTTTCAGAAGAACGCTTCCAGATTGAGAAATGAACATTGTAAATTCCGGTGGGTGACGTGGTGTAGGCTGCTAGCTATAATCTAATGATATTATCATAATGCAGATGACAATTCGGATAAGCCTAACAAGATAATTTATTAGTGTGGCTTTGACATTGCGGCTGTGGCGTGTAATATTAATGACAAATGAGTGAGTGAGCACTAGACGAGTGAAAGTAAAAGTATTTTGGATGCGCTGTGATCAGAAAGAAGGATGAGGGAAGAAGAAGAAGAAGAGGAGGAAGAAGAAGAAGAAGAAGAAGAAGAGGAGGAGGAGGATGAGGAGGAGGAGGAAGAAGATTGTAGCCAACAACTTTTTCTTATCATTGCTATGCTACTAGTGGGTGCCTGTGTCTAGCCAGGTAACCCATAGTAGTAACAGATTATATGTTACTGTCTTGTGACTGTCTTGTATACTATGTGACTGTCTTGAATCTTGTCATTTTAGTGCATTTCATTCGAAAAAATGCACTATTGGTCTTGCCCTGACAATCGAAAATTCATGATGTGATATATTTTTTACACGTTTCCGAGCCCCTAGAACACGAATTTGATGTCCGTTCAAATTCATATATCTCTATATATATATTTATATATGTACAGATTCTTGTGAACACGATAACTCCCGAAGGGCTTGTCGGAGAGCGACCGAATTTTGCACAAAAATCATTAGTGCTAATATCTCGGTCAAGTTCGTTAACCAGCCAAATTGGTCCAAGGGTAGGGGGTGAAATTGGGGGATGAAAGTTTTGAAAAATCACTACAAATCGACCAATTACTTGATCGTATTGAAAATTGGTGTGTATAATACCCTTATTATGCCCTACAATTTGAGCCATCATCTAAAAAAATTCAATAAAAATGGCGGAGAAAATGGCGATTAATATGCCAATAATTGTGTTTTCATGGGTTTTCGAAAACGGCACTTTTGAATTCATACCCTGAATAGCTCATTATAAGTCATATGATTTGATCTATCATAGAATTGCATTTGAAATGCACTCTTTCCGACCGCCAGCTGCCGGAGCGAATTTTTGATTAAGTACTGATGATATCACCTCTTTCTTTTTCTCCTCTCACTCCCTCTTTGTACATTAATTCATTTCACCACCAGTAGTAATTTTACATCTATTTAACACCCACTAATCATTGCTCTTAGTTATCAATTTTACGTGTAAGTGAGCTTTAGTTTTATTAATTCATTACATTTTTATTATTATTCATCATAATATTATCTATTGATTCATTTACTTCATCGATCATTTTTCAATCACCTAGATCTAGTTTTGAACTACAAGTGGACATTTTTTATATTTTCCTAGTAGTAATAGTACGAATTTCACAGGCCAAGTGTTAATGGAAAGGATGTACTTATCCTTTCCCAAAAATGGACATTTTTCTGTCCAAACTTCGCCTTTTCATTTAGATATTTTAATGCACAACAAGTGAGATTGCAAGGAAGTAGCATATTGTTTGGATAATTGTTCTATGATTTTTGCATTCACATGTAACCTCTCTCATTGAATAGATTGTAGAATAACCTGTAAAAATTGTAGTGTAAAATATCGAAATTAGTGTGTATCTTGTAAAAATAATAGAATAATTAGATTTAATGGTAACTCTTGTAATCTAGAAACTAAGCATAAATATTTTGTTGCTATCTAAATGAATAAAGAAACCTAATCTAATCTAACCTTTCTTTCTCACACTTGGTTGAGTGTTCTAATGGGAAAGATGTTTTTCCACATCCCTCTCCAAGAATGGACATTTGTGTGCCTAAACTCCGCCATTTTATGAAGATACAGTACAAATTTATAGGCCCATCATTGTATCACCTTATTAAATCCTATATTAAAGTTTTTTTACAATTTTTTATAATCTATACTTAGTTTACTCATGCGAACTGTGTAATTAGTATAATTTTTTATATTATCATAGCATAGGATTTAAACAAATTGACTGTATTATATACATGTAATCTACATGAGTGAATGAATTTGAATCTTTCTTTCAAAAGTCCAAAATTGATACGCAATCGTAAAGGAAGGAAACTCATTTGCAACGTGTCAAATATTTGATACAAAATAATACAACTACATTATATAGTCGGTCCAAGCAAAGAATACTCTCTGGCAAGATGGAGAAATGACTCCAGCTTGGTCAATATTTATTCAAGAATTATGAATGTGGTCTTAACAGTGGATCAAATTGTTTCCTACAATTTGAGATCAAATTGAAAAATTTTGATCCAGAATTGACCGAGCTTGAGTCATTTATATAGTCTGTCCAAGCAAAGAATACTCTCTGGCAAGATGGGAAAATGACTCCAGCTTGGTCAATATTTGTTCAAGAATTATAAATGTTGTCTTAATAGTAGATCAAATTGTTTCCTACAATTTGAGATCAAATTTAAAAATGTTGATTCAAAATTGACCGAGCTTGACTCATTTATATAGTCTGTCCAAGCAAATAATACTCTCTGGCAAGATGGAGAAATGACTCCAGCTTGGTCAATATTTATTCAAGAATTATGAATGTGGTCTTAACTGTAGATCAAATTGTTTCCTACAAATTGAGATCAAATTGAAAAATTTTGATCCAAAATTGACCGAGCTTGAGTCATTTATATATTCTGTCCAAGCAAAGAATACTCTCTGGCAAGATGGAGAAATGACTCCAGCTTGGTCAATATTTGTTCAAGAATTATGAATGTAGTCTCAACAGTGGATCAAATTGTTTCCTACAATTTGAGATCAAATTGAAAAATTTTGATCCAGAATTGACCGAGCTTGAGTCATTTTCCCAGCTTGCACGAGGTTCTTCTTTGCTTGAACAGACTATAGTATAGATTTTAGCTTTTAGTATAGATCTGGTTAAACTATGATTGTAGTTTGGATTACATAAGTAGAATAGATAGAAAAGAACTAGTTACTGGAACAATTATTGCAAGATTATCTCAAATCAAAGACAGTGTTTAAAATAGATTGTCGAAAGTCTTACAACATTCTCGATCGGTGTGAACGCTTTCCATCATTAACGTTCTATTTATAGACAAACTTTTAATGCCAAATCCTCACCATTACTTTGTAGGCGTACTAAAACTGAATGAATATTGTCGATAAATAATAATCTATTGTATTACTTACGGATTTTCCCTGATAGTTTTACCTGTTATTAGATGACATGAAATGTAATTGTTCTTGAAAGGGACGGATTTTAGTGTTGGGCTAAATATGCACTGATATTATGTGAGACTCATATAATAATATTAGTCCAAACGTCAAATTATGAGTTTGTTCCAATACTATATCACTATTATATCAGTACACAGCTCGATATTACGGAGCTTGAAGAAATAAAAGATATAACTCCCACAAAAAATGACGATTTGTTGATTATTTTCCAAGTATAGCCTAACGAATTTCAAAAACCAATCTAATCAATACCATAATTTGAATGTGATCAATTTTCAATTTATTAATTTATTGTACAATTTATTCAAAATTGATTTGAATCTCCTTAATATTTATAGTATCTTTGTAGTATTTTAAACACATTTCAGCATCAGAACAGTATAGAGTATTAGATTATAGATAGTTCAAATTCTAGATCATCATAGATCGCATTAAATAAACTAATAGAGAATTCTAGATCATTATATTCATCGTATTAAATAGAATAATAGAGAATAGTAAGATGAGAGATCATATTTTCAACTCATATTTAAAACTATTAACGTATATAACTGGCCTTAGTGGTACGATAAAAGTAACACGGAATCTAAATTGTGTAAATGAATGAATCCTTCCATTACTAACTACATTAATAACGTAAGATAGTGATAGTTAATCAGCGTTATGCTGTGGAATGATATACCGTCCACCATTCTCTCGCTAGCAGCCATTTACGGAGGCAGAACTCACAAAACACTGTCAACCAATCAGAAAAGAGCAGGCGGGGCATGAAGGCGTGTCCAAGTCAAATCTGAAACATCACCCGACAACTGCTGCTATCTACTGGTCGAGTTTTGGAACTTTTTCGAACCGATTTTGTTGGCCAGTCAGTGCGTAGGCGGGCTTAGCTTGGAGGCGTGTCCAATGGTAGTAAAAATAAGTCACCCTATTGCTACTGCCATCTGCTGACTGAGTTTGGAACTGTTTCGAATGGTTTTGTCAAGAGAGTTGCTGGAGAGGGCTGTGAGAATGACTGCATGAGCTACTTGAAATTGCTTGTGATTTAGTTTCCGATTTTTGTCATAAAGTTTCAGTAAAATCAAAATGCAAGAGTTATGACGATTCTAATACTGATTCTCTTCGGTATTCATCTCCTATATCATACAACATGCAAGATCATACATCATTACTTCACTGGCGGCTCGTACCCATGAAACAGTGAAGTGCCCGTATCTTTTACTGTACAGCACTTCACCTGTTTCGTGGCCACGAGCCGCCAGTAATGGGAATACATAAAAATACTTCTGAGTATCACTAGAGCTTATCAAAAATGGAAAGAGCTTTACACTCGATAATAATAATTATTAACTAGTAAAAAGTTAACAAAGTATTTAACCGTGGTTAAATGACGTCATTCAAGTGAGTTATTGAAGAAAATAATTGCATTCTCTAATATTTACCTCAAATGACATCATACTAAGCTGGTTAGAGCAACTAGCAGTATTGTCCCCCTGTTCTTCAAGAAAATGTCATGTGATAAATCCTATAGTCTATTTTGTTTTTCAATGTAACATTGGAATCCTGTCCTGTCGCAGCATCTACCCATATAACACAGAAGTTCTAAAAATAGTGTCAATAACTCAAGCTGCAATCTTTGTCAAGAATCTGGTTTGAACTGGTTGTCTATATACATAGCTGACGTGTATTATACGTTGATATATACAGGTATAGAGTCCGGGGTGGGTCCAGTGCATTTTAATTTTCTGTTTCAACTCTCAACTGCACCGAGCCCCTCCCCAACTATATATATATCTATAACTATATTCAACATTACATATATATCTATGTATAGCCTACATCACCTTAATTCACAACAGCTTTGTGTATATAGACTAACTGGCCGCATAGCTTTGTATATATAGACAACATTGCTGGCCACATGAATGTAGCTGTGCTGGTTAACTTTTAATGTTAAAAAAGTGAAACCAAAACTCGTTTCTACAAAATATAATCGCATTGAAAAACATGCTTAAAGGCAGTAATTTCCAGAGGAATGAGGTAAGACTGGATGATATCAGAGCCCTGAATGTATCAGATTCTGAAATAATATGGTGGCTGCTTTTTTTAAAATATAAAAACGTTTCAATATAATTATTCAACTTACTAGAATAGATGAGTTCAATTACCAAGTCCAAGGATAGCTCCAAAGACAGTATAGTAGTAGGTTCTCTGTCTATGCTATCTTCATAATAAACAATATCTCTCTCATTCTTCCATATTTTTTTAATTTGTCCATTTTAATTTTTTGTGATACTATCGCCTCATCAATAGCCTACATATTTACCAGGAATGATTTTTGAAATGGCATTTCAATTAAAAATTATCATTGTTGGAGCTCCAATTATTTTTATTCTCGTGCTCTAGATTCAAAGTTCAATGGTTTGAAAAAATTAGTAGCTTCAAATATGAATATTTGGTTCATCATAGTCTTCACTCTAATAACAATATTACTCTAATTCAAATCAAAGAAGTATTTGACTGATTTAAAAGCAAGTAGCTGTAGAAGTACACTTCAATTGAAATAGGCCTATTATTATATTCTAGTAGCCTGAGGGAAATTTGAATCCTTGATTCTTAGCTTAACAAGATTCCAAATACTGATAAAAGAACAAGAAACTTTCAATCCATCAAATAGAAGTTCTAAATTACCCCTTTAACAGTTTTAAACATCAACACAGTAATGGAAAAACGGGTGGAGTTGAGGTGCCTACAAAATAGAGCACCAATGCTGGGAGAGATTAGTAAAAAATAGAATATTATTTTCTATTTCAGAAAGAGTCCTGTGAAAAGTAATATCTCGCGGGTTTTAATTGAATTATACAGGGTGTTTCAGGAGGAATGTGCAATACTTCTCAGGATGATACCTTACACCAAGTAGACAAAAACGTTCCATGGAACCAACATCCAAAAACGCTTTGTTAGCGAGATAACTATGGTGGAAAATTGAGATTTTTCAAAATTTATTAATTTTTCTATTTTTTTAGAGGCTTTAGTGGGGTTCTAAAATAATCAATTCCTATGTAAAATTAGCTGAGGAATTCAATGGAACCAGTTCCAAGTTTGTAACTTCAACGGTTATTGAGATAATTGCAAAAATATGCTAAAGAACCGCCATTTTTCAACAATAAGGGTAATAACTAAATAAGGAATCACAAATTTGTATTTTTTATTAATGGAAGTTGAAGAGAGTCGGATTCTAAAGAAAAAGTTGAATGGCGGCGATTGTGTAAATCTTACCCTAATCTCAGAAATAGCGATTGAAAATCGAAAAATTGACAAAAATAGCATAAGTGATAAATTTAGCGATTTTGCGATTTTCGATCGCTATTTCTGATATTAGGTAAGATTTACACAATCGCCGCCATTTAACTTTTTCTTGAGAATCCGACTCTCTTCAACTTCCAATCATAAAAAATACAAATTTATGATTCCTTATTTAGTTATAACCTTATTGTTGAAAAATGACGTTCCTTTAGCATATTTTTCCAATATTAAAGTTACAAACTTTTTTTCAACTATCTCAATAACCGTTGAAGTTACAAACTTGAAACTGGTTCCATTGAATTCCTCAGCTAATTGTACATAGGAATTGGTTATTTTGAACCCTAAGTGAAGCCTCTAAAAAATTAGAAAAATTAATATGTTTTGAATAATCTCAATTTTCCGCCATTGTTATCTCGGTAACAAAGCGTTTTTGAGGGTTGATCCCAGGGAACTTTTTTGTCTACTTGGTGTGAGGAATTAGGCTGAGAATTATTGCACATTCCTCCTAAAACACCCTGTATAGAGGAAGAAGATGAGGAAAATACGAATAAGAATGAGAAGAGGTGATAAGAAAACAAATAAAAGATAACATACTTGTTATCCACTTGTTGCATTAACACTAGACTAGCTTATGCGACAAATATAATTCCATTAATTCGATTTTGTAACCCTAATCAATCAGTAGTAGCATAGAATAAGGATTCTATTATTCCTATAGTCTGTCCAAGCGAAGAAGACTCTCTGGCTAGATGGGAAAATGACTCCAGCTCGTTAAATTTTTGTTCAAAAATTATAAATTTGGTCTCAAATTGGAAGGAACATTCTAACCTACAATTTGAGACTGAATCTATGATTTTTGAATCAATATTGACCGAGCTGGAGACATTTGCCCATCTTGCCAGAGTGTCTGCTTTGCTTGAACAGACTATACATGGCAGTAGGCTACGTTTCTCAGTTTTACCAGTTTTCCTTACAGCTGGATGGTCAAATTTTTTTATCTCAAGTTGCACAACAACAGAATCTAGTTTCTTCTTCTTCTTCTTTTCCTCATCCTTCTCTGCCTTCACACTTTCTTCTATTCTATTCTCTCATCACAAAAATATTTTTGGCCGTTATGTAACTAACACAAGTTTTATTCGTGTCTCCAGAGTGATATCGACTGTATTGGCTGGAAAAAATAACGATTTCTATTCTTCCATATACATAATACATACTTTCAACTTTATTCTTCTTGAAATGTTTGGAATTCACCCATCTTTGTTCGTCTATGACTCCATTTTTACGCAACTTCTTCTTCTTCTTCTTCTTCTTCTTCTTCTTCTTCTTCTTCTTCTTCTTCTTCTTCTTCTTCTTCTTCTACCTCTTCTTCTTGTTCTTCTTCTTTATCATCTATGCTTTGTGGCTCGCACTATCTTATCCATGCAGTATAGTGTATCCACGCAAAGAAGACAATCTGGCAAGATGGAAAAATGACTCCAGTTTGGCCAATATTGATTCAAAAGTGATAAATTCAGTCATAAATTGTAGAAAACATTCTGATCTACAATTTGAGGCCAAACTTATGATTTTTGAACCAATATTGACCGAATGGGAGTCATTTTCCCATCTTGCCAGAGGGTCTTCTTTGCTTGGACAGACATACCAGCGTTATTATAAAGGGTTAGTAGCTTGAAGTGTTTGAATGTTCCTATATTATTAGAATCAAAATAGGAAGCAAAATAGATTCGAAACAAGAATGACCGCTATTCGAGTTCAGCACTATTATCTAATTAATAAAAGCGACAAGGTCGTTCACTAGGAGACCCCCTAGCATCCCCCCTAATCGTCCAGCTGTGCCAACAACTGTTGATGAAAAAGTAAAAACATGAAGTTGGCTGCTAGCTTATCGCGTAGAATAGGTGATTCTTTTCCGGTGAAAATACTTTTACAGTGTGCCAACATCATGACTGGATTTGGACATTTTTTAAATACATAATTTATGCTGCTTTTGAAAGTCGCCAGCTGAGAAGAAAACGCTTAGCACCACGCGGCTCTGACGCGGTGCCAAATATTAAGGCGGATTCGTCAGTTCCTTGTGTGTATATTGTATAAATATTCGTGAATGGCTTTCAACGGTGCGAGGTTCCACCTCGACAATATTTACTTGGCCAAATACTGGTCACCCATCCAAGAGCAGTCCACAGTGTTCGTGAATGATCTTCACGATCACACGGCAACCACCCTCACCGAGTGGCTAATATCCAGTACTCTTACCGATGATGTCTGCGAATTGTCTGCGTACAATAACTGTACCGGACAAGCTTACTGGGGAATAGATTAACGAATATACTGGACGAGTTACTTGCTGTAGTCTGTCCAAGCAAAGAAGACCCTCTGGCAAGATGGGAAAATGACTCCCGCTCGGTCAATACTGGTTTAAAAATTATAAATTCAGCCTCAAATTGTAGGAAACGTTTTGATCTACGATTTGAGACCAAATGTATAATTTTTGAACCAATAGTGACCAAGCTGGAATCATTTTCCCATCTTGCCAGAGGGTCTTCTTTGCTTGGACAGACCAGGTACAGTTAGAAGTCAGTGATTGGAACGTACAAGGAACAGACGAAACCGCCTTAACTCTGTCATATTTGAATAATGAGAATTGAATAACGATTACTTTAGGATTGATTTTCAAGCTAATTTTACATACACGCAGTATTTTCTCTTATCAAATTGAAGAGAGATAAAATTATTGAGTAAAACACTGGCGGCTCGTGCCCACGATACAGGTGAAGTGCCCGTATCATTTACTGTACAGCACTTCACCTGTTTCGTGGGCACGAGCCGCCACTGGAGTAAGAAGATGAGATTAGATTTCTTAATTCATATAGACAATAACAATACATTCACGCTTCAATTCTAGATTGCTTAAATATAGTACGTAATATCATAAAGGAGTAAATGTACTTCTATTATACAAAAATTAATATACAGTAGCTATTACTTCTATTATAAACGTCACGAGCTGAAAACATAGTAACATTATTCATCAAACACGGATACACATGAACGCGAAATTATAGAAATTTTATTAAAATATGTGTAATTGGCAATCTTTTAAATTACGATTGAATAATTGTCTAGATGAAAAGGCGAAGTTTGGACATAAAGATGTCCATTCTTGGGCAAGAAGGAGAGAGTGAGCGAACATGATTGTGTGTTGGTGTCAAACAGCGAACACATAATACGAATCATACAATGTATATTCTGTGGTTGCTTGTGTCAAATACCGTAGTGAGTGCCCTTGAATGAAAGGAAAAGCAGCTCAGCTGAGTGGACCGGTTTATTCTCTCTCTCTCTCTCACTCTTTCTCTCTCTAACCCTCTCTCTCATTATCACAACTTGCATTGCCACGTCACGCCACGCAATCCATACTTACTTTCTTTATAGAGAGATATCTTTACCGCAGCTCTAGGATCTAGAGATAGAATTTTTGTAATGAAATAGGAAAAATAAGTGAAATAAGAAAAACAAAGAGAATTATCATACCTGTCGCTAAAAATGGAATTTTATTCTCAAAATTAAAGTAAAGTAATGGTCAAAGTGTTGAATTAATTAGCTTCTCTCATCAATCTAATTGTACGGTCTGTCAAATCTTTGTATTTCCATCAAGATTTGTCGTTAAAAATAGAATTTTCTATGGAAATTAACTTCATTTGATGATCAAAATTTTAAATTAAACAGCTTCTCTCATCAATTCAATTTTTATGTCTGTTGGAAACAAAGTTTTTTCATGAAGATATAGGATTCTAGGTGAACCTCTTGAAAATTTTAGAGTATCTAGCTTCAAAAATAATCGATTTATTCGTGAGCAATTTATTGAAACAATTAATTGAAAACCTTTCATGTAATATTATATCATTAGTGCTTCTTAGATGAGCAATCAAATCGTCAGTAATATTGATATTCGATATAGTTCTCATTATTAACATGTATAACATTATCAAGTTCAATGTCGAAAATATGTTGTTATAACAGCAGAAGTATAGATGGAAATTATTTGATCAGCTTTAAGTCTGAGGCCGCACTGCCGGTGGGTAGAGCCTGGAGGGTGGAGGGTAGTTGGTAAATCTATAGAACATACACACCATCCACAGTAATACATCGTATAAATGGTATGTGTTCAGCCGCCATCTTGAAATTCTTGAAATGAATGGTATGACGTCATTCTGTTTTTTGAGGTTATGTTGTCCATATTTAAGAATTTCAAGATGGCGGCTGAACACATACCATTCCTACGATGTATTACTGTGGATGGTGTGAATGTTCTATAGATTTACCAACTACCCTCCACCCTCCAGGCTCTACCCACCGGCAGTGCGGCCTCAGCCTAATAGGGACTTATTTTATGCACGTTAATCAATAAAAATATATTTCAAAGCATTTATTCTGTTAATAGTTTGTTGATCTCTCAGAATTTATTATTTTGTTCTATTTCCTATCCTCTGTATTTAACCCAAATAAAATCAAATGATTTACTATACTGCAATTCATTCTGTACCATTGATGGAATATACCACAAAATACTTCTCAAACATTTTGTATTGGGACCATTACCATTGATTTTAATCAACCAGAAATTCACATCTAGGCCATTCATTGTGATCTTCAATAATGCGTTTTTATCAATAAATAATTGAGAATTGATAACCTCTAAAAGTTCATAGCAAAATATTTGGTTTAGTGAAAGTGAACGAATATATCTATATCTATTACTGCTTTTAACAGTTTAATAGTGATGTATTAGTGGTGTAATAGTGTTTAGTCTGACCAAGCAAAGAAGAGCCTCTTGCATGATGTGAAAATGACTCCAGCTTGGTCAATATTGATTTAAAAAATATCAATTTGATCTCAAATTGTAGGGAACGATTTGATCTACTATTAAAACCACATTTATAGTTCTTCAAAATATATTAACCAAGCTGGAGTCATTTTCACATCATGCAAGAGAGGCTCTTCTTTGCTTGGTCGGACTATAATAGTATCTATCTACAACTATAACGTACTGAATAGTGACACTATATCTATCTATAAGGTACCGTACTGCTCTTAACAGAGTGTTGTAGTGATTGTTGAACCGTTTTTATCATTATTCTTTTGAAGCTTAGGCCTCACAAAGACTTTCCATCTGCTTAAAGAGCGTGAAAACTGTTGGGAAATGGCCTTGACCTACACGGAAAAACTCCATTAACTATTCTTGTCCACTTTACTATAATACTGAAGCATTACACTTCATATTATGCTAGTCGGCTTGTTTCCAATAGGTCTATAGTGGGATATCTTATTTTTAAAACAATATTTTAAAGTAGTATTACTTCAATATATTAAAGTTCAATAAATATCTATCTCTATATAAGCGAAATTGCACTGACTGATTCATTCATCACCAGAACTGTCCAGAACTAAAAATCCACTGAACCGAATGCGTTCAAATTTGGCAGGCATGTTCAGTTGGACGTTTAGACGCGCGCTAAGAAAGGATTTTTTAAAATTTTCAAGGATACGCCAAATATTTTAGTTTTTCGGCGTTTTCCTCATTTTTTTCGAGAACCAATCGGTAGAAAATGTTGATATTTGGTGGGCAGGTTCAGATAAGGTCTAGAAATGTTGTGTCAAAATATTTTTGAAATCCGTTCAAGATTACGCCAGTAATCAGGTTTTCAAAATTGTAGATGTATTGCGGGTTGCATATCTTTCGCCTTGATACGACCAATCCTTAGTGTTAATTCAATGGTTCAGCGAGATTATAGATGGAGTAATTAAGAAGATAATGATCAAGTTTCAAACAATGTCCGATATACTTCCCAAGGTTACGCTCAATATTAGCGTTTTACTATTTTTCGGAATTTTTCTTAGATTTTCCGAAAACAAATTGGCAGAAAATGTTGAAATTTGGTAAACAGGTCTAGATAAGGTCAATAAATGCTGTGTTCAATAAATTTCGAACCCCTTCTGAACGGAATTTGCAGGCGAGGGAAGCGAGCCTGTTTGTTTCAGCTGACACTGGCAGAGGTTTTGCAGGCGAGTCTGTTTGACTCACACTGCCGATACTGGCGGGGGTCCAGGGGTCGTAGCCCCTGGCTAGGTGGAGAAGGCGAGCGAAGGAGCCCAGCTAGTCTTAAATATTTATATCTGAATATATAATTATTAGAGTTCAATATGTCAGTATGACCAGGACTCCTTCCCTCAAGTTATGTTGATTTTTCATTAATTCTCATACCAGTACTAATAAAAATACACAGTAAACATGAACTAGAATATAAAGCTTACTCCAAAAAGTTATGCGGTATCGTCTGCCTCTTGTACGTGATGTAAACTTTTGAAAGTTAATGTAAAGTACCTATTTTATTTATTCCAAAAACATCATCTAGGCATGGCTGATGACAACACTGAATTGACAACACTACAGTGACTCTTATTTATAGTCACTGTAGACAACACCAGCTGTTGGAGCGTACAAGGAGCAGACGAAATCAAAAGGAAAATAACACTTCGATTCTTCTATTTTCAGTAGTGATAGGAAACTCCAAATTTATACGCAATCATACAGGAAGGAAGCTCATTGACAAAAAATATTTGCAATGTGGGGAGAATGACCACGAGAGAAACCTATGCCAGGTTTTTCCATGCACACTCAAAGTTGAGGAACCTTCAAATTTTGATGAACAGCTGACATTTTCTAAGATAAGTAAAGGAAATGTAGTAAACTTGAGGGTCCCTCAAATTTGAGTGTGCTTGGAAAAACCGGGCACTGGTATTTTATTTTTATGAATTCTATAAATACCTGAACCACTGGCGGCTCGTGCCCACCAAACATGTGAAGTGCTCCTATCTTTTACTGTACAGCACTTCCCCTATTCCGTGGGCACGACCCGCCAGTGACCTGAACCAAGTTTAAATGCTCTCAAAATCTTTATTCATCAAGAAATTGAATCAGCTGATTTCCAATATGGCAGCGATTTATGAGAATTGTAAAATGTAAATGTCTCCTATCTACTTGCTTCCATTGTTTTTCATTTTGAATGTTAATCACATTACACTTTTACAATTATTTTTATTCATGCATAACGTCATGTTTCGACTATTAATAGTCATTTTCAAATACTGTATCACTACCACTGGCGGCTCGTATCCACGAAACAGGTGAAGTGCCCGTATCTTTCACTGTATAGCACTTCACCTCTTTCCGGTTGGAAATCCGCCGGGTAAACAGCTCTTTATATCGCATAATGAATTATCACAGTGTAATAAATATCACATGATCAAAATGTAAATTAATTATCTATTTATTAATGAAGAGCTTTCATTATGTCACTCTGGTTAATCTAAAAACTTGAAACTTCAAAATTAACAATGGAACTAGTAAACTGACAACGTGTAAACTCAGCTTCACGCTGTTTAATAACGAGGATTTGAAATTCTAATTATTCAATTCATTTCACCGCACTAGTAATGTCCTTGACATTTGCAGAATAATGAGACAAATTTAGAGCATTTAATCGCCACAAATTGAACAGACAATTAAGGACTCACAGACACATTCAAAGCTGCAGATATCTATTATGAAATAATAATTTCAATTTCCCAATACACTACGAAAAGGAATTTAGTTGAAATGTTGCATAAGCGACGAATACGATTGAAATAAATTATTATTTATTACACCAGTACTGGTTAAGTGCAGACAGATCCATTAAAATCTTGAAAGCTCTCTAGTCGGTAACTGGTATATATGCATGCATGTCTTAATGTAACGGATTAGGACATTGGGTTATACATTGTGATATCATTTCGATTATTCTCAATATTTGTAACTTGAGGGGATTGAAAATAACCTATTGAAATAATTCACCTAACATTTGATTTCTACAATATGCAGTAGACGACTACACTCAATTATGTATTTCAATGTATTTCTACACTCAATCAATGTATTTTTATCAAGCTGGTCCCGTCATTTACTCTGAATGCCATCCGATAGACTCCCAATATTATAGCATGGGATCAAAAATTGGACATTGGAAGACCAAGAAAGAAATATATGCTGGAACAGGCCAATAGAGCCTAATCCTTGTAAGAAGATGATGTATGATGTATTTTATGTATACATATATATATGTATGTATATATAGCAAATCATAGAAAGTCACTTTTAGATAATTATTTCACAAATAGACAGATTTAAGTGATGGATAGGAAGAAAAACACAAAGAAACTTACATTTTAAGGTGAAAATATTTCGGTGGCTGTGCCACCTTCTTCAGTTCACAGCAGAATGTTGAATCCTGAATCCACAGAGTCCTTAGTGCAGTAGCATAAACTGAAGGAGTACCACAGATTGAGGAAGTATGGGTTGGGGGGAAGCCATGTTAGGGATTTTTTGGACAAGAGGATAATATTATAGGATGTAAATGAATTTTTATTTGATTATTGATGGTTTTTAGTTAAAATGTGTATAAATAAAGGATAAAATGAAACTAAATTTAATTTAAAGTAAAATTGGTTGAAAGTAAAAACTATTATTGAGAATAAATTTGGATATCAGATTGAAACTAAAATTAGATTGATTGATCCTGGATGTGTATGTAGGATTTTTAGAACTATTGCTGTCTGTTAAGGCCAGGGATAGATGTGGCTCCAAGCACCCAAATGAAGGCTAACTCTTTAGTTTTCACATCAATGGAGGGAGCTGAGGGAGGGAGGGTGGCAAGAACTTTGATTTTGAAGCATTCATCAAAGTTCTTGTTGTGCTTGGAGCCATGGGTAGGGATAGGTAAGGAGGTGTTATTTTTCAAGGAAGCCCTATGATTGTTGATTCGGAGGTTTAGGGCAGTGGTTGTTTCTCCAATGTAGAAAGCAGGACAGAAGTTACATATATGTAAAGATTGTATGTATATATATGTATATATATATGTATGTATATGTATGTATATATGTATACATTATATATGATGTATTTTTATTTTATGCCTAATATCACTATTTTCTATCTATTATATTGAATGATCATGTTCATAATATTGATTTTTCATACATAGCTACTAAACTCATTCAATATATGTTTTAGTTCAGTATTTAGATAGAACTAAATTGTGTTCTTTCTTATGTAACATTACTTAACTTGTTTGTAAATTATACTGAAGACTGTTTTGGGCATAATGCCTGTAGTCTTCCTTGATATTGTAATAAATAAATAATTTTTTATTATTTCTTGTACTTTGAGATAATCCTTTCATTTTCCACTTCAAACCAAAAACGAGAAATGAACAATTTCCTCAAATTTTCCATTTTTAGACAACTTATTCAGCCATTTCTCCATGTTAAAATCTCTCATCAATGAACTTGTTGCTAATTCATTAGTATGCCTACAGTAATTATAACAGTATTATTTCCGAGTTTTAAGTAATATAGGGCTCTATAAAAAGGGGGTAGACGCACAGTCCGCCATTTTGTGGTCAACTTTCAGCGCCAGGTTTGAATACATTCAATTTGACAGTCAAACATATGATTAATGATAAAAATTATGTTGGAAAAAAATAATACTCACTTCACAGAGCATTGATTTCCAGTCTGGCAATTTTTAAGTCGAAATTTTATTCTTGATCCATCTTCCTGCATTTGGCAAATTTGTATTTTTTTAATTTCAGTTTTATGATAAAAATGGTCATATTTTTTGCAATTTGATGCTAAGCAATATGCAGCATTTTATATGACAAATTAACCTCCAAGATTTCAAAACAATAACTTAATTCATTCATAACCATCTATCAATATTCTCGAATTGATAGATGAGAATTGATAAATGGTTATGATTCATTTGCCCAACTTGATAAACATCTGTTGATCGTCTCTATCATCAAAAATATTTAAATGGATTCAAACCTGGCGCTAAAAGTTGACCACAGAATGGCGGACCGTGCGTCTACCCCCTTTTTATAGAGCTCTAAAGTAATACCATTCATTCCATATACATAGAGAGAATGGCCAGAGGGAATAGAATTGAATTGAATTGAATTGAGTTTATTCAGAAATAAAGAAACATCACAAACTTGATTACAAAAATAATAAACATCATACAGAAAATAAAAGAATAATCACTTGTAATAACAGAAGAGTGTATGACTATAAATAGGTTAAACATAATAAACAAAGAAAAAGTACGCCCATATGGACCTCTAGGGTCTGTTGCTGGGTCGATTGAATCTAGAAGCATCAAAATATTCTAGAAATATCAAATAATCTAGAATTGAAATATTCTATACTCTCATGGAAATCAGATTATATGGGTATTGGTAATAGATTATTATGTTATATGGATTCATATTATTTACTCTCTGGGAATGGTATCATTCGTTAACTTAAGTTATGTTTCTAAAGCAACGGATACAAGGATACAAAGATCCTCACAGGTTAGTCAAAGCTTTTGTGTGTCCATTCGTTAATACTTTATTATTACTTTAGTATACAAAGTATATTACTTTAGTATAATCTTTATCCAATGATCCAATCTATTAGTTATCTTCATCTAATTTATCTTTACTATTCGGGTTACCTTGTTGAAGCTGATGTTGCAATAATCACCCAGGCAATAGTGTTGCACTGTTTGAAACTGCCAAATTCTGTAATAATCAGGTGACTTGTATAGTCTGACCAAACGAAGAAGACATTCTGGTAAGATGCAAAAATCACTCCAGCTCTGTCAATATTGATTTAAAAATATAAATTTGGTCTCGAATTGTAGATTAGAATGTTTGCTACAATTTGAGACCAAATTTATAATTTTTGAACTAATATTGACCGAGCTGGAGTGATTTTCTCGTCTTGCCAGAATGTCTTGTTTGCTTGGACAGACGCTGTAGCGGTTCACTTCTGGTGATCATTATCGTTTCCAGAATTCCAGCGGCTGGAGTGAATGGGCTGCAGCCACGCATAACAACCGCATTCCAGCGGCTAATTCACTGATTATTGCCAACATTCATTCATTCATTCATCCATTCATTCATTCATTACACCAGTGGATAACTAGTTCGTTTTTACACTCTGATTAATACCTGGTTTTCGACATTGAATTGCCAAAAAATCACAAACTGTCAATTCTTTAATAAAAAAAGAAGACATTCTGGCAAGATGGGAAAATGACTCCAGTTCGATAAATATTGGTTCAAAAATTATAAATTTCGTCTCGAATTGTAGATCAGAATGTTGCCTATAATTTGAGACCAAATTTATACTTTCTGAACCAATATTGACCGAGCAGGAGTCATTTTGCCATCCTGCCAGAGTGTCTTCTTTGTTAAGACAGACTTTTCAACATGTTCGATAAATAGGTATATTTGAACACCGTCGACATTCCATCAAAATGGTAACTGTTCAGTGCTGCCACCAGTTGAAATGGAAATAGTCCCACTCTCATCACATCTCGCCAGTGGTGGTTTGGCACAAGTGATTTTCAGATTTGTGCTAAGCTGTAAAAATTTCGCTAATTGAAATTTGAAGTAGATCAAATTTGAAGATTTGAAGATTTGAAGATTGAAGTAGATCGTTAATCAATCATGATTCAAAATTTTGATCATCAATATTATTATGGATACGTGTGTTTATGTTGTGTCATTTATGTATATGTGTGATATTTTTATACATTATTCATGTTGATCTATTGTAAGTTATTATCATACATATTCACTTGGTTCTCAACTTTTTTTTTCTTTTCAGGTGAGTACTCTTTTCGGGTGAACAACTTAAATCTAAACAACCTAAATCGATATAAAAGGAATAACATCTACAAAACACCTTTAAAAAACGTGAGTACCTTTGGATCCAACAATTTAAAATAGGCTACCATTTAGATTAAACCTTTTAAACGTGTGTACATAGGCGTATCGGAATCTTCTATCAAAAATTGCAACATTTTTCATCTATTCGTTTATTTTATGTGATACAGAACAATTAGTAGATCTTAACCAAGGTTAGTCTATTCTATGGAAAGGTTAAGTAGGTCTAAACTAAGGTCTTCTTAGTCAATGGAAAGATTGATTAGGTCTAAACTAAGGTCTTCTTAGTCTATGGAAAGATTAAGTAGGTCTAAACTAAGGTCTTCTTAGTCTATGGAAAGATTAAGTAGGTCTAAACTAAGGTCTTCTTAGTCTATGGAAAGATTGAGTAGGTCTAAACTAAGGTCTTCTTAGTCTATGGAAAGATTGAGTAGGTCTAAACTAAGGTCTTCTTAGTCAATTGAAAGATTAAGTAGATCTTAACTTGGGTCCACTAAGTCTTTATCAATATTCATTCATCATACTATTTTTGTGAAAACAGATCAGCGTAAACTCACCAGAAACTTGATTAATTCAGCATTTGAAAATTTTGATTTATTGAGAACCTATAGGCTACAAATTGCCAAACATAATATTATTCATCTTAACAACTTATTTTTATCTGAAGAGTACTTTACTTTGAATGTTAAATTTAATCACAAGTACCGAAAAATGCATTCGATTATTCAACAGATGATAATACTGAAGATTCTCTCAGTCATTACCCTTTAGCGTTTTATTCACACCAGCTTTGCCATACATCTTCGTATTTCCCACACCTTTTTTCCTCGTCTCCTTCTTCTTTTTCTTCTTCCTTTTGTCCACTTCTTCTTCTCATTCTTCGTTCACTGACCCACATTGCGGCACCAATTCGTGCAGAACAACATCTCTTAAGACAACAACAATTACAGTGTTGCCAATGTAGCAACAATCAAGTCCTCAATTGTACCGTAAAGTACGCGACCCATTCGATTTCTTCTGCACACTTTTTCTTTCTCTATTTCACTTTTTTCTTCTTCTTCTACTTCTTCTTCTTCTTCTTCTTCTTCTTCTTCTTCTTCTTCTTCTTCTTCTTCTTCTTCTTCTTCTTCTTCTTCTTCTTCTTCTTCTTCTTCTTCTTCTTATTCTTCTTATTCTTCTTCTTCTTTTTCTTCTTTTTCTTCTTCTTCTTCTTCTTCTTCTTCTTCTTCTTCATCTTTTCGTCTCCTCTTCCCCTTCTCACTACTTTCCTCTTCTACTTGTATTCTTTGCTTTTCTCTCATCTCCATTTCATTCAGATCCTTATTATATTTTTTCCCCATCGTTCTTTTTCTAATCATTCTGAAAAAAAGTTGAATGGCAGCGATTGTGCAAATCTTACCCAAATCTCAGAAATAGCGATCAAAAATCAAAGTGATAAATCACAAGTGATAAATTTGTATTTAGTAGCGACTTTTTTGTCTACTTGGTGTAAGGAATCAGCCAGATAAGTATTGCACATTCCTCCTGAAACATCCTGTATAGTCACTGTAGCCTGGACCAATCACATGCATTTAGAACTCTGGACAACACTGGCGGCTCGTACCCACGAAACAGGTGAAGTGCCTGTATCTTTTACTGTACAGCACTTCACCTCCTGCCGCCAATGTCAATAGCACAACATCCATACCATAGCATCCATTGCACAATAATTATCATAGCACACAGCATCCATAGTGCACAAGACTCTTGATCTTCACCCAACATGCATTCTGAGTGAGACCGGATGTAGGAGCCGAGAGCGACCGGTTACAACAGGAAGCGGACAAAGACCTTGCCCCCCGAATCCGGTCCACTGTCCAAGCAAAGAAGACATTCTGGCAAGATGGGATAATGACTCCTGCTCAGTCAAAATTAGTTTGAAAATTACAAATTTGGTCTCAAATTGTAGGTAACATTCTGATCTACAGTTTGAGACCAAATATGTAATTTTTGAACCAATATTGTCCAAGCTGGAGTCATTTTCCCATCTCGCCAGAAGGTCTTCGTTGCTTGGACGGATTGCGGTGAGGAGCCCTGAAGGGAAAGCAGTTCTCAGCTGATGTTGAAGAATCCACTTTCATTGCCGCTGGATGTTTGCCTATCATGATCCTCCGCCCGCCAACACCTACTAACTAGTCAACGATTATATTCTTACGATGTCTTCTTCCTTGTAGAGATTAATTTTTCTCAGAATATTCAAGATTCGTTTAATTGGCCGTCAGGCTACATGAGCAATAGGCGAGTCATAGACACACACATAGGCAAGTCGTAGCTACAATTGTCATAAGTACACACAATTACAAAGTATCACACAAAAACATAATATTCTTCTCCAGAATTTCATAATAATATTGAAGTCACATGAGGATAATTATTTACAAATCATACAAAAACGTACTCATGGACCAAAGTCAAAAATATAACTTCCGAGGATTCAAGTCACTGGAGTTACAGAGATAGGGAACAATATTTGACATTCTATAGCGTTACACAATCAAGTTAAAAATTCAGATATTCCTCAAGTGAGTAAAAGGCGTTACTTTTGAGATGAATAGATATAGTTTTTTGTAATTCATTGAGAGGCAGATCCCTGGTTGTTTGAGGCAGTTTATTATACAGGGTGTTTCAGGAGCAATGTGCAATACTTCTCAGGCTGATTCCTTACATCAAGTAGACAAAAACGTTCCATGGGACCAACCCCCAAAAACGCTTTGTTACCGAGAATGGCGGAAAATTGAGATTTTTTAAAAAATATTCATTTTTCTAATTTTTTAGAGGCTTTAGTGAGGTTCCAAAATAATCAATTCCTATGTAAAATTAGCTGAGGAATTCAATGAAACCAGTCTGAAGTCTGTAACTTCAACGGATATTGAGATAATTGGAAAAATATGCTAAAAACGCCATTTTTCAACAATAAGGGTTATAACTGGATAAGGAATCATAAATTTGTTTTTTTATTAATGGAAGTTGAAGAGAGTCGCATTTTGAAGAAAAAAGTTGAATGGCAGCGATTGTGTAAATATTACCCAAATCTCAGAAAAAGCGATCAAAAATTGCAAAATTCGACAAAACATAGCACAAGTGATAAATTTGTATTTAGTAGCGATTTTTGATCGCTATTTCTGAGATTCGGGTAAGATTTACACAATCGCTGTCATTCAACTTTTTCTTCAGAATCCGACTCTTTCCAACTTCCATTAATAAAAAATACAAATTTATCATTCCTTATCGAGTTATAACCCTTATTGTTGAAAAATGGCGTTTTTAAGCATATTTTTTCAATTATCTCAATAACCGTCGAAGTTAAAAACTTCAGACTGGTTTCATCGAACTCCTCAGTTGATTTTACATCGGAATTGATTATTTTAGAATTTCACTAAAGCCTCTAAAAAATTAGAAAAATTAATATATTTTGAAAAATCTCAATTTTCCGCCATTGTTATCTCGGTAACAAAGCGTTTTTGGGGGTAGGTCCCATGTAACGTTTTGTCTAATTGGTGAAAGGAATCAGCCTGAGAAGTATTGCACACTCCTCCTGAAACACCCTGTATAATATCGTAGATATACTATTCTATTCTGTATAGTTAGTCTATGATAATATGTACTGTTGGTTTACTCTGTCCAAGTAAAGAAGACCCTCTGGCAAGATGGGAAAATGACTCCAGCTCGACCAATATTGGTTCAACAATCATAAATTTGGTCTCAAATTGTGGACGAGAATGTTTCCTACAATTTGAAATCTAATTGATAATTGAACCAATATTGACTGAGGTTGAGTCATTTTCCCATCTTGCCAGAGGCTCTTCTTTGCTTGGCCAGACTATACGTATGGCTCCTCGTGGTTTTACTAAGTCTCACGTGTGGCGCCACAATGTTGCTCCTGTTCCTGGTATTATATGTAATATAGATATCTTCATGATTGGAAAATCTTTGTAAGTTTTCTTTGATGTTAATAGGTATGAATAGATGTATAGGGATGGAGGAGTTAGAATTCCAACAATAGGAAAATGTGGCCTGCATGAGTCTCTTTGTGTTTTTTTTTTTGAGAATTTTTGTGAATTCATCCTATCTATCTATCTTTATATTCTTATATTCTATTTAATTCATATTATCTTATCAATTTTTTGTAGCGCTTCATTTCTATGAAAATTCTTTTCAAACTCCTCTATCTTTTTGTTTTCCGCCAACACCTTTAACTAGAGTTGACCGCATGAAAATGGTCCAATGGAAACTAGAAACAGAAACCCCCTCTCCCCTTGCACCAATTTCTAGTAACAAACTCTGCCAATTCGTCAGGTGTATAATGAAAATACAGAATTAATTAATTATTTTTTATAATCAACTGAATTTGCAGCGTTGCCTCAAGTCTTAATGAATTACTAGTCAATATTCTTACAATTACTAGTAGATTTTACTAGCGTAATTACTAGTATTTATATTATTACAATATTATAAATTCTTCTTCTTTGTGCCGCTTCGATTCAATTCCTTCAAATTTTTCGTGAATTCCTCTATTTTTCTACAAGTTTTCCGTCAACACCCATAAGTCAACGATAATATTACTATATCTTCCTTATAGCGCTTTATTTTTCTTAAAATTTTTGTAAAACCCTCAATTTTTCTCTATGTGTTCGAGGCTCTATAGGCCTACAGTATATACTATTTTTTATTCATTTCTATACGCTATATTAGCATCCTTCTGGAAATAATACTTTACCGCCAACACACAGAAGTCCACAATTATGATATTACAGTTTTATTGAGTCTTCCTAGTAGCTCGGGACTCATATTCAAATTCTTGTAATATTTGAAAACTTATCTCTATTTTTGTGATGGTAACGTTCAAGATATAGTTGTAGGCGATGATGAACCCTACTAACAGCTAATTAGACATCTATAGTTTGTTTTTATTCCAAAAACATCATCTGGTCATAGCTAAATAACAACTCTTATCGACAACATCAGCTGTTGGAGCGCATAAGAAGCACACGAAACCAACAAACGTTTTGGCGTCAGCAGTACTGCTATTAATTCCTTAATCTCATACAATCATTTAAGATTCTAGAGATAATCTTCTTCCGTAACACCTAATGGTCGAAGATATTTTCTCAAACATCCACTGTCTAAATCTCCGATTTTCGTCAAATTCCTCCACTACATTCCTTTGTGGGTCAAGTAAGTGGAAGAGAGGTCTCTTGTGCCTCAACTTCGCCCACAGCCATTTTTTTTAATGTACAATGAGGGAAATAGAGACATTCATCCATCTATCTATGCTGTACTTTGTGCTTCTGTTCAAGATTATTGATTTTCTAAGCTACCTGACTAGCATGCTGGACGGTATATAGTCTGTCCAAGCAAAGAAGACCCTCTGGCAGAATGGGAAAGTGTCTCCAGCTTGGTCAGTATTTGTTCAACAATTATAAATTTGGTCTCAAATTATAGACCAGAGTGTTTCCTACAATTTGAGATCAATTTTATAATTTTTAAACAAATATTTATCGAGCTGGAGTTATTTTCCCATCTTGCTAGAATGTCTTCTTTGCTTGGACGCAGATTATACATTGTATGATATCACAGCCAGTGACGTGTATCATAATATAGGTTACTTGTTCCATTATATGTTGCAACAATATTGGCCTTGTCCCCAAGTAAGTCAGTCACTGGTTGAGATTTATTATTTCAAGTTCTTAGCAAAAAGCTATCGTTTACAAGTTCTAACTTCTGCGAATATTGATTCACTAAGTTTCTAAGGAAAAGTGTGGGTTCTAGGTTCTAGGAAAAGGTTTGTTGGTTGACTTCAGATATCAGATCAGAATCAACGGCTTTAATTCAAAAAATTTCATGCATATTGTTGAGCGGATCAAAAGTTTCATGAAACTTCATAGCCTATCTGATAAAGTATAGTCGGTCCAATCAAAGAAGACCCTCTGGCAAGATGAGAAAATGACTCCAGCTCGGTCAATATTGGTTCAAAATATTTTAATTTGGTCTCAAATTGTAGGAAACATTCTGTATCAATCAAACTATAATTTGAGACCGAATTTTTTAACCAATATTTACCGAGCTGCAGTCATTTTCTCATCTTACCAGAGGGTCTTCTTTGCTTGGACTGACTATATCATTACGCAGTTGTGTTGGTAAAATAAAATTTAACTTAAAAATTAAAATTCAACAGGGTTATTAATTAGGGAAGATATTATTGTACACCGACACCCTTCTTATTGTGGTCTGTCCAAGCAAAGAAGACATTCTGGCAAAATGGGAGAATGACTCCAGCAAGGTCTATATTCGCTCAAAAGTTATAAATTTGGTCTCAAATTGTAGGAAACGTTTTTATCTACAATTTGAACCCAAGTTTATAATATTTGAACCAATATTAGCCGAGTTGGAGTCATTTTCCCATCCTGCAAGAATGTCTTCTTTGCTTGGACAGACTATAGAGCTGTGTGGGCATAGTTCAATCCTCAAATCCTTTTATGAAGATTTACAATAAATTATACATCTTCTTTCAATAATAAAACCATCATTTTATCAAAAGGTTATAGTATTAAGGCCGGTATTAAACGATAATAGTTCTATGATCATAGTTGTAGTTGATCATATGGAAAGAGATGGAAATACGAAATCATATATTTTCATCTGTTTCCATATGATCAACTATGATCATAGAACTATTATCTTGTAATACCGGCCTAAAGGTGATAGTATTATAATTAAAACTTTACAGGGTGTTTCAGGAGGAATGTGCAATACTCCTCAGGATGATTCCTCACACCAAGTAGACAAAAATGTTCCATGGGATCATCCCCCAAAAACGCTTTGTTACCGAGATAACAATGGCGGAAAATTGAGATTTTTCAAAACATATAAATTTTTCTAATTTTTTAGAGGCTTTACTCAGGTTCTAAAATGATCAATTCCTATGTACAATTAGCTGAGGAATTCAATGGAACCAGTTTTAAGTGTGTAACTTCAACCTTTATTTAGATAATTGGAAAAATATGCTGAAAACGCAATTTTTCAACAATAAGGGTTGTAACTAAATAAGGAATCATAAATTTGTATTTTTTATTAATGGAAGTTGAAGAGAGTTGGAATCCAAAGAAAAAGTTGAATGGCGGCGATTGTGTAAATCTTACCCAAATTTCAGAAATGGCGATCACAAATCGTAAAATTGACAAAACATAGCACAAGTGATAAATTTGTGTAAAGTAGCGATTTTGCGATTATTGACCGCCATTTCTAAGATTTGGGTAAGATTTACACAATCGTCGACATTTAACTTTTTTTTTAGAATCCGACTCTCTTCAACTTCCATTAATAAAAAATACAAATTTATGATTTCTTATTTAGTTATAACCCTTATTGTTGATAAATTGCGTTTTTTTAGCATATTTTTCCAAGTATCTAAATAACCTTTGAAGTTATACACTTAAAACTGGTTTCATTCAATTCCTCAGCTAATTTTACATAGGAATTGATTATTTTAGAACCTCACTAAAGCCTCTAAAAAATTAGAAAAATTAATGTATTTTGAAAAATCTCAATTCTCAGCCATTGTTATCTCAGTAATAAAGCGTTTTGGGGGGATGGTCCCATGGAACTTTTTTGTCTACTTGGTGTACGGAATTAGCCAGAGAAGTATTGCACATTCCTCCTGAAACACCCTGTATATTGTGCTCTATAACTAAAATTATAGTATGCTCTTAATGCGAACGGTTTCAAAGCCACACACTCTTACTTTGAGACTTGTGAACTCTTGAATTTAAATCAAAGATCAAAAACACCTAACGGTTAACAGTAAAGATCGCGGAAGAGGAAGTGCTAGCTCTACGCACCTTCGGCTGGTGGCAGAGGGGCGTAGTCCCGACGGCCCTGAGACTTGTGCCAGACGCATGTTGTGCAACTTGTTGCTTTTTTCCTGACGTCATCGCCTTGCTAGACGAAAGTTGGCAATTTTTACCGTTAACGCTTATTGCTAAGCTTAGCAGAATAACTGTAGATAAGTTCTGAATACAATCATATCTATATTGCAACTGTATTTGTACTGTTACTAACTTCAGATAAATGTTTGGATACCTATCTATATATGGCATACATATTCTGTCCAAGCAAAGAAGATATTCTGGCAAGATGGGGAAATCACTACAGCTCGGCCAATATTCGTTAAAAAATTATAAATTTGGTCTCAAATTGTAGATTGGAACGTTTCCTACAATTTGAGAGTAAATTGATAATTTTTGAACCAATATTGACCGAGCTGGAGTCATTTTCGTATCTTGCCAGAATGTATTCTTTGACTATACTTGCAACTGTTACTATTGCAGTCAAGTATGAATACAGATACATATTTATACAATATACATAGCTATACAGTGTGTCAGTACATAGCTATATATGTCAGTGTCAGTGTCTACCTAGATATTTATATAGTATATATAGGTATTGAGTGCTTAGTAAAATAATAGTGAGTGAACGGGAGTCCAAGGACGCCGGGAAAGGTAAGCCAGAGTTCGCACTAGTGGAGAAGATCCGTGGATACAATGTGAAGTGTATGTGACGGGATGTCTTGTCAGCTTGAACGAACTTTACTAAAAGGAGTCTGCCTGCTTGCAACTCGAAGCACCGTTTTTTTACAACCGCTTTTTATGGAGCTAATAAAAGAATCGCTCACGTGTGTATTGGCAAATTCTGGACACGTAATGGCGGCCACTTTTGGTATAGTCTGTCCAAGCAAAGAAGACCCTTTTGCAAGATAAGAAAATGACTCCAGCTCGGTTAGAATTGGTTCAAAAATTATTGATTTGGTTTCAAATTGTAGATCAGCATGTTTCCCATCATTGAGAACAGATCAATAGTTTTTGAACCAATATTGACCAAGCTGGAGTCATTTTCTCATCTTGCCAGAGGCTCTTCTTTGCTTGGACTGACTATACCGTTTTCGAACGGTACTTGAAATTTCCATGATAGATTTGAATTAAATTCATGATTTTTTATTGAAAAAAAAAGAAGAATTATGATTTGTTTCTGGGAGGGAAAAAATGAAAATGACTGCAGCCTGATCAATATTGGTTCAAAAATTATCAATTTGGTTTGAAGTTTTAGAACAGAATTTTTCCTACTAAATGAGACTGAATAGATAATTCTTCACCGAGCTGCAGTCAGTCATTTTCCCAACTTGCAAGAATGTCTTCTTTGCTTGGAGAGTCTACACTTCACTGACTTTTCTTCTTATAGTTTCTTCAGTCTATTTCTTGGATTATCTTGTGTTCCTTCTCATTTCTCTTTCATAAGCCATTCTTCTTTCTTTAGTGTTATTCTTCTTTTCTCATTCACATTTCTTCAGTCTTCTTCCACTTAACTGGTTCTTCTTCAGTGTTGCTAATCATTTCTCTTTCCATTCATACACCTTTCTGATTATTCTTCCTATTTCTTCTCGTTTCTTCTTTATCAGCTTTTCCTTGCAATCCTCTCTTTCATCTGCATTTTACAATTTTTTTTTTATTAATCTCGGTTGGGAGGTCCTCCACTCGCTTTCACTCTATCCACTATTTTCGTGTGATTCTCTTTCTCCTTAGTTCGTCTTGCTCTTCTTTTTAATCTAGTTCTCTGTTTTTTTTATAGTTCCTGGTAACTTTTCAATGTTCTAATTCACTTCTACTTTTCCTGGTTTTTTTATCTTATTTCTATCTCCTTTTCATTACTTCTTCTTGTCTTTGAATTAATCCTATTCTCCTCCTCCTCTCAATTTTCCATTATCGTCTCTTCTGCGTCTATTCATTCTTCTTCCCTCCCTTCTCATTCTCATTACATTAATTCAAAAAGAGATGAAAGTTCTTCACTAATAATTATTAGCTCTGATCCTTTATCCTGAATTTATTTCTATCACTTGTTTTCTTTTACCTTCTCATTCAATCATTCCTCCTTTAATGATGGTCATTTCCGTTTATTTTCTTCTTCTTCTTCTTCTTTTTAGTCATCTTCTTCTTCCTCCTCTTCTTCTTCTTCTCCCTCTTCTTCTTCTTCTTCTTCTTCTTCTTCTTCTTCTCCCTCTTCTTCTTCTTCTTCTTCTTCTTCTTCTTCTTCTTCTTCTTCTTCTTCTTCTTCTTCTTCTTCTTCTTCTCCTCCCCCACCTCCTTCGTCTTCTTCTTCTTCCTACATCTTCTTCCTCTTCTCCTTCTTCCTCTATTCCTTCTTCTTCTTCTTCTTCTTCTTCTTCTCCTTCTACCTCTGCTCCTTCTCCTTTTTCTTCTTCTTCTTCTTATTCTTCTTCTTTTTCTCCTCCTCCTCCTCCTCCTCCTCTTCTTCTTCTCCTTCTCCTTCTTCTCCTTCTCCTTTTTCTTCTTCTTAATCTTCTTCTCTTCTTCAATCATTCCTATCTTCCCAGAATGTCTTCTCTGCTTGTACAAAGGACTATTAAACCAACGAAAGAAGATGCAACCAGTGGAGGAGACATTTGTGTCTGACTGAAAAGTGGTTACATAACATCGAAATACGTCGTCCATACATCAAGTTATCCAACATCGAAAACCGGCTGCTCAAATTATTTATTACAATATTATTCATGCCACACCGTGCAAGTAAAGATGACACTCAATGAGGTTAACTGCTCTTCACTTGGCGTCATAATATCTTCCAGACAAATTTTTTATTGTTTACTTCCATCTACCATACTATACTCCATCCACGGAGTGTTCGGACCTAAGCTCCTCCCCTAGGCTCTGACGTCATGATCCGACCAGCTAACAAACGGTAGTAATTGCCAGGAACGTAGAAATTTCTAATCGATATTGGAACTTCAATATCGAATTTTTGAGTAGCCATAGAAATATTGATGTTTTATGGTTGTTCGGCAAAATTTACATCCTTCTAACATGAGAACGAACATTATCAATATCACTTGATAGAATTATAGTTGATTGAACATAATATTTTTGTTATTATCATTTTGACTGCTCAGTTTAAGCCGGGAATTTCAAACACACACTACACACTACTGCAAATCCAAGTAGGCCTATTATAACCTAATCTAAAGTTTACACTTGCAATAAATTAATCTCATTACTGTATGCTCTTTGAATTCAATAACAATATTGTTTGAAAGAACTATGTTGTTTTGTTGAAAGTGAAACAAAAAACAAAACATTTCCGCCAATAGTATATTACACCACTAGTTTTGAAAACTAGCCATATTTTTGTCAAGAATATGGAGCTTTAGGCCCATTCTACACGGGCGTAGGAAACGCGGCGTTTACGTCGCGTCGAAAACGCGTGCTCGACAGAAACCATTGTGTTAAATGGGCGCGCGTTTATCACGCCCGCGTGTAGACAAGCCCATTTAACACAATGTGTTCTGTCGAGCACGCGTTGCCGACGCGACGTTAACGCCGCGTTTCCTACGCCCGTGTAGAATGGGCCTAAAGCTACAATATTAGCCTAAGCTGGTATAATCTGTCAGACCCTCTGGCAAGATGAGAAAATGACTCCAGTTCGGACAATAACTGTTCAAAAATTATCGATTTGGTCTAAAATTGTAGAAAACATTCTGATCTATAATTTGAGACCAAATCAATATTCTTTGAACCAATGGGTTCTTTCAACCCATGTTTTTTTCCAATAGATAAATGAATAAATAAACAAATATTGACCGAGCTGGAGTCATTTTCATCATTCAGTCATTTTCAATTCAATCATCATTGAAAAGCAATCCATAAGGCCAAGTGTTAATGGAAAGGATAACCTTATTATCCTTTCCCAAGAATGGACATGTATATGTCTAAACTTCGCCTTTTCACTTAGTTAACTTACACTCCTTATTCATTTTGCAGAACCTCCAATTTAAAATCTGTATAAATTTTGCATTCATTACATCACCGTTTTTCGTATTTTTACTAGAAGTCTCTATTTGTGAAATTTATAGGATAATTTTGTTTTACTCATTTATATTACAATGTATAATCTAAGCCGAATTTTGTTATCTATTTGAATAAAGTAATCTAATCTAATCCAATACAATCCAATAGTTGGTCTCAAATCGTAGACAGAATCTTTTCTACAATTTGAGACCAATTTAAACTAGTATTGACTGAGCTGGAGTCATTTTCCCTGCTCTGCTCAAAGGTTGGAATGAAGGTTATTATGATATCCTACAAAAATGTGATATAATACAGGTGAAAGTGTATTCTGCCTACTGTTTATATCTGTATCTACATTTGTTTATTCAACTGGCTACTAAAGTCTGGCCAAGTAAAGAAGAGCCTCTGGCAAGATGAGAAAATGACTCCAGCTCGGTCAAAAAATGGTTCAAAAATTGTCAATTTGATCTCAAATTGTAGGAAACAATTTGATCTACTGTTGAGACCACATTTATAGTTCTTGAACAAATATTGACCTAGCTGAAGTCATTTTCCCAACTTGCCAGAGGGTCTTCTTTACTTGGACAGACTATATTACAGTATCTCCTGTTTCAGCTCGTTCTTTGAATTTTTTCGATTTCTTATTTTTCTTCTTCTTCTACTCCTTCTTCTTCTTCCTCCTCCTTCCTCTTCTTCTTCTTCTTCTCCTTTCTTTCTTCTTCTTCTTCTTCTATTTCTTCTTTTCTTCTTCTTCTTCTTCTTCTTCTTCTTCTTCTTCTTCTTCTTCTTCTTCTTCTTCTTCATCTACTCCTTCTCCTTCTTCTTCTTCTTCTTCTTCCTTCTTCTTCTTCTCCCTCCTCCTTCTTCTTCTTCTTCTTCTTCTTCTTCTTCTTCTCCTTCTTCTCCTTCTTCTTCTTCTTCTTCTTCTTTTTCTTTCTTCTTCTTCTTCTTTCTTTCTTCTTCTTTCTTCTTCTTCTTCTTCTTCTTCTTCTTCTTCTTCTTCTTCTTCTTCTTCTTCTTCTTCTTCTTCTTCTTCTTCTTCTTCTTCTTCTTCTTCTTCTACTCCTTCTTCTTCTTCTTCTTCTTCTTCTTCTTCCTCCTCCTTCCTCTTCTTCTTCTTCTTCTTCTTCTCCTTCTTCTTCTCCTTCTTCTTCTTCTTCTTCTTCTTCTTCTTCTTCGTCTTCTTCTTCTTAATTTATTACTTTTATTATTATTCCTCCTCTTCTTCCTCTTCCTCTCCCTCTTCTTCTTCTTCAATCATTCCTACCACCCACGTGCCTTTATTGTAGTGAATGACTCATCCCGATTTTTACAATCCATTCATGGTTATACTCCTCTTCGTCCTCTTTTTCTTCCTTCCCTTTCCCTTCTCTTCCTTCTTCCTCTCTCTCCCACCTCTTTCCTCTTCATTCCTTCTCCATCTTCGCAATCATTATTATTCATCAACACACCTTCCGCCTTCGAATAATATCTTTTGTCCTGTTATTTTAAACAAGCATTTCACTTCTATAGTCTGTACAAGCAAAGAAGACCCTCTGGTAAGATGGAAAATTTAAACAAGCTCGGTCAATTTTGGTTCAAAAATTATCAATTCGATGTCACGTTGTAGGTAACAATTTGATCTACTATCAAGACCATATTTATAATTTTTGAACAAATATTGACCAATATTGACCATTTTCCCATCTTGCCAGAGGGTCTTCTTTGCTTGGACAGACTATACAATGCATTCTTGCACAAACAGTTCAATAATGATAAAAGTTCAAACCCGTTAATCCAAACACTAAAGTATGGTCTGTCCAAGCAAAGAAGACTCTCTGGCAAGATGGGAAAATGACTCCAGCTTGGTTAATATTGGTTCAAAAATTATCAATTTAATCTCAAATTGTAGGATACAATTCGTTCTACTATACAGTCCACATTTCTTAGTGTTGAACAAATATTGACCATGTCAAAAATTATCAATTTAATCTCAAATTGTAGGATACAATTCGTTCTACTATACAGACCACATTTCTAAGTCTTTAACAAATATTGACCAAGCTGCAGTAATTTTCTCATCTTGCCAGAGTCTCTTCTTTGCTTGGACAAAGCCTACTTTAGGTAGTAAGTCTCCATGCAACTGCATCCTGTTTGAGTCTATAACCATAATATTCACTAGATTTTCATTAGATATTAATTTTCAAAGAAGAAAGCTTACAAAGCAACATATTCATACTTAGAACTATCAATAACTAGATAGTACTAGATCAATAACTAGAAGATAGTACTAACTATACTTAGAACTATCAATTTTCACAGACAAGTACATTATGCATTAATATTGATGTATAAATGGAATCGTATTATTGTAATATTGATGGAATCACTAATATCAATATTTGTCATTTCCAATTACACAATTTGGAATCACCAATGACTTTATTTTGAAATTCAATAATTTTTAAAGAAGAAACCTACAGGCTCACACTTAAAACTGTCCCCGTTATCAATTTTCCCAGACAAGTAATGATGATGTTTACATTGAATGAAGCACCAATTTCACTTCAATAATGGTACAAATTTCTTAAATTGGTACAAATTGTAGAGAAAAGCTAAAACATTAAAACTGGTTTGTGTAGTAGACGCCGTAAAGTTAGGCGGTTTCGTCTGCTGCTTGTGCGCTCCAACAGCTGATGTTGTCAATTATAGTTGTCATTCAGCTATTTCCATTCATTTTGAAATAAAAAAGATACTTTACATCAGCGGTTAGTAGGTTACATCACGTAAAAGAAACAAACGAAACCATCACCTAACGTTTTGACGTCAGGTTTTCAACATTAGGCTGTCCTAATGAATAATTAAAATCAATCAAAACTTGTTAACTTCTTTGCAGACCTCAGTCATTCTTGAAACAACAATCATAATTCAAGAAGTGTACAAAAATTTACCGAACTTGACTGTACTTTTCACTGTTTTATTGTACAAAACACCTAAAACTTCACTCCAAATACTCGTTGAATAGAGTGGAATATAGATATAATCTCAATATTGCTCTATATCGTCAACATTAGCCAATTCCAATTGATTGTTCAATGTTATCAGCAGGCTACTGGACCAATAAAAAGCTTGCAACACTTGCCAAGTGGCCATTCATTGAACTTATTAATAATTGTGTGGCTTGCATTGAGTCAATCGATTGCGTAGGCCTGCCGGCTGCGTTTATCAAACTTTATTTTTACGCTCTACAAAATTGCAACAACTTTCTATGCGCCACCCACTCAACGAGAAAACCAAACTGTAATTATTAACATACGTTACAGACATGAGGCTTCGAATTATCTTATGAATTTAATAAACTAAGTTGTACGAATACTTCAGATGTTATTATCGAAGGAAATGACGTGAGGTACAAAACTGCTACATTTGACTATTTCATCAAAATTTTAAGGAGAGCGGTATTAAACATTGAGATTGATTGATTGATAAATTGCCTCTATCAAGGGCGGAGTTAGGACTCGGTCCCCTCTACCACACAACCCTTAGAAAATAATAAAACTAATAAAGAAAGAGAAACGTGAACTAATCAGCTATTGGTGAGTTTTGTGCTATCTAAACTAAAGTTTATAGTGCTATAAAAAGTGAAGTTTTCAGCGATTGTTAAACTTTTGTGAAGTTCAAAATTATGATGAAGAATGTTTTCGATTTGATAAAACGAACATGTTAACACCGCTAAAAGCGACTTAGTACAAAATCTTAGTACAAAAGTACAAAGCTTAGCTTATAAAGCTACTTAGCGCAAATTATAAGTTCAAGTTATTATTCAATACAATATATTACATTGAATGTATTTGAATCCGATCTCAAAATCTTGGTTTGTAAATCATTTATATTAAGGCAGGAATGATAAATGTTTATTCGATCTCTCATCATAATCATATTCTGTGAAATCAAACTAAGTCAATCTATCATTTTATTCTTCCATGAATAAAACATATACAATAAATGGAACAAAGAAATACACATAAACATATTAATAATCTTGACTTTTCGGGTAAATCGTTGATATACAGTATCCACTTCAAAATAAGAGCGATCGAAAGAAATCGACAAACTAATTTTCAGCCATTGAGGTGGGGAGTAGAAGTACCGCCTCAAAATTCATCACGCAGTCTGATTGTTCCCCTCCTTTCAACAAGCCACGCCCCTACCAATCACAAGCGAGCAGTACGAAAAGAGCTTTCCGCCAAGTAGTTCCCTAAACTGTCGTTAGATGGCGTTGGAAGCGTTCGCATATCATTCTTCGAGTTTCGAGTTTTTCAAACATAGACCACTTATTAGTAGCAACATTCATGACGAATCTTTGATTATTTAACCAACATATAGTCTGTCCAAGCGAACGAAGACCCTCTGGCAAGATAAGGAAATGAATCCAGCTCGGTCAATATTGGTTCAAAAATTATTGATTTGGTCTCAAATTGTAGATCACAATGTTTCCTACAATTGACATCATATCAAAAATTTTTGAAACAAAATTGACCGAGCTGGAGTTATTTTCTCATCTTGCCAGAGGGTCTTCTTTGCTTGGACTATAAAAAATTTCAATTCATGAATTGATCAATCAAGTTATTAATGAATGAATTAGAAAAATCATAGATAAAACTATTATATGTAATCATGGAGAGACAAGCTGGATCCTACATCAATTCATCTTCTCTGTAGTTTCCTTTGTTTTTCAAGCACTGGCGGCTCCTGCCCAAGAAACAGGTGAAGTGCTGTACAGTAAAAGATACGAGCACTTCACCTGTTTCGTGGGTACGAGCCGCCAGTGTTTTCAAGTCTTCTTCTCTTCCTTTTTCAGTGATTGTGAAGGTGATATTGTGGTAGTTATCCATATTAAATGAAAAGACAATGTGTTGTCAAACCACTAATTTATTAAAAGTTCGAGACACGGGTTTCGGTTGTTACACCATTATCAATCTCTGGCAAAATCTTACCTCTTTCCTCCTCTTCTTATTCTTATTCATTAAACGTTACAGAACTAACAGCTGATCTGTGCAGTTATTTCTCAATAAGTTGAGAGCACGATATCGTGCCGCTTTTTAAAGATCACACAGCTCTTCGGCAATCGGCATCCTTCTGTAATTCGCGTACGGTGAGAAGACCCGCCGGTACAATGTAGAGTGTAATGTAACGAGGTGTCTTATCAGCTTACGCAACGCGAACTACACTGAAACAAGCCAGAAACAATCTCTCACTCAACAAACACTGATTCAAAGTTCGTCGAACATCAACATGTCTTTTTTCCATAAAATCTTATTCTTTGTTTCTTGCAACTCTCAACCAATTCCGCATCATGTTATTATTTCCTTGCCTTGTCTCCCTCCCATGGTGACGCTAAAAATTTAAGAGGCTTCGTCTGTCTCTTGTACGTGATGTAGGCCTAGTCTACTAACAGCTGATGTAAAGCATCTACTGTTACAATTGATTTCATAAATGAAAACTCCAACTGACATCATCCGTTGCCGTTGGAGCGTACAATGAATAAAAAATTTTACTTTTAAATCCAATTTTATTCTTATTTAAATAAAATATCCACAAACTAAATTTTCGTAACCCATTAAACCCCCAAAATAAATTGTAAAACCCCTTGAATTTAAGTTTATAGAATTAAACAAATTTAAAAAATAAAAATGCAGACAATACCGCCTAACATTTTTGTCGTCATCAATAATTTTGAGGAATTCGAAATGAGCTGAATGAAATAATGAGAATTATTAAATGAAACGAAACTCATGGAATTGACTTATAATAAAATAACCTCAACTTGAACGGTTACAGTTGATTTCAGAACTACTTATCATATTCATTAGACTTTTGTCTTGAGATTTCAAAGAATTTGATGATCAAATAACAGAAATTTAACAAACAGGCTAGCATGCAATAACTTAATACGTAATTAAATACTTATTGATAGAATAGAAAACACCATCTAATTGTGGTTAGTTTATCGATGAATCATTCATCACTTGAACAGGTCGTCTTGACTCGTGTTTTCGAAACTTTATCCTCAAACACAAACAACTGCAAGAAAGCTGGCTTCCCATTGGTCGAAATCTTATTAGCGCAAGCAATCGGCCAATGCGGAGATAGTCAGCTGGCTAGTACTCTTTTTGTGTCAACAGAATGGCGACTTAAGAGTTATTGGTCATCCTCGAACACAAACACCAGCAAGAGCTGGCTTCCTATTGGTTGAAATCTTATTAGCGCAAGCAATCGGCCAATGGGAGCTCAGCTGGCTGCTACTACGAACAAAATGGCGACTTCAGAGTTATTGGTCATCCTCGAACTCAAACACCAGCAATAGAGCTGGCTTCCTATTGGTCGAAATCTTATTGGCGCAAGCAATCTGCCAATGAGAGCTCAGCTGGCTGCTACTCCGAACAAAAAGGCGACTTCAGTGTTGATGGTCGAGTTATCAAACGAGAAAGATATTGATTGCTATTTTGACTTTGAATCATGAAGATTTGTTTGTGAAACATTGTTTGAATAGAAGTTTATAGGCTATTAAATACTAGTTATTTATGCTTTTTCTATCGCTATACTGCTAATAAATAATATCTGATAAGCATCACTGATTTTGCACTAGTCGGTTTGACAGAAATTCTCTCATTCAAATTGCTCAAAACACGAAATTAGATAATTTTACAAATTTGTATAGAACTGACGTCAAAAAAGGCGGTTTCGTCTGTTTCTTGTACGGGATGTAGACTAACCAATTAACAAAAGCATTATCTATTTTCTCTTTTAATATGAAAAACATAATCTAGGTGAACCTGAATGCACTGGCGGCTCGTACCCACGAAACAGGTGAAGAGCCAGTATCTTTACTGTACAGCACTTCACCTGTTTCGTAAGTCAGTGCCTAAATGACAACATCAGCTGTTGGAGCTTACACTGAACAGAATTAACCACCCAACTGTTTTGCGTCAGCTTTATCTACAAGAAGTCAGCTCAATACTCGGTTGCAACAATTTCTCCCATATAATCTTGTCAATAGAACGTTTAACTGATCTCTGATTGTCTTTTTGTTTTCAAAATAATCAAATTACCTGAAAACACATAATCTCGCTAACTCATAATTCATATTTTATGTGAAAAATCTGTCTATTTCTCTTCTCCTTTCGCCTGACACACATATCATTATCATCATTGACCCAGTAACAAGACAATGCCCAAACATGTAGCCGGAAAAAAGCCTGGGAACCATCCTCCGTATAATTTATAATTTCATGCGATAATTTAATGTTTCGTAGTTACTCCAGTGCCTTCTACCGTCATTGAAACATTTACTCTTCATTGCTCGGGCATCACTTTTAACTTCCATCAATTTTCCCATCCATTCAAACCCGTATTTCGTCATAGTTTACATGTGCGGCTCTCCCTATTACATGGAGCTCAACTTGGATTCGACAGTTGAAAAAATGGTTTGAACAACTGTAACAATGCTTATCAATATAGATATAGAAAATTATATAATAGGTTCATTCATGTGAGCACATTCTAATTAGATCACGGACATTATCCAATATGCGTTACAAGTGATCTGATTCTTATGTTTCCTTATGACTGGATACATTCATTCAAACAATGCGTTCAATTCAATTCTTGTTACAATAATTATATTTTTTAGTTATTCAGGTAAATCTAATACTTTATTAAGCTCACGAACGGACTTGAGATTTCTTTTCTTGTGAAGAGACTTGTGAGCAGTCTTGTGAGCTTTACATTCTCTTGTACATTGATTTTCTGTTTTTACATTGAATATTGTCAATTTGATTATTTTTTTGTAATATTGTACAAGGAACGAATCAATTTGAATTTGAAAAATTTGACACATAGTTTTGGAGAAAAAATGCAATTTGAGAAAAAGTTTTCTTTGTATATTCGATGTTAAACTTTGTTAAATTTTTCTTAGTTTTATTTGTTACTCACTTAATTTTGTTCGATTAATATTGTGGCTTTGTTTCCAATTGTTGACAAAAATTTCCAGAAAACTTATCTGAACATGGAACTCGATCGTCTTCACCATAAAAAACTATGAAATAAACTATAATCCACCGCAACTATAATACTCTGCTGTTACAGTTTCTATTGGACTATTTCCATGAGTTTAATAAATTCTAGTATAATCTGTCGTCCAAGCAAAGAAGATACTCTGGCAAGATGTGAAAATGACTCCAGATCGGTCAATTTTTATTCAATTTGGTTTCAAACTGTAGGAAATATGCTGCTGTTCAATTTGAGACCAAATTAAAAAACTGAGCAATTTTGACCGAGCTGGTGTCATTTCCACATCTTGCCAGAATGTCTTCTTTGTTTGTACAGACTAAATCCGTGCTTTGCACTTTGCATTCATGATTTCTATTGATAATGGTCTCTAATCCACTAATGAATTAATAATAATGTAAGACATGTACCGTGGTTCACACATTCCTTTCAGAATAGAAATAATAGATTTTATTTTGTTTTGTTGGGTTCAATAAACTGTGCTGGTCAGGTTCAGGATAATATACTCTACTTGATGTAACTTTTGTTGTGGAAAACATTCTCTTCCCCATCTTATACGTGTTATGGGATTCTGGGAGTTACATAAAATAGAGAATTGTAGATGCTAGATCTATTGTACTAACACGGCGTGACGGTCAAATGTAACAATCACAGAACAAAAAACAGGAGGCCTAAACAACTGTACAACGATAACTCCAACTGAGAAGACATTCTGGCAAGATGGGAAAATTACTCCAGCTCGGTCAATATTGGTTCACCAATTATGAATTTGGTCTCAAATCGTAGACCAGGATGTTTCCTACAATTGAAGACCAAATTTATTATTTTTGATCGACTTTTGGCCGAGCTGGAGTCATTTTCCCATCTTGCCAGAATGTCTTCTTTGCTTGGACAGTAGGCCTACACAGGCGGTGTCCAGCATTACAAATTAGTTAGCAGCCTATTACTTGAACGTCTTTCCATTTTATTCTTCTTGTTTCAGTTTATTCTTTTAAGTTTCCTTTTTTCAATTTATTCCTTTCTTCTTCCGTTTTCTGTCTTCTTTCGTTACTCTTATATTTATAATCTATCAAAAAAAAAAAGATTATCATCTAAACTCTACTCGGATTATCTATTATCTAATTGTCTAATGTCAACGTTCTTACTTTATCCTGTTCCTTTAATTCGTTTGATTATTCAAGAACAGCTCTACTTAAATACTTATCATGTTCCCATATTTTCCCTTATTTTTCCCATATTTTCTTCTTATTCTTCTTCTTCTTCTTTTTCTTCTTCTTCTTCTTCTTCTTCTTCTTCTTCTTCTTCTTCTTCTTCTTCTTCTTCTTCTTCTTCTTCATCATCATCATCATCATCATCATCATCATCATCATCATCATCATCATCATCATCATCATCATCATCATCATCATCATCATCATCATCATCATCATCATCATCATCATCATCATCATCATCATCATCATCATCATCATCATCATCATCATCATCATCATCATCATCATCATCATCATCATCATCATCATCATCATCATCATCATCATCATCATCATCATCATCATCATCATCATCATCATCATCATCATCATCATCATCATCATCATCATCATCATCATCATCATCATCATCATTCTTCTTCTTCTTCTCCGTTAAAATTACAAACTTGAAACTGTTTTCATTGAACTTCTCAGCTTATTTTATAAAGGAATTGATTATTTTAGAACCTCACCAAAGCCTCTAAAGAATTAGAAAACCGAATATATTTAGAAAAATCTCAATTTTCCGCCATTGTTATCTAGGTAACAAAGCGTTTTTGGGGGTTGGTCCCATGGACATTTTTTGTCTACTTAGTGTAAGGAATCAGCCTGAGAAGTATTGCACATTCCTCCTGAAACACCCTGTATATTGCACTTGCGCTTTCAACAGAGAAAGTAAATCGGTGGGTAGTTATAGGTAGAGTTTGCGTACACTGAGAAGAGACTCCGCATAGGAATGTAAAGTGTATATGAAGACACATCTCTTCTATCAATTTATTGGTGAAGAAGGGTAATCTCTTCTAAGCTTGCACAGACCGCACGGTAAGAGTTTTGGTGGAAGCAAAATAAATTTATCAGCTCAACAGACCGGCAAAATGAGAACTCAGCCTCAATAGAAGCCAACCATGACATGAAACACATCTTCACTTCATTGTTGTACACTTTTTCATCCTTCGTCCAGGATTGACACATCCTTAAATCTTAATCTAAGTTTTCGTCTCTTGCATCTTCATCGTAGAGAAGCAGCTATCCCTTCATTATCTTCTTCGTCTTCGTCTTCTTCTTCTTCTTCTTCTTCTTCTTCTTCTTCTTCTTCTTCTTCTTCTTCTTTTCTTCTTTCTTCTTCTTCTTCTTCTTCTTCTTCTTCTTCTTCTTCTTCTTCTTCTTCTTCTTCTTCTTCTTCTTCTTCTTCTTCTTCTTCTTCTTCTTCTTCTTCTTCTTCTTCTTCTTCTTCTTCTTCTTCTTCTTCTTCTTCTTCTTCTTCTTCTTCTTCTTCTTCTTCTTCTTCTTCTTCTTCTTCTTCTTCTTCTCTTCTTCTCTTCTTCTTCTTCTTCTTCTTCTTCTTCTTCTTCTTCTTCTTTCTTCTTCTTCTTCTTCTTCTTTTCTTCTTCTTCTTCTTTTCTTCTTATTCTTCTTTCTTCTTCTTCTTCTTCTTCTTCTTCTTCTTCTTCTTCTTCTTCTTCTTCTTCTTCTCTTCTTCTTCTTCTTCTTCTTCTTCTTCTTCTTCTTCTTTCTTCTTCTTCTTCTTCTTCTTCTTCTTCTTCTTCTTCTTCTTCTTCTTCTTCTTCTTCTTCTTCTTCTTCTTCTTCTTCTTCTTCTTCTTCTTCTTCTTCTTCTTCTTCTTCTTCTTCTTCTTCTCCTTCTTCTTCTTCTTCTTCTTCTTCTTCTTCTTCTTCTTCTCTCTTCTTCTTTCTTCTTCTTCTCCTTCCGTCTTCTTCCTCTTCTACTTCCTACTTCTTCTTCTTCTGCTCCTTCCCTCCTCTTTCTCTTCTTCTTCCCCTTCCGTCTTCTTCCTCTTCTACTTCCTACTTCTTCTTCTTCTTGTTCTTCTTCTTCTTCTTCTTCTTCTTCTTCTTCTTCTTCTTCTTCTTCTTTTTCTCCTTCTTCTACTTCCTCCTACTTCTTCTTCTCCTTCCGTCTTCTTCTTCTTTTTCTTCTTCTTCTCCTTCCGTCTTCTTGCTCTTCTACTTCCTACTTCTTCTTCTTCTTCTCCTCCTTCCCTCTCCTTTCTCTTCTTTCACTCCTTCTTCTTCTTCTTTCTTCTCTCAATTATTTTTCTCATCCTTTTTCTTTTTTCCTTCTTCTTCTTCTTCTTCTTCTTCTTCTTCTTCTTTTTCTTCTTCTTCTTCTTCATTATCTCTGACTAATGTAGTTTCAGGAGCTACAGCATCCCTCTTATCTTTATCTAATTTTGTTACTTGTTGAAGTGTTCACTGTTTTCCTTTCATTAGTAATTATTATTGTTAACCAATTATCATGAATCCAAGATTCTTATTATCTGATCCTTGGTTCAGAATTGACATTGACATATTATCCTTTTGCGTCTTCTGTAGTTCTATCTTTTTGTTGTAATTTTGTAACTTTCCCTCTTCTATCTGTGTCTAAGTTGATTAGTGTCTGTCTTTTTAATTTATAATTTCATCAAAGACAAAGCAAACAAAACAATTGACAATCTTGATTTGCGTTTTCAATTCAATAATGATTATTGTAATAATTGTAGGCCCAACACTGGTCTAAAGTTTCCAAGGAGCTCATTGGTCTGCGTTTGTTAACATTGCAGGAGTTAAACATTTTCTGGTATTGATGAGATGTATCAGTTTAATATTACAGTGAATTTTCCAATAGTGTATGGAAAACAACAGGTCAAAGAAGAACTGAATGTCATTAGTCGAAAAGTACTTATTCCATCATAATTTTATTCTCTTATTTTCTCTTATTCTCTTATTCTCTAATTTTATTCATCGCGTTTTTCTTCTAATGAATTACTCTTGTTCTATTCTTTCTTCTTGAAAGAATGGTCAAAAGGAATTAAATTTGAAATCAATCATAAGAAAAACTGGACTTTTGGGGAGCAATGCAACTACACATTATCGTCCATTGTTTCGTTGCAATCTATTAATTTTCTAGACAATCGTTGAAAATTCAATCAGAGTTTGAAACAATGGTGAAAGTAATATCAGGCTTATTTTCAATCTTGATTTTTGATTTTCTATTTTTGTTACTGGCAATTGTTCCATACGTGTTTCATTGATACAGTTGGATTGTCATCGAGTCTTGGGAAAAAATTTTCAAAAAATTGATTCAATTCAATTCAAGAAACTAGAGAAGAGTTGTTCATGGCTAGAGTTGCCAAATAATAGAAACTAGCGGGTGAGTCAGCTGATCGGTGTAACACTATCTTGTTCTCTATGTTCTGTTTCAGTATACAGTCTGTCCCAGCAAAGAAGACCCTCTGGCGAGATGGGAAAATGACTCCAGCTCGGTCAATATTGGTTCAAAAAATATTGATTTGGTCTCAAATTGTAGATCAGAATGTTTCCTACTATTAGGACCACGTTTATAATTCTTGAGCAAATATTGACCAAGCTGGAGTCATTTCCTCATCTTGCCAGAGGGTCTTCTTTGCTTAGACAGACTAAAGCTTTCAGTGTAGCATCAGCTTTTTATTGAAAAAAAAAAACATTATAGCCAACCGCCATTTTTTGTTGGGATCTCACTGATTTATTAGAAAATCGAGATACCGGTTTCGGTTGTTACACCATTATCTATCTCTGGTAAACTGACTGTATCTCGATTTTCTAATAAATCAGTGGTTTGACAAAATCTTGTCTTTTCATTTATTATGGAAAATTTTTTCTTAATATTTCTAGATAGTAATGTATATCTTGATAATCTTAATATTGTTGCACATATGAATAGACAACACATTTAAAAAACAGAGAAAAACTCTTATAAACTTACATTTTTCATAGTGAAGTGTTATAGTCAGTCCAAGCAAAGAAGACCCTGTGGAAAGATGAGAAAATGACTCCAACTCGGTCAATATTGGTTCAAAAATGATTGATTTGCTTTTAATCGTAGGAAATATACTGATCTTGAATTTGAGACCAAATCAATATTTTTTGAACCAATATTGACCGAGTTGGAGTCATTTTCTCATCTTGTCAGAGGGTCTTCTTCGCTTGGACAGACTGTAATAATAATGGATATCTAAGCAGTCAAGAAAACGTAAACCTAAAACTTCTCCAGACTATGAATAGCTTATTATTGATAAGAAAATACATAATAATTTGCCAATACCGTATTGTATTATTTTTTTATTGTATTTTGATTTAATATTGATGTTAAACATTAATGTTAGTATGGCTATGAACCTTAGTATATTTCGTCTGCTCCTTTTGCGCTCCAACAGCTGATTTTGTCAACATTGGAAAACAGAATGTCATTCAGTTATATGCCTGGATGGTTTTTTTAAAATCACATGAGACAATAGATGCTTTACATCCGCTGTTAGGCCAAATACCAAAACAAAGCTAGAGTTTTGAATTTATTCAATGTTTTGTACAATATTATTTCAATGATAGAAAATCAGCTGATATCGCCTAACGTACTCCCCTACGCATCTCTTGCCATTACTCAGCTGTCTGAAATGAAACTGAAACCTCAACTAGCTGCTGCTGAGAAAAATGAATCGTGACCTATTCGTTTGCAGCAAATATTTGCTCGTCAGGCCGCACCAGCTGATTTTCTATCATAAAAATAATAAAATTTTTTGTTTGGTTGTTCAATTGATACAAAATTCAGTACTAAATTATGGCGTAATTTTAATTTGAATTTGGACAAAAAAATTTCTATCATCATTATTTCAAAATTGAGAAGGGATGTAAAATTTCTTTTGATTGTACAAAATTTCTCGACTTTAGAACTATATTATTGCATGAGTTTTATAAAAAATTTGAACAAGTCGGGAACATCTTCACAGGTGTTGAAAAATTTGCAGCGAAAAGCTGCCCATGTGGCCGTAGCCTTAGTAAGCTATAAAATGTATATTTATGTATAGTCTGTCCAAGCAAAGAAGACATTCTGGCAAGATAGGAGAATGACTCCAGTACGATCAATATTGATTCATGAGTTGTAAAATTGATATCAAGTTGTAGAAAATCTTAAGTTGTAAAATTGATATCAAGTTGTAGAAAATCTTAAGTTGTAAGAAAATCTTAAGTTGTAGAAAATCTTAAGTTGTGAATTTGATCTCAAATATTGTAGAAACTAGAAAACATTCTGCTCTACAATTAGCGATTTAATTTATAGCTTTTGAATCAATATTGATCTAGCTGGAGTCATTTTATCATCTCGCCAGGATGTCAAGCTATTTCTATGTAAAATTAGCTAAAGAATTCAATGAAACCAGTTCCAAGTTTGTAACTTTAACGGTTATTGAGATAATTGAAAAAATATGCTAGAAAACCATTTTTCAGCAATAAGGGTTATAACTGGATAAGGAATCATAAAATTGTATTTTTTATAAATCGCTACTAAACACAAATTCATCACTTGTGCTATGTTTTGTCAATTTTGCGATTTTTAATCGCCATTTCTGAGATTGGGGTAAGATTTACACAATCGCCGCCATTTAACTTTTTCTTTAGAATCCGACTCTTTTCAACTAGAAAATATATTTTTAAAAAAATACAATTTTATGATTCCTTATCCAGTTATAACCCTTATTGTTGAAAAATGGCGTTTTCTAGCATATTTTTTCAATTATCTCAATAATCGTTAATGTTACAAACTTGGAACTGGTTTCATTGAATTCTTTAGTTAATTTTACATAGGAATTGCTTGTTTCAGAACCTCAGTAAAGCCTCTTATAAATTAGAAAAGTTAATCTTTTTTTAAAAATCTCAATTTTCCGCCATTGTTATCTCGGTAACAAAGCGTTTTTGGGGGTTGGTCCTATGGAACCTTTTTGTCTACTTGGTGTAAGGAATCAGCCTGAGAAGTATTGCACATTCCTCCTGAAACAACCTGTATATTATCCTCACTATCTAAGGCCGGTATTACACGATAATAGTTCTATGATCATAGTTGATCATATGGAAAAAGATGAAAATACGAAATCATATTTTTGTCTCTTTCCATATGATCAACTATGATCATAGAAATATTATCGTGTAATACCTGCCTTATCAATGTCAATGCCATTCAAAATAATTTCCATTTCGATTACTAAGCGATCATAATTCCAACTCTCATACTTGAATTATTGAGAAAAAGTTTTTTTTCCAGCTGACCACAAAGGTTAATCTCATCTTTCTCCAGCTTCTCGCTTTTTTGAAAGTAATGAAATCGTAATTATTCTGCCATAACGTACCGTTCGTACGGTGTTTAAATCTTTCTGGATAATAATAATTATTATAATGCCGGTTTAGAAAATAAGACACGTTTACGATTATTATTATCTATGTGCGGAGGTGGCTTTACCTTTTTCCATGTCTTGAAAATCTTCTTTCCTATAATTATTTTATCTTTACGTTTACGACTTTTACTTATTCTTCTTTCATAGTTTGTTCTTTTCCTCCTAAGTTTGTTACTATCTTTTCAACTCCTCCCTATTGCTCCTATTTCTTCTTCTATCATCTTATGTTTGTTTTGAGTTTTCTTTCTCTTCCTTGTTTCTGCTGCTTCTCCTATATCAATTTCTTTTTTCACCTGCAGCTTCATCATATTCATTTTCTTCTTCTTTTCCTTCTTCTTTTTTCATTTTCTTTTACTCCTACTACCACTTAAAGCTCTTTTTCTTCTTGTTTCGCTACCTCTCCTTTCTTGTCAGCTCCTTGTCAGCTTTCTTCTTCTTCTTGGTTTGTGTCTTCTCCAACTTCTTTCCTTTCATTTTCTTCAACTACAACTTCAGTTTCTACAAAATTTAATTCTCTCTCCCTCTTCTTTTGCTTCTTTTTCTCCCTCTCTTCATTTTCTCCTAATTCTTCTTCTTCTATCACAGTTTGCTCTACCCTATTTCCTCCTCCTCCTCCTCTTCTTCTCCTTCTTTTTCTTTTCCTTCTTCTTCTTCTTCTTCTTCTTCTTCTTCTTCTTCTTCTTCTTCTTCTTCTTCTTCTTCTTCTTCTTCTTCTTCTTCTTCTTCTTCTTCTTCTTCTTCTTCTTCTTCTTCTTCTTCTTCTTCTTCTTCTTCTTCTTCTTCTTCTTCTTCTTCTTCTTCTTCTTCTTCTTCTTCTTCTTCTTCTTCTTCTTCTTCTTCTTCTTCTTCTTCTTCTTCTTCTTCTTCTTCTTCTTCTTCTTCTTCTTCTTCTTCTTCTTCTTCTTCTTCTTCTTCTTCTTCTTCTTCTTCTTCTTCTTCTTCTTCTTCTTCTTCTTCTTCTTCTTCTTCTTCTTCTTCTTCTTCTTCTTCTTCTTCTTCTTCTTCTTCTTCTTCTTCTTTCTTCTTCTTCTTCTTCTTCTTCTTCTTCTTCTTTTCCTTCTTTTTTCTTCTACCGCTCTTCCTTTCATTTCCCTCTTTTTTCTTCAACCGCTCTTCCTCCTTTTTAATTTTCTTCTTACTCTCCTTTTCCTCCTTCTTCTTCTTCTTCTTCTTCCGTTCTCTTTCATTCTCAACCTTTTCTTCCCTTTTTTATCCTTTATCTTCTTCCTCTTCACTTCTACCTCTATTCTCTCTCCCCCTCTTCTGTTTCACCCCTGCTCCTCCTGGCAGACGCAGCCAAATGCCTTCAATAAAGTTGTAAGAGTTAGATAATAACTCATTCTCGTCTCTCCTAGGTATAGTATAGTAGAAAGTGCAGCACAAAATGTTATTAACTGCTGAAGATATTTGACACTACTACGCCCTTGGTGAGTTACTGTCTGTGGCGTCAACCAACTCTTCTTCTTCTTCTTCTTCTTCTTCTTCTTCTTCTTCTTCTTCTTCTTCTTCTTCTTCTTCTTCTCATCTATCATCATCATCATCATCATCTTCTTCTTCTTCTTCTTCTTCTTCTTCTTCTTCTTCTTCTTCTTCTTCTTCTTCTCTCCTCTTCTTTCTTCTTCTTCTTCTTCTTCTTCTTCTTCTTCTTCTACTTCTTCTTCCTTTCCTTTTCTTCTTCTTCTTCTTCTTTTTCTTCTTCTTCTCAGTTCGGTTTGTGTTCCTTCGTTTTCCTCTTCTTCTTTCCTTCTTCTTCTTCGGTTTGTGTTGTGTTTATGTTCTGTTCGAGTTCGGTTTGTGTTCAGTTCGAGTTTATTCTGTTTGTTCTTTCGTGTTCCGTAGTTCAGTTCTTGTTTGGTTCGAGTTCAGTTCGTGTTTGGTTTGAGTTCGGTTTGTGTTCAGTTCATGTTCAAGTTCGGTTCGAGTTCAGTTCGTGTTCAGTTCGAGTTCAGTTCTTGTTTGGTTCGAGTTCAGTTTCTGTTTGGTTTGAGTTCGGTTTGTGTTCAGTTCATGTTCAAGTTCAGTTCGTGTTTGGTTTGAGTTCAGTTCATGTTTGGTTTGAGTTCGGTTTGTGTTCAGTTCATGTTCAAGTTCGGTTTGAGTTCAGTTCGAGTTCAGTTCATGTTTGGTTTGAGTTCGGTTTGTGTTCAGTTCATGTTCAAGTTCGGTTTGAGTTCAGTTCGTGTTCAGTTCGAGTTCGTATCAAAGAAGAAGAAGAAAATTCTTTGAACCAATATATAGATCGAGCTGCAGTCGTTTTCCCAACATGCAAGAATGTCTTCTCTGCTTGAACCGACTATATCGTAGGCTACTCTACTCATCTAACCCATCTAACTGTGGTAAAACTCTTGGCATTTTTCCTCATTTCATGTTAATCAAAGCCATAACCATCAGCCGGTGATCAGAAGAAGGAGCGTTCACTTTCTTTTGGCATTGCTGTATTTGTTGTTGTGTTTGTGTATGCTTTGTAATTGCAGTAAATCTGGCGCCAAAATGTTAGGCGGTTTCGTCTGTCTCTTGTACGTGACGTACCTACTAACAGCTGATGTAAAGCGTCTATTCTCTCTTTTAATTAAAAACAAAACATCATTCAGGCACAACTATTATCGAAAACATCAGCTGTTGGAGCGCGCATGGAGCAGTCGAAATCGACTGACTTCTTGGCGTCAGATATTTTATTTATTCATTTATTCAGAGATACAAACACACAATTATGATAATTATATGATGGGGAAAGAGAAAACAGGCACAGGCCCTTCACTATCTCGATCCCAATTTTGATGAAAAACTCAGTTCAGAAAAGGTTGTGTTCATTGAAATCTTCTTAGCAAAGGTATAAAGAAATTTAGAAAGCATCAATAGAAACAAATGTTCAGTAAATTGTAAATAAAACTAATTTGTCCGTACAAGGCCCTATACATTAGGCTACATTCCACTAGCTGAAAACTTGAAAATTGATCAACAGAAAAGAATAAATGCGAAAAGTATTACATAAATGTTGAAAAAATGTGTAATTGGATAAGCAATCTTTCAAAATAAAATTGAACAAGATAAAATTATCTAAATGAGAAGGCGAAGTTTGAACATAGAGATGCTTATTCTTGAAGGAAAATAAATATAAAGAGGGAAAGATAAAAAGAGAAAAGATTGTGTGAGAGAGAATGATAGAGATAGAGATTGGGAGAAAGAGAAACACAAAATAATTATTGCGACGTGAGTGGTTCAGTACCACTTTCTCTCTGTAGAGGGAGCCGCCGCACCCTTCCCTATTATTGCATGATTATTATCGTGATTGTATTTATTATCAACGCGCGCACTTGAATCTTCAAGGAGCAAAAATACTTTGTAGTACAATACATTCTGTACCCACGCATACTCTGTTATGTATTCAGGAATGCTGTTGCACCCGTAGTTTATTTATAGTGTATTTTTCATTGAATTGCATTCTCAGTCGATGCTGTATTATTGTCAGTCCAAGCAAAGAAGACATTCTGGCAAGATGGTGTAATGACTCCAACTCGGTCAATATTGGTTTACAAATTAGAAATTATATCTCAAATTGTAGGAAACATACTGATGTACAATCTTAGACCAAATGAATAATTGTTTAACAAATATTGACCGAGCTGGAGTGATTTCCCCATCTTGCCAGAATGTCTTCTTTGCTTGGACAGACTAAGGTTGGAATGAGAAAGTTATTGTACAATGAGTTTGTATGAATTGGTGCTCTAGAATGTTGTTTACTAATGCAATCGAATGATCAAGAGCGTAAGGCGAGATAGAATCTTACACAGATATAAGAATACACCAAGCTTTTATTCTCCAGCCTAGATTTTTAGAATCTCTCACGGATATTATAGAATGCACGGTGTAGTCATTACAGGCGTATTCCTGTCTGTTTCCCACATAGCACACAAAGTATCCGATACATATTAAGTACATATCAATGTAACCCTTAAAGTATGTATTACAAAATATGTACCTCAAACGTATCTGATACATATTATTTGAGGCAGAATTGATACGTATCTCCCAATACTTTCTTATATGTATCAGATACGTATCCGCTAAACCTACCCACAATGCATTAGTAACTGTGCCTCTGCTCGTGTGCTCTTTCTGAACTGAAATTTTCTGTTGTGAAAAGTGATGAAATGTAAGCTGATGTGATTGTGGAGACAAAACCAGAATAGAACTTTCAAAAGGATGAAAATTCTTTATTTGAATGTAATATTATAATATATTACTTATTATATAAATCTGTGTTTCATTTATGAATTGATTTGAATCTGATCCAATGCTAAGTAGGCTATTGATTGCATTCAGTATTTTGAGGTTAGGTTTCTTATGCATCTTTTTATGTCTTTCCAAATGGGATTAACTGGATTATTATGATTTTATTTCAACAATTACAAATATCAATATCATCATTTGATAATATTTATATCATTGATCAACAAAGTATTTTGGCAATTCTTATTTGTTAGTTACATATTAGATGTATATCCAAGACATGAGGGTGATACAAATCGGATACATATAACCAATACCTAAATAATATGTATCTCAAAAGCGGACATTTTCATGTATCAGATAAGTACTAGATATGTAAATTTACGTATCTGATACATACTGTAAGTATCAATGGAACTTATCTAATACGTATCCAATATGTTCATGTGCTATGTGGGTTGTTTCAAATGAAACAAAAATTTCAATAAGAATACTGGAAAAATGATCAAGATAAAATAATTCAAATTCGCCGCCTTTTGTCAGCTGTTAAAATGAATAGACTCCTATCACATGTTTGAAAATAATATTAACATATGACTTCACATGAAAAGTTCTCTTGATTTGAAAACAGCTGATTTTTGAAAATCTTGATTTGATTTTGTCAGATTCTCTAGAGAATTATTATTTCTTTCACAATATCATATGACATTTTTCCAGCCGTGATTATTGTTTCAAAATATAGTAGATGTATGGGAGTAGCTAGCCTATATGTAGATATATTGTTGCTTAGAACTTATACTTTTTTCGCCTGGAAAAGGATGAAGGAGTCGGTCGATTTTATTGTCCAACGAACTTGACCTGTATAAATGTTGGAATATAATATGTGTTCTAAATTTGAAGTTGATCAATTGAGGCGTTCGAAAGTTAGCCTATTGTCGAACACACAAACAGACGGACAACGACTTTGGCGTCGAGTCAAAAGTAGGAACTCGCTAACGCTCGTTCAATAACTTTTTTATGGTTTCAATTTGACTTTCAATTGTACTAACAGCGTTTTGCCTGTGATTTTGAAGTCTATCGCCGACAACACAATTCAGTACAATACATTATATAAACTTTATATATAAACAATATATAAACTTTTCAAGTTTTTCAATAATTTGAGTTTCAACATTGTAATAACATACTTTTTTCTCGTGTTTTGCAGCTGCGCAGCTCTGGTCCTGAGTGGTAATGGCTGCGGCGTTGAAGCAGTGGGGCGGCGGCGGAGGCTGGAGGGGGATGCTGGTGGTGTTCTGCGCATGCGCAATGGTGCAGAGCAGTGGCGGCGCGTCGGTTGTCAGGCGGCGCGAGGTGGAGCTCATCACACAGCCGCGTCCCGGCGAGGAGTACGTGTTTGTGCAGGGCACAAAGGGAGGACAAAAAGGTAAACACAAATAACACGAATGAAGGATCAAATATTGGTTGAAACAGAATACAAATATGTTGTCAATTTGGAAACACTTATACACATAATCCATGCCCATGGTTTCAAAGCAAAACATATATAGAATAAAGGAATTTTCATTTCTCATGTATTTTGTATTTTTGGTGATATAATTATTCCCTTAGGAAATCTACCACATCATAGCCTTCAGCTAGACAAATGATTGCTTATACATGAGGGAAAGGAATAATAGTTTTTCTTTTAATAAGTATGGATAGATCTGAGATACTACAACATCTTATCTCATACAATATTGCTTTACAAAATATTGTATGTGATGGGATGTTGTGGTGTAGTCTGTCCAAGCAAAGAAGACCCTCTGGCAAGATGAGAAAATGACTCCAGCTCGGTCAATATTGGCTCAAAACTCATTAATTTGGTCTCACAATCACAGGAAACATTCTGATCTACAATTTGAGACCAAATCAACATCTTTTGAACCAATATTGACCGAGCTGGAGTCATTTTTCCATCCTGCCAGAGGGTCTTCTTTGCTTGAACTGTCTATATCTGGTATCCATCCATAATCGATATCGATTTCTCAAGCATAGAATACGTAAGTAATAAGTATAAGTAAAATGATAATGTATAAGTAATAAATGTATAAATGATAAATGTATAAGTAATAAGAAAAATGATAATGATAATTTCATTATCATCGGTATTGGATGGATAAATTTCTTACCGGAATACTTTGTATCAGCATTTAGATTTGGTATAACTAATAAATTAATAATAATCCTAAATTATTAAATTAATAAATCCTTAAATATCATGTGGACAATATGCTGGGAACAAAATTTTCGATGTTGTCATATTGGAAGGGAAAATTAAAATGAAAGAGCTGGTCATAGCACATTATTATTAAACAAAAATCTTAAACCTGATTGTATTATATCCCAATCCTAAAAGCAAAATAGGAAGTTGTTGTATTTCATGGTTTGATAGCTACGAGCATTTAAAAAGCTCTATAAATGTACCTAAAACTGTATTTTGTTTTAAAAATAATAATCATAAGGTTAAACGATCACCTTTAGACATCATCCTAATAATTCCTAATGTCTGTACCCAATATTCAATTTTTATAGGTAAGTTACCCCAATAATGAATTTCTGTATCAATATTCAATATACCAGACTGGCCTAAACGCTATTTTGACTAAAATTCCTTCCGTAAAAGAAAAGAAGACTTGGACAAAACTTGTTGAGTCTTTCGACAGAAGAGAAAGTCCAGTCAAATTAAACAAAAAAAGGAAAAATCGAAGGACCCAGATAGAAATTTTCAGATGTAATCATCAGAAACTCTTTTAAAGGATTCAAAAAATCCAATGATAATTTCAAGATTCATATTGAAACTCATCAAACTGAGTTAGCAATCATTTTTCATTATTGCAAAGAAATAATTCATATAAACAAAGGAATAAAAAAAAGAAAATAACAGCTCTAATAATATTATAAAAATTCTAATAATTATGAAAAAACTCTAATAATAGGCTGATAACAATAATATGAAGCAGAAAATCTTCTGAAGAATTTACAGAGTCCGCAATGATTTTTTCCTCATATTTTCTAAAACGTATGGTTAATTATTTAAATTCACCATTCTATGTTACCAATACTGGTGCAATAATGCAACGAAAATATCCTGGTAGAAGAATAGCTTGATTACTTTCTCTTATCTCTTATTGCAATCCACTCCGACCAGTCCAATAAATTAAAATTATTTGCCAACTCCAAGGTGTTCCAGGATATTTGGGATTGTTTCTCTTACAGCGAAAATGTGCATTAAAAAAATTGCTAAAAGAATTTGCTCTTGACATTTTGGTTGACATTATTACCGACTGATATTGCTTCTACATTGCAACAGCTCATTCATTGCGCTGATGCTATTGTATAGATATGTATATCGGAATATATTTGGATAATAATGCTTCTGGCAAGACACGATAATGATGATAGACTGTCCAAGCAAAGAAGACATTCTGGCAAGATGGGAAAATATTGATCAATATTGGTTTAAAAATTATAAATTTGGTCTCAAATTGTAGGAAACATTCGGACCTACAATCTGAAACCACATTTATAATCTTTGAACCAATATTGACCGAGCTAGTCATTTTCCTATCTTGCCAGAATGTCTTCTATGCTTGGATAGAATATAACAAAAGATAGACCTCACACTGTGAGATAGAGAATGAACGGTAGTCTATCTCTAAATCAATTACTATTGAAATCATTACTATACTGGTAGTAGGCCTACTGAATTTATAATTGCAATTTTCAGATGTAATGTTATCAAGAGTCAATTGTACCACCGACAGTGTGTATCAGGAAAAGGAACAGAAACAATAATTATTAATCAAACTCATAGATCGTTAAGTTATATTTTTTGTTATCGTACCTATTCCATGGAGTCACTTCAACAAAACATTCTTGTGAACTATGGAAATACCAGAGAATAAATATATTTTTCAAATTTTTTGAGGACTGTTAAAATGAAATATATTAGCAGGAACAAATAGGCATTTAATAGAAGTCGTGGCAAATTACACAACACTTTCAGTGGTGCAATCCATACAGTAGGCCTACCAAATTTTATAACATCTCATTAATCATAGAGTAATCTATAATTATGACAGGAATACTAATTTCTAAACTAATTTATGACAGGAATACTAATATTTGATGAATAAATAAATAAAATTTTATTGTCAAAAAGCCAAATAGCATAGACAACGTCAGAAAACTATATAAAAGATAACAAATCAATAAAATTCTAGTCACACACTTCTACAAATAGTATAAATGGACAATGCTTATGTAATAATGGTCAATAACAATAATAAATTTAAGTTTTACTTAGTTTAAGTTCACATTTCTACTATAATATCACAGCTTTGTACAGAAAAGTAATTAAAGTTGGAAAACGAGATAACCAGAATAACCAACACTTATACTAACCTAGGTACTAACATATACCGGTATTCAACAAGCACTCATCAAATTCACTCAATTTATAAAATGGATTCAATACTAGCCAACTATATATTTTCTGATTGAATACCCTTTGTGGCTCACAACGTAATTGGAAGGGAAGTCAGGGAACAGTTTTTGTCCTGAGATCTCAAAACTATTGAGAGATTTTGTCAATCTTTGATGCTGTAATCAATGCGATTTCTGTACCTTGTATTAATGGAATGAATACAATATACTTGCATGTGTAACTGTTGGAAGATAAGCTGAATAGTAATAGTTGCAGTTAAAATGCAATTTTATTTATTCAATGAAACTTAATCAAATTGAAATTATTTGGGAAATGAAAAAACCAGGCTTCGCCCATTATTTTGACACATCATTAGTGATAATATACAATTATATAGAAACTATGAAAAATGGATAAGTTAGTAAGTTGTAATGTGACGATCACTGGCGGCTTGTGCCCACGAAACAGGTGAAGTGCCCGTATCTTTTACTGTACAGCACTTCACCTGTTTCGTGGGTACGAGCCGCCAGTGGTGGCGATTCAAAATGAATAAATTAATACTGTAGCCTACATGCCTAACAATTCGTGTAGTTCAAGTGCATCTTTATAATAACTATGCTGAGGGATTTCCTATTCTATGTACCGTAACAAGGAGTGTTGCCGTACTTCCTTATTAAATTGAATGAATTCAATTCATGAGCCTCAAAAATCGCTTCCCGGTGGTTTGGAACCCACCTAAAGCAGTAGGTCCATTCATCTCTCATCATCATCCTTCCCATTACCCACGCACAGGCCCAAGAGCCCATGTGGGCATCACCCTCAAAAAAAAAAAAAAAAAATTTATATTGTTCTATAAATAATTATATCGGTATAACTTATGCTTATGAATTCTTTGGGCTGCCTTGACGAGTTCAAGGATTGAGAGTTGTTCTATAGATAATCTTGGTAGCAAAGCATTCAGGAAGTATATATAATAAAAGTAGAATTGGATCAAGTATAGAATATTTAGTAACTTCTGCTAGGATAACATTCTTTTTATATGGTATTGATGGTATAATTTTCTTTTCTAATAAATCTTGCAGTATTTGCTTCTAGTTTGCTGATAGGCAATGTACAGCTAAATCATTACACAAATATTATTTCCTTTTTAGTTTCTTTTAACGCCTTATAATTTAAACCCATAAGATTGAAGTCTATTTTAGGCAATCAAGAACAACTTCATGAATAATATTATTGTTGAGATGCAAAGAGACAATCACCCATAGCCTTTATGCAATTATCATCCAGTTGCAGTAGGCTATTCCTGTGAGTATAGGGTGCATAAAATTGAATTTTAATCCAGTGATGTATACCCACCATTATAAATGAGTGAATTTATATGAGAATACGTAGCCTTTCAATCAGGAAGCAAAATAGCTAATCATTTGTGAATAATATGATCCAAATTTCCAATAACTTTCTGGGTCGCTCTGCTGGTTTGAAGGAATTTTAATTTTAACTACCTACTGTATCATTTTTTGCAATTTTTACATTGCATCATTATCGAATCGATATTGTTTTCTAGATTTTTGATGAAATGCCACTGAAATCTGCATCTATAATGCAAAATACATTCTTATTGAATGACATAGATGAATAATAAATTATTGGATTTATTATTATAGGTCTCTATGTTGCAGTAATTTATTAATTTTCACAATAAAAATGTCGAAGCAATATTATTGTAAAATTTGAAAAATATTCTATTTTCAAATATTGATTTCAGTACCCATTGGCTTCAACTATTTTTTTGGGACTGAAAGTTTCTGTCAATATTGCGTAAAAAAATTGAAATTTGAACACATTCTAATCAAAATTCGAAAGTAGAATAGTTATGGCTGAGCTAGTTTTTCCATTAAAAAATCGTTCAATGATTTTGTATTAATGTATGATTTTTCCTCAATAATTATAATATTGAGTAAAAAAATTGAAATTTGAACACATTCTAATCAAAATTCGAAAGTTTTCCTCATAATTCAAAATTATGAAAGATATCATAATGTCATCACATCACAATGTCATTTCATGAAGTATTGTGATAACATTCCCATAATCAACTTATAAATTCCTTATTATTTATTTCATCAGCAGGCGACTTTTCCACGTCACACCAAATTCCCTCGGTTCAGGAAAAGCAGGAGCTAACCAGAGCGGCGGCAAGCAAAAATAGGGAAGAAGCCAGCAGCTTTGCCACGTCACACAAAGTCTCTCGCCCCGCTCAGGTGCCCAACAAGAGCGCGTTTACTGCTGAGCCAGCAGAACTAAAACGCGAAACGCGTCAGACGTCGGCCGCTCCCTCTCAACGTAGGTTTAAAATTAAATAAAGAATTAATAAAATCCTATTAGTGTTTGCCGAACTTAGCTAATTTGTAATATTAGCCGCCCTCAAAGTATTTATAATAGAATAGTTCAACTCAGGGCCGTATTTCTAAATAGGCTAAGTAGGCTGCAGCCTAGAGCGGCAAATTTTTAAGGCGGCAAATTAGGAAAAAAATCAAAATTTATAAAATAATTTCAAAAAATAAATTACATTTTCTCTCAATTTCTAAATTTACTTTGAAAAACATGACCTACCAGTAATTCTTAGAACGTAGTTGCCTATTATTTTAATGCATTACAAAATCGGTTTGATCTCTGAATACACTAAAAGTACGGTGCAATTAGACTTAAACTCAACATTCAAAGAGAAAGGACTTATTCTATACAGCCCCTTTTGTATGATAAAAAGTGATTTTAGGGGTTTTTTTTTCAAATCGCTACATGAACCACTGAACATAGAAGTGTGAATTTGTTCTCAAATTAAAGAAAAATGAATTTCGGCAAGAGGGATTTTGAAATAAGGATGCAAGTGTTTCTAATTCAAAGTCACTAGCTTTCAAAATATCGGAATAATTCCTGTGAAAAAATATGGAGTTTTCAAAAAAATGTAACTTGGAAACAGTTGATGATACAGAGTAGTAATTAGTCTCAATTTCTTCCAAACTTTGTTCTCTAGAAAAAGCATGCATGGAATTTGTTCGTCCGACGCTTGGTTCGGCTACAATTCACGAAAAACTGAAATTTTTCACCTTTTACCCCTCTCCCCCAAAAACCCGACGCTTGAATGGGTGTAACCTTTTACCAAACAATAAAGGGGTACAAGGGGGTAAAGGGGTACAAGTTGGCATCCTTCCTCTTTGGATGTTGAGTTTTGGTAGTTTTTTGAACTAATTGCACCGTACTATGAAGTCCACAAGATATTTCTTACTACATGCCCATTTATATAAATATATCTCACCATCTTACTACTGATATGGCCCTGACTGCCGCTTACCCACGTATCCCCCATAACGACTCGGAATTAAGCAAAGTATAAGTCTCAAGGAAGCGGCAAATTTACATTTAGCCTATAGGCGGCATACTCTTAAATCCGGCCCTGGTTCAACTTGTCATTATTCTGCGCTACACGGTCATTCAAATGTGCTTTGAGAATCCCGCTAAATCCCATAGTGCATGGATGTTCTGGCTTTATGATTCAAAAGGCCGTTGTTTGTCTTGAAGTTTCTTTTTGACATAACCTAGAAATATGATGAGTGATTAGATAAGAATGTGGTTGTGATTTGCTTGAACTAATTTAAAGTTATATTATTCAAGTTAAATAGGTATTATAAGTAAGGCTGATATATGAATAGTGTATATCGGGTAGGTGGCAGTATAACAGATAGTCTTGAATTCTTTATTTGATTTTTGACTTTTAGCCGCCGGTTTTCCTATCAAAATGAATTGACATTTTCTTAGCTATCTTGAAATCCATTTTTCATCTATGGGCTTTAATAATAAACTACTGTACTATTAAATACTTATAATATTTTATCAGTTTTAAAATTTATTTACAAGCTGAGAAGACATGCCGACGTGAATAAGTCTCAAACTTAGGCTATTTGCAACATTCATAAAATAGACAAAAGGCGTTAATGAATAAAAAAAAATCCCCAGCTAGCAACCTATCTTTAACTAAGATTCTGAACATTCGACTACAAATTTCTATATAAAAAACTCTCTTTGAAATTAATTAAATAGTAACAACTGTCTCTTTTCTTTTCAGATGATCAGCTTGAGGTTGAAATCGAAGATGAGGGCAGAGTTGGTCTTATCGACGAGACTGAACATGCGGATGGCGATGAGAAGAGAATTCTGGTAAGACTAGCATCAAATTTAAAATCATCAATGTAAAAAAAGAGTTTATTATTGTCTGATTATAAAAATATTGTAACTTAGTACTAATTGAATAACTGCTTATTAAATTGGTAAAAGATTGAATAGCAACTAAAGCCCAAATAACAGTGTTAGGCTAGGTACCTTTTTAATGGAGCTTGATGGATATAATCTGTTTTGTTATGAAATTGTTTTTATTCCGTACCGTATTTTTGTATTTATTTTCAAAGCTTTTGTATTTTATTTTTCATCAATCATTTTATTTATTTTTCAGGCAAGAAAAGCTGAACCAATTGTCAAGAAGCCGCATGAGAAGAAGGAGACAAGTCCAAAAACAAAGCCGGTGCATGAAGAAATCGAAGACGACGTCTATGAATACGACGAAGAAGCGGAGGAAGATGAAGAGGTGAAGAAACAGGAGAAAACAAAACATCTGACCGACTCCCGCTACAAAGTGAACGAGGACCGGGAAGCGATCGTGCAAAAGGAGGACAAGTTATTCAAGGAAAAACTGCTTAGGTTTGTGTTGGTCTCAAATTTCTCAAGTATATTTCATCAATAATATTTACGTATTTTTATTCAGTTTAACTTACTTGTTTTACAGTTTAACTTTTGTTTAACTTACATTTTTATTTACTTGATGAGAGCAGTAGTTGTTCGGCGATCATCAGGTTATAAATTACCTCATAAATGTGAATCATCCCTTCAGATTCAACCACCATTATCATATCTTTTTCCAATCAACGGGCATTCAAATAAGTTAGGTACTGTATCTCCTTATTAAATATGGCTACTGCTAAAAGTTGAGGCGTTCTCTTCTGTTTCTTGTACGTATTTAGACTAGCTGACTAGAGTACATTCGTAACTCTATTCTCTAGTCAGCTGGTCTGGCACAGTTACGTAGAATATTTGTAGATATTCTAATAATCTATACCTAATAGTTATAGATGACCAAGATTCTTAGACACAGAATCTGTGTCTAAGAATCTTGATAGATGACGCCATAAAGTGAACCGGTTGGCGAATGAATGTTATTGATTCTTAGCTCTGTCAGGACAGTCTGAAGCTGTCTTGCAGACAGTTTGCCGACTATTCTTACAGAGCTGAGAATCAAAAACGCCTTAATTTTTGGTGCCAGCTGTACTACAGATTTCAGAGACTGAAAATTGAGTAAATAACATTGAATGAATTACAATTATTATAAGAGTTACAAATAGTGTCTGTCCAACCAAAGAAGACCCTCTGGCAAGATGAGAAAATGACTCCAGCTTGGTCAATATTTGTTCAAGAATTATAAATGTGATGTTATAGTGTGGTATGTGGTGTAATGGTAGATCAAATTGTTTCCTACAATTTGAGATCAAATTGATAATTTTTGAACCAATATTGATCAAGCTGAAGTCATTCTCCCATCTTGCCAGAATGTCTTCTTTGCTTGGCTTTACCAGCTCTATAATATAACGTAATTGCGAGAATTCATACATTTCAATATATAGGTAACACCAACTGGGCTCAATGTGTTTTATAATCTTTTAGTATTCAAAGTTAGCTACCTCATAAAAATGTCCAATGTCATTATTTTAAATTCATATCTTGTGTTAGTTGAAAGGGAACGCAACTTCCACGTTTAACTCATCACTTTCATTAATTCTACTTTTCTACTCATTGATGAGTATTTGTCGTGAGCTCTTTTCAAATCTTTAACCAATTCTCCAATTCACAATTAAACTCTTTGGGCCGGTACGTTCAGTTAGTTTAATCGCCGTTATTTCACCGTGTCAAAGTGGAAAAACGTTCAAATGAATAAAGTACCTATTGAAATGTGATAGTTGTAGCAAAATATTCAAATGTACATATTCAAAATAGATATTAGAATCAATAATTATCTCATTATTGTATAAATTATTTATCTATTGAAACAAAAACATGATATGGAAATTGCATGCTGATACAACTTAATTGTTGTCAGGGCGGTAGTACCACAAAAATCGATACCTTCAGCTGCTATTTTTTTCAGATATATGAAAATTTAATCATCAGCTGATGGTTATGTTGAAATTTTTAACGCCTCAATTCTGTTCCGATTAGTTTAGTACTGTGAAATTAGTATTCAATTCTAATTAAACAGCTGCTGACCTGTTAAATTTGAGAAAACCGCCATTGAAATTTTCCATAACCTCATTTATATCATTGCCTCAATGATAATAAATCTTAACTTGATTCATAAATTTAAAGGTTAGTAATATTTTTAGGCAATAAAAATGTCATCAAGTTTTGTAAATGAAACTATTGAAACTCAAGGCTTTTTAATAATTTATATGTTTCTATTCTCTATTTGAGTTGAGTTAGTTTGCCATTGCTACAAGATGTCGTTATCCAGGCTAATCACGGCGTTAAAAGTTAACAAAGTTACGATCTACCGGCCCTTTGACTTTTAATCATTTATCTTTTTCTTTGTTAATGCAGATTAGCATCTCTTCCTTTCAAGTTTATCTAGCCTGCTAGCCTACATGCACAATAATGAATAATATATTTTTCTCTTTCTAGCTCAATCAAATCAACAGAAGCCGCCTCCCTGCTAGCATTGCCTTCCTCATCATCAACTGTTGCACCGAAAAAGGTGCCCACATCAGCTGATCTACATGAAGACAATAAGAAGGTTCACTACGAAACAGCTGATGAGGGCGACAAGACGTCCCACCACCACGAATCAGCTGATGAGGATAACAAGAAGGTCCACCATCACGAATCAACAGCTGATGCCAACAAGAAGACTCACCACGAAACAGCTGATTCAACAGCTGACAACAAGAAGACCCGTCACCATGAATCAACTGCCAATTTGAAGAAATTCGACAAAATGGCAGTTCAATACGATGTGGTGTCGGTAAACGGCAAGGACCCCAAACAGCCGCGCAAGTTGACAGCAGCCGACGAGGGTGCCTTTGATTTTGTCGACAGCCCGCTGGCCGACAAAGTACTAACTCCGGCCGGAACGTCGCAGGCGTCGCGAGTCAACATTAAGAAGGGGCCCAACGGCGAGGACTACGAGTATGAGTATGTGTACTACTACTACGATGAAGATGTGAGTGGTCATTCATTATTTAATCAGTGAAATCCCATTCATAATATTGTAAGTAGTATGTGCATTATGTCTAAGCAAAGAAGACATTCTGCCAAGATGGGAAAATGTCTCCAGCTCGGTCAATATTTTTTCAAAACCTATTATCAATTTGATCTCAAATTGTAGGAAACATTCTGATCTACAATAATTTGAGACCAAATTTATATTTTTGAAACAATATTGACCGCAACCCCCAATAAGTTATGCAACCCACTAACAGCTGATGAAAAGCATCTATTGTCTCACTTGTTTTGAATAAAAAATTTCATTTAGGCATAGCTGAATGACAAATATTCAATTCAATTCAATGGCTGCCTTTTATTTTAAGCCTGGGTGGGCGAAGTTAGGGCGCAGCCGGCCCTCTCTTACACTTAACCCTCCGCTAAAAATATGATTGACAACTTCAGCTGTTGGAGCCCACAAGAAGCAGACGAAATCTTTCTAGAGTGGGATGAGAACACATTAAGAAATTGTATAGGGCATATGGACATCACCCTCAGGAAAATAGAGAAAAGATTCAATTATTGAATCTAGGCTAATTGAATGTACTTGTAATACTGTGCGTTGATTGTGAAATTGTAATAAATATAATAATACTTGAATGTAATTTGCTTCTTGTGCAGGAGGACCCACCCGCCAAGGGTGGCAGCAGTGCCAGCGGCAGCTCGAAGGGTGCCTCGCCAGCCCCGACTCGCGGCAGCGCCGGCCAGCCAGTTGATCGGCAACCCGCCGTTGAACAACAGCAGCAGCCGACACGCGGCAAACGACCCGAGCCGGTTGGGTCGGTCGAGAGTGAGGAGGAAGAGGATTACAACAGTGGTGCCACCCGCGCCGGACCCAAGTCTAGGTGAGTGTCGAACCAACATATAACTCTTCTGCTGTAATAGTTCCACAACTTAAATGACAATGAATATTATGACAATTCATTCACTCATTTGTAAGGTTACCATGCGTCCTCTTTTCCCCGAACATATCCGGTTTTTCACCATTTGGAAACGTCCGGGCGAATTTTTCAGAAATCCCTTATGTGTCCGAATGTTTCACGGAAATGGGCAACAAACATACAGTAAATCATACTTTTTACTGGTTTATCATAGTTATTGAGATTCAAGTCGTTAGAGTTGTTGTGCCACTGTCTTTTCCCGTTATTTAAAAAGTGGTAGTATTGTTATAGTCCGACCAAGCAAAGAAGAGCCTCTGGCAAGATGGAAAAATGACTCCAGCTTGGTCAATATTAGTTAAAGAATAATAAATGGGGTCTTAATAGTAGATCAAATCGTTCCCTACAATTTGAGATCAAATTGATAGTTTAAAAATCAATATTGACCAAGCTGGAGTTATTTTCCCATCATGCAAGAGGCCCTTCTTTGCTTGGTCAGACTATATCATAAGAAGACTTCTTCCTTCTCATAAGATGAAGTTTAGGCCTAATATTCAATACCGATTCAACCTCTCTATCTCTAATATTATCAATGTTCAACCCCCTTACAAATCATTAATTTAATTTTTACAAATTATTACTTTTAAAAAAACAGATTAAATCAAGTAATAGTTTTTACTATGTGAAAAAATTATTAGGTATAGTCTGTCCAATATAGAAGGCTAAACCAATGGTCAAGCTTTGTAATTACTGGTTCAAAAATTTGGTCTCAAATTGTAGGAAACAATTTGATCTACTTTTAAAACCAAATTTATAATTCTTGAACAAGTATCGACCAAGCTGATTCATTTTCCCATCTTGCCAGAGGGCTCTTTCTGGACATTGAATTATTAACCAATATAGAAGGCTAAACCAATGGGTCTTACCTTCTGTAATTACTTGTATCAATTTAAGTTTAGATTATACATTAAGATTAGATTATATCTATCATTATTATCTATATTTAGTATTATTATTATCTATACATTAGTATTAGATTATACAATTTTATTTAGATTATACATTATTAATCTCTTACTAGGTGCTATATTAATGGTTTGAAAAAAGTAATAGTGATTACATAATTTTAGTCTCTTGAGCACAAAAAAAATAGTTTTGGAACCTACGCATTCTCAATTAAACCTTTTTGACACCTAATTATTCAACTTTTTCATATTACACCAGGGGGTATTAACCACCCCCCCCCCAAGGTGTCCGGTTTTTTGACCCAAGCAATACGGTAACCCTACTCATGTGAATAGGAGTGCACTGTTGCCGTTTATCTGCTGTAATTGGTCAGTTGAGGTAGGTTTCGATCAAGGTGTATAGAAGAGTAGAGGTGGGGCGGAGTGAAGCAGCTGGCTGTGAAAGTTATAATTTTGACGTCACAGAGTTCCTCTAGTCAAAATTTTGTTCAGCATTGATTTCCCTATCATTATTCAAAAATTGTGCACTTTTTCTCAATTTACGAATTATAGAATTGTTTAATGAAGGTAAATTACTTATATGAGCGTGTGGAGAATTTCAAGACCTACATTTTGAGTGATTCAAATCTATAATTTACTCAAATTATTTTAAAATGAGAAAAAGTCCGTTAACGTGTCTCGGGAATACTCTCCAGCTGGGCTAAAGCAAGTTATGAATAGCAATGCTATCGAATGCAATGAAATTATAAATGTATCTTATAATAGCATTGCTACTCTTAATTGCATCAGCCCAGCTGCAGAGCATTCCCAAGACACATTAACGGACATTTTCTCATGTTAAATTTGATTAAAATATAGATTTAAATCACTGAAAATGTAGGCCTTGAAATTCGCTACAAGCTCATATAAGAAATTTACCTATTAAACAATTCTGTAAATTGAGAAAAAGTGCGCAATTTTTTGTCTAGGATAGGGAAATCAATGCTAAATTTTTGACTAGAGAAACTCCGTGATGTCAAAATTATAACATTCACAGCCAGCTGCTTCACTCCGCCTCACCTCTACTATTCTATACACCTTGGGTTTCGATTACTACGAAACTTGGGTACCTACGTGTCGGGCACAAGATGCAATAGCTACATGGAGTTTTATAAGTCAGCTGATTTTTTATTTGCGTTGCTCCATACTACTATAGTCTGGCCAAGCAAAGAAGAGCCTCTGGCAAGATGTGAAAATGACTCCAGCTCGGTCAATATTGGTTCAAAAATTATTGATTTGGTCTCAAATTGTAGATTAGAATGTTTCCTGCAATTGAGACCAAATCAATAATTTTTGAACCAATATTGACCGAGCTGGAGTGATTTTCCCGTCTTGCCACAGACTCTTCTTTGATTGGCCGGACTATACTATAGTCTGTGCAAACAAAGAAGACGTTCTGGCAAGATGGGAAAATGACTCCGGCTTGGTCAATATTTTTTCAATAATTATAAATGTGGTCTTAGTAGTAGAACAAATTGTTTCCTACAATTTAACATCAAATTGATAATTTTTGAACAAATATTGGCCGAGCTTGAGTCATTCTCAAGAGGGTCTTCTTTGCTTGGACAGACTATACATATGTGTTTCTTGTACCTGTGTGATGTAGTAATGGAAATCTACCTTAATCACACCAAATTAATCTCTCTCTCTCTCTCTCTCTCTCTCTCTCTCTAACACACATCTGCCAGCAATGTACTACATAAGCGCAGTGGTGCGATTCAATGTTTGTAACTATACCCTATTGACGATCACTTGAGACAAAATGAACAAATTTTTTGCGTGTGTGTGTGCGGGTAAAGGGAGGTATCACTTCATACAACGGTCGGCCGCAGTCGAACAGCTGTAGCCAATCACAGTTCTTGGCTTTTCCTCAAGCTTAAACAAAAATAGCTACCTGTACATGAAAGAAGTTAATTTATTTTGTCTCAAGTGATCGTGAATAGGGTATAGTATAGGTCATCGAAATTAATAGTAGAACTTTCAAATTAGGCTACTAACACTAGTTGAAATTAAATAGATGTTATGGAACCAAAGAACACTCCTGGCCCGTTGCCAAAAGGAATCCAATTGAATTTCATCAAAGTTGTATGTGCATTATTATTGAGTCATTGAGTCATTGGTTTCTTCTTCCAATTTGAAGGTGTTGTAGTGTTTTTTAATGTTACAAGATTGCGCTGAGTATTGAGTTTTCAGCTTAATTGTATTAAACTCGAACTATATACTCTATTCACAAAAACTTGAGTAAAATTAAACAAACGTTTTACGTTCTTATGAATAAAAAAAAGTTTGCGTTGTTCAGTCACAAACACTATGGTCTGCTTTTGGATGGGTGGCCAGATTGTGACCAAGGCGAGTGAACCCTACACGATTTAGCATAGATAGACAGCAGTATACACGTAATAGCATTACAAATGCATAGGTGTCCGCAATTTTTCTGTCAGGACTGTGTCGTTGCTATGTTTTGCCATCGCAACAGTAGCTAACTTACCCTGTCTTGATTTTTTTACTTTGTCTCAAGTTATTGTGAATTCGATATAGTTTCTAGATTATTCTTCTATACAGGGTGTTTCAGGAGGAATGTGCAATACTTTTCAGGCTGATTCCTCACACCAAGTAGACAAAAAAGTTCCATGGGACCAACCCCCAAAAACGCTTTGTTACCGAGATAACAATGGCGGAAAATTGAGATTTTTCAAAATATATTAATTTTTCTAATTTTTTAGAGGCTTCACTCAGGTTGTAAAATAGTCAATTCCTATGTAAAATTAGCTGATCAAAAATTGCAAAATAGACCAAACATAGCACCAAGTAAAAAATTAGTGTTTAGTAGCGATTTCGCGATTTTTGATAGCTTTTTCTGAGATTTGGGTAAGATTTACACAATCGCCGCCATTCAACTTTTACTTTAGAATCCGACTCTCTTCAACTTCCATGAATAAAAAATACAAATTTATGATTCCTTATCCAGTTATAACCCTTATTGTTGAAAAATGGCGTTTTTAAAGCATATTTTCCCTATATCTCGATAACCGTTGAGGTTACATCCTTCAAACTGGTTTCATTGGCTTTCTCAGCTAATTTTACATAGGAATTGACTATTTTAGAACCTAAGTGAAGCCTCTAAAAAATTAGAAAAATTAATATATTTTGAAAAGTCTCAATTTTCCGCCATTGTTATCTCGGTAACAAAACGTTTTTGTGGGTTGGTCCCATGGAACTTTTTTGTCTACTTGGTGTAAGGAATCAGCCTGAAAAGTATTGCACATTCCTCCTGAAACACTCTGTATATCACATCCCAACCACTCGTGTTTATTCTAAATAAATACTAAAATTCAAGCGTGTTTTGTTGAAGGTATACAACAATTGAACGCACAAGAGGCCAGCCTGAGACGGCTTCCCCCACTCCCACCACTCCGGAGCCAGCCAGCAACGAGGTGCTGCCCACAAGAGGAGGCAACAGGTGAGCTCACGTCAACTAACGCTAGATTTGCTCAATGATCCAATCGTTCCCTAAAAACCACTGAGAGATACAATTTTTGTATGATCATGGATTGTAATTATTCTGAACGATTCAATTGTTCTTCGCAAAAGAGTCATAAATAATACAATTATTGTATAATTTGTATCGTAATTCTGGCGCTTGTTTGCTCAGATACCGTACCAGGCTTAATCCGAATGGTCCATTTGATTGGTACCTACCCAAACTAAACTTGGATCACGAACTTTGTTAAAAGCTGAATGGCAGACGATCAAGTTTGGTGTATTGAAGTTGAGGTTCGAATTGTATGAATGATTGTATAAATGTATTCAAGAGGAAATGAAGTTACTGCATATAAAAAATGTAATTGATTTGTATTTCGAAAACTTCAGCTTGAAAAATTACATTATCAGGCATTCTAGTTGTGTTGTTCCAAATCTGGCGGGCGGCAGTTGTGTCAACAATTCAACATGCAACAAACATGTATAAATGAAAAAGGAAACAGGAAATTTTGTATTGAGATATCTCAAATCTTTCATTATTTTGTTTTATCACAAATTACAATATAATATTGTACTAAATCAGTGATGAAGTAAACAGAATTTATAATTATTTTCCTTTTCAAAAACAGCTGTGATATTTTCATCCTTTAGTATAGTCTGTCCAAGCATCGGCTCGCCAATTATGACTCCAGCTCGGTCGATATTGGTTCACAGATTATAAAATGGTCTGAAATTGTGGCACACATTCCGATCTAAAATTTGAAACCAAATCAATTATTTTTGAACCAATATTGACCGAGCTGGAGTCATTCTCCTATTCTGTCAGAATCTTGTATTTGCTTGGACAGTTGGTCCAGGACAAGTTTGATCCAAATGCTTGGGTATGTGACTGAGCAACCAAGCGTCAATGATACAATTATTCCTGGGACAATAATTTTAAATGAGGAATATTGATGAGGGGAAAATTACATGTATTTCCACCTGGTCCTAACAAATACATATATAAATATATCAGCATCTCAATAATGTATTATGTTGATCTCTCCACAGATTCAGAGGCCGCAGTCAAGTCGCCCCAGTACCCTCTGCATCGCCCGTTGAAGATGAACGCGACGTGTCCGAAGAGCGTCTGCCGGCCAACACTCGCTTCCCGCCCCGCTCGCGCTCCAATCACAACAGCAGCCCTGTGCAGACCACGCCCCTTGCCCCGCCACAGGACACGCCCATCACTAGGGTGCGGGGAGGAGCTAATTCAGGTTAGTTGAAAAGGAGGGACACCAAAAACTGTTTCCTACAATTTGAGATCGAATTGATTCTTTTCAACCAATATTGACCGAGTTTGAGTCATTCAAGCTCTTGAGTCTTGAGTTTTTTCTTGCCATCTTGCCAGAGTGCCTTCCTTGTTTGGACAGACTATAATCTTGATCTATCTTTCTATTAGAAATATTGTGATTTTTCCCTATAAATTATGTTTCTGAGTTAATGAAATCGTGACAATTTAATTGAAATTATGTTATTACAAACTTATAACACCACGTTATAAGTGAAACTATAAGGAATCAGAAAACTCAGTCTGGGCACTCGGTGAGGGTTGCTCTTAGGCTGAGGCCGCACTGCCGGTGGTTAGAGCCTGGAGGGTGGAGGGTGGTTGGTGAATCTATAGAACATACACACCATCCACAGTAATACATCGTAAAAATGGTGTGTGTTCAGCCGCCATCTTGAAATTCTTAAATATGGACAACATAACCTCAAAAAACAGAATGACGTCATACCATTCATACAATGTATTACTGTGGATGGTGTGTATGTTCTATAGTTTGACCAACTACCCTCCACCCTCCAGGCTCTACCCACCGGCAGTGCGGTCTCAGCCTTAGTGATCGTGGAGTTGAGTAACAAACACTAAGAAATGCTCTTGGATGGGTGACCAGTATTTGACCATTAAAAAGAAATTCTGGCAAGATTGGAAAATAACTCCAGCTCAGTCACAATATTGATTCAATATTTATAAATTTAATCTCAAATTGTAAAGCAGAATTTATTCTACAATTTAAGACTAGAATGTATAATTATTGAACCAATATTGACCCAGCTATAAATTTGATCTCAAATTGTAAAGCAGAATGTATTCTACAATTTAAGACTAGAATGTATAATTATTGAACCAATATTGACCGAGGTGGAGTTATTTTCCCATCTTGGCAAAATGTCTTCTTTGCTTGAACAGATTGGCAAGGTGGAATCTACCCACCATTAAAAGCCATTAGAATACATTTCAATGATCTAGAATGTATAATTATTGAACCAATATTGACCGAGCTGGAGTCATTTTCCCATCTTTGCTTGAACAGATTGGCAAGGTGGAATCTACCCACCATTAAAAGCCATTAGAATACATTTCAATGATCTAGAATGTATAATTATTGAACCAATATTGACCGAGCTGGAGTCATTCTCCCATCTTGGCAAAATGTCTTCTTTGCTTGAACAGATTGGCAAGGTGGAATCTACCCACCATTAAAAGCCATTAGAATACATTTCAATGATCTAGAATGTATAATTATTGAACCAATATTGACCGAGCTGGAGTCATTTTCCCATCTTTGCTTGAACAGATTGGCAAGGTGGAATCTACCCACCATTAAAAGCCATTGAACAGATTGGCAAGGTGGAATCTACCCACCATTAAAAGCCATTAGAATACTTTTCAATGATCTTCCTCCACCAATTATGTTTCTGAGTTGATGAATTTATGATATTTAGCCTCTAATTTAGTGTTGTTTGTATGGTTGTAGGAAGTGTGAAGCGTCCCAGCCTGGAGTTGGTGGATAGCAGTTCGTTCCGCACGCACTCGAGCGACAGCTCGCCAGACCAGGACCAGGGCCAGCCTCAGCTTAGTCACGGCGTAGAGGAGGCTCCCACTAGAGGTAGCCTACTAATCGCATTCAATCTAATTGAAGAGTTCTGGTTGAATTCATTGAAAAACTCAAGATCCATTGATACTTTTGGAACTTCTTAAGATATAATTGAAATGTGGAATAGGTGACGCAAAAAGTTGTTGGCTTCGTCTGTGTCTTGTGAGGTTCTGCTGTAACCTACCAACAGCTGATGTAAAGCGTTATTATTATTATTATTCATTGTTACAATTGCGACTTATATATCATGTGATAAGTGGATGATGATGTTTAGGCTACTTAGTGAATGAATGATGATGGATGATGAATGTTTACATTACAATTTTAACTTTAAAAAACACTTTTCACTTGAAAAAATCCTGAATTTAAGTTCACTGTTGACAATGAAGATCTGATCAGAAACACTGAATAAAAATAAATTAAAAGACAAGATGTTGTCAAACCTCCAAGATCTTGTCTTTCCATTTATTATGGATAACTACCACAATATCAATTCCACAACTACTCAAAGACTGAATAAAAATGTTCAAAAACTTTGGGATTTTTGAATGAACTGGAAAAATTTCAGAGCAAAAGAGCATCACTGTTGTCCGTTTTGATTTCGAAAACATTATCTAGGGATAGCTAAATGGCAAACCTCATTGATATCATTAGTTGTTGCAAAGATGCATGTAGTCATAGCTTCCTTTAATAGAAGGCATTGTCCTTATAAAATGGCAACGTCGCAGTGTAGGTACAATCTACCCATATAAAAGCATTGAGAACAGTAACAAATCATGCATGTTGCCTCAGTTTTCTTTTCTTTTGAGCATAATTTCCATGCGATATCATCATGAAACTTTTCTTATAGATTTATTTTTGTGCTTTCTGTACTGTATTGTGATAGAAATTATCAGAAAAGATTGAAAATAGACAAATATGCCTGAAGACTTCTATGATTTGTAGCAATTCAAATGTGAGAATGCACACGAGAAAAGCTTACGTTTGAGCAGCTGATTTAAAAATGAGTTCAATGCTTTCAAATGAACCCACTTTTCTACTCTACATAGTTACCAGTTTTAAGGCCATTTCCTTATATTAAAGGTAGCTATGATGTAACTGGAAAGGTAGCTAGGTCTAACTGGCAAACACAATTTTGTGTTGCTTCACAAACTTAATGTTTCTACTTCTTTAAACACAATTTTAAATCTTATTTGAGTATGATAGAGAAAATATTTTTAATAGAATTAAGACATGATAAAATTATATTATTTAAGGGCAATATTTTCCAAGTGTTGGCTTTGTTATATCAATTAATTTGTTTTCGCTCATCGACAGTCTAAATTCAACCTTTTTAATATGATTCCTGGACAGTAAATTATTTGTTTTAGGGGTGATGTGGTATCATAACATCATTCAGACTAAAATTTCACTAAAATTTGTGAGATAAGTAGTAAGGGCAACAGTCTGTTCTCTATCTCCCAAATCATTTTAATTCATTTGAATTTGATTAGGCTATGTGAATACAACCTCGAATCAAGAAATTAATAAATTGTTTGTTTTTAGCCCAAGGTCGACCACGCATCCGTCACCCCCAGCAACAGCAGAACCTGTCGCCCCCCGCTGTCACCGATGAAGGCACCCTGAAAGTGGCCATTGTACCGCAGCTGTCGCCTGTCGCCGCCACCACGCGCGACAGCGATCTAGAAGAGTATGTAGTGGAGCCACAGCCACAACAGCCCAGGCAACGGCAGCGTATTGCCGCCTCACCGCAGGCCACCGAACTGCCACAGGCTGCCTATGAGGGAGGAGAGGTGACAGCAGTTGGCACCACTGAAAGTGTGCTGCCACAGCTGAATGCTGGTGCTAAGGAAACAGGTTGGTAGTGCTGTAAATTGTTGTAACGAGACAAGAAAATTAATTGTATTGGATGAGATATTGTGGTATTTTTCCATAATGAGAAATAATAAGACAAATATTGTCAATACCACTAGTTTATTAAAATATGCCCTGAAACCATGGTACTATTGTGAAAATATTTTAATAAACTAGTGGTATTGATAATATCTGTCTTATTATTTCTCATTGTAACGAGACTTTCCACATCAATAGATGGGGATTGATTGATTTTTTTTTTGAGAAGTTGTGAAGGTGATAATGTGGTAGTTATCCATATTAAATGAAAAGACAAGATTTTGTCAAACCACTGATTTATTAAAAAATCGAGATACCGGTTTCGGTTGTTACACCATTATCAATCTCTGGCAAACTAAAACTTGAAGTACAGAGCAGCAGTATTTATACTAACAGTGAAGCACCGCTATTGGTAGACGCTTGAGCCAATGACCGTGAACGTCTGCCATTGGCCTGGACAAGCTAATCGGGGAGGAGCTTGTGTAGATTATACCAAGGTAATTAGAAAAGAAAGGTATCAGGTATAAATCGTAGCCGGGAGAAAACCGTATGTTCTGACGTCATCAGAACCCCAGCTGTTAAGCAAACCTAGCTGGCGCTAAAAGTTGAGAAATTCACAGCTGGGGTTCCAATAACGTCAGACGGGTTTCTCCCGGCTTCGGTTACGATGACTGTTACCTTTCTATTCTAATTACCTTGGTTTATACGATGCCAATTGGCGAGGCAATTGTCATAAGACAACTGATGCCGGGCGCAAACAGCTGATATTGTCTTCTAGAGTTTTCATCAAGCTGATGATTTTAAAATCGATGATTAACTTTACATCAGCTGTAAATTTCAGGAGACAATTGTCATGAGACAGTTGTCTCGCCAATTGGCTTCGTATAAACTAGGATTTAGACAGTAGAGACAGTAGACATTTCATGTCTCTATACATCGAAAAGTTGATAGAGTGGAGGAGATTGTCGGATACTGGTAGTGGTATAATCTGTCCAAGCAAAGAAGAGCCTCTGGCAATATGAGAAATTGACTCCAGCTCGGTCAATATTGGTTCAAAAATTATTGATTTGGTCTTAAATTGTAGATCAGAATGTTTCCTATGATTGTGAGACCAAATTAATGAGTTTTGAGCCAATATTGACCGAGCTGGAGTCATTTTCTCATATTGCCAGAGGGTCTTCTCTGCTTGGACAGACTGTAAAATTCGTCAATTGAATTACAAATTGAAAAATCACAACATTGATTGTTTCCTGTGTCAATATACAAGAAAGGGAGAATCTGTGCTTGGAAGTATTGAAAAATGTAATGAATGAATTTTTGTTTTGTTTTGACAGTTATGACCGACAAAGCTGCCTACGACCTGTACGCAATCTTACAGCAAACTCAGAACGAGGAGTCCAACTCGCTCACCGGGGAACCACTTACCACAGATGAGGAACAGGAACAGTACGGTGGTGCCGTCACACAGCTGGATACCACCCTGCCAACCACCACCACATCGACAACCACAACCACCACCACGACCACCACTACAACTACAACGGAAGCGCCGACCACTACCACGCCGGCGCCTGCAGGTTAGATTGTTGATTTAATTTTTTTCGCTACACTTCACGGAAATAAGCTGCTTACCAGTCCCTATGTAGACTTGGAAGTCGTCAATTACATACATTATCAATCAGCTGTTGTCCTCGAGCGGAAAGAACATCAAGGACCGAATTGTTGAAGTTCTTTCGAAGCGTGGACAGCTGGCGCCATCTAGCGGGAGAAAATGCAACTACAATGACCATCTCTTTCCGTAAAGCTGCCAGAAATTGGTCAAAAACAAGAAACTTTGTATTGCTTTTGTACAATTTAGAATGATCGTACAAAAACTATCATAAGCTTAAACGTTTCTGAACTAAGATAATCGAGTATTCTGATAGTCATCAAGTAATATCCAATTGTTTAGATCAATAAACTTGTGATGCAAACTTTTAATGCTCAGCAGTTCAGCCTACTCCAGATTCAGCCCAGCCGAAGCTAGTATAGTAAGTTATCTGGTCTAGCTGTTCTTAGATCTCATTAATCCTATTTGTTTTGTTCATCCATGAAATTTATTTGTAGTGTTCCGAAAAAATTATACACAACTCGCCCAGGGAGTTTTTCACGGTATTCGGAATTATTCCCAGGCTCGGCAAGCCTCGCCCGGGAAACTATCCCCATACCGTAAACTTTTCTTTCCCGGGCTTGTGGCGTAATGTACTATTACAGGGTTATTATAAATGATAAATCCATTTTCGGAACTTAGGATTACAGCTGGTGTCGAAAAATAATTCTGTCTCTTGTACGTTCAAACATAGAAGCAGTGACTTGCTCACAGATCTACGCATACCAATATTGTGTCCAGTAAGATAGGACAAATTGCCATGCATCATGAATCAAGACTCCATCATCATGTTAACCATGAGAAAGAGTGAAAGACCAACTACTCCAAAATCAAGACCCTACCAGGAGGCTGAAGAGAATGAAGATTTTACAACTATTGTAAAATCAATTTGTGATAACTCAGGCTATTTTCCAACGTGTGCTGCTTCCAGAACTGCTTGAGTCATCAATAGATGAGCTGGAAATATATTATTAGTTTTGTTATAGTAAAGGAAGTGAACAAGTTTGAATAAGATTCATGAAGAAATAATTTTCTGCTAATGTATTGTTTGCGACTTTGAAAACTTCTTAATTATTGATTCTTCAATTTATCTTCTGAAAATAAAATTTAACAATGGTATAAGGAAACCTGCTCTCCATTAAAATATATGCTGATGGCTTTTATTGGGTGAGAGATCCTTGAGGGTCCTCCACGCCGATGTGTACTTGGCCGAATACTGGTCGCCCATCCAAGAGCAGTCCACAGTGTTTGTGACTCAACTTCATGATCTAAGCGACTTCTCTCACCCATTACCATTAGATAATTCTTATCTGGAGTTTGTTGCATTACAGGTAGAGGCCGCTACCGCGGCGGTAACGGCTCGCCACGCACGCGTTTGCGCACGAACGGAGCCGCGACTAGCACCACCACAACCAGCACCGAATCGCCTGACGACGCCACTAAACGCACACGCTTCCAGCCTAGCAAGAACCGCGTCGAAGGACAGGTATGTGTGCATCGTTACTATTAAATGCTTTGAAATAATATTGATAAGTTTTTTCAGATGAATTTTAGTTGTAGAAAAAATTTCTCAAGTTACACTTTAGCACAGAATCGCCTGACGACGCCACTAAACGCACACGCTTACAGCCCATCAAAAATCGCGTCAAAGGACAGGTATATTATGTGCATCGGATCTCAACTCATATTTGAAAAAATCAAGTTTTTATCAATCTATATCTATAAAAGCGAAATGGCACTGACTGGCTGATTCATCACCAGAACTAAAAATCCACTGAACCGAATGCGTTCAAATTTGGCAGGCCTGTTCAGTTGGACATTTAGACGCGCGCTAAGAACGGATTTTAGGAACTTTTCAAGGATACGCCAAATATTTAAGTTCTATAGTTTTTCGAGAACCAATCGATAGAAAATGTTGATATTTGGTAGGTAGGTTCAGATAAGGTCTAGAAATGTTGTGTTGAGATATTTTTGAATTCCGTTCAAGATTACGCCAGTAATCAGGTTTTTCAAAATTGTAGATGTTTTGCGGGTTGCATATCGTCCGCCTTGATACGACTAATCCTTACTGTAAATTCAATGGTTCAGCGAGATTATAGATAAACTAATTTGGAAGATATTGAATCAAGTTTCAAACTATGTCCGATATAGTTCCCAAGGTTACGCTCAATATCAGCGTTTTACTATTTTTCGGAATTTTCAGAGTTTTTCTTGGATTTTTCGAGAATAAATTGGTAGAAAATGTCGAAATTTGGTGAACATGTCCAGACTAGGTCTAGAAATGCTGTGTTCAATAAGTTTTGAATCCCTTCTGAACGGAATTTGCAGGCGAGCGAAGCGAGCCTGTTTGACTCACTGACACTGCTGATACTGTCGGGGGTCCAGGGGGCGGAGCCCCTTGCCAGGCGGAGGAGGCGAGCGAAGCGAGCCTGCCGGCTAGTATCATATATTGAAATTGTTAATGAATCTTGTGAATATTTTTCCTGTTTTTAATAGGGTTCTCTCTTTCTGCTAAGACATTTTTAATGTAGTTCAATCATCAATATAATTTATCAATTTTATTGTGTTACTCAGGTATCAGCGTACGGACGTCGCGGATCGAAGAAGCCGGTGAGAACAGAAGAACAGAACGAAAACAGCAGTGCTGCCGAAGAGGAGTCCACACCGCGACCCACTGGCACAAGAAACAGGTTAATAAATCTATTAATTTCAGTTTATTGCGTTTCTATCGTCTGTCATTGCTCTGAGTTCAGCCATTCAATAGTTTCTTGGGTGACTGTCGGCCACTCAAAATTCAAATCTCATTTATTGTCGAAACATTGATGTAATCTATATCTACATAAGCGAAATGGCACTGACTGACTGACTGATTCATTCATTCATTCATTCATCACCAGAACTAAAAATCCACTGAACCGAATGCGTTCAAATTTGGCAGGCATGTTCAGTTGAACGTTTAGATGCGCGCTAAGAACGGATTTTGAAAACTTTTCAGGGATACGCTAGATATTTGAGGTTTTCTATAGTTTTTCGGCGTTTTCTCAATTTTTTCGAGAACCAATCGGTAGAAAATGTTGATATTTGGTAGGTAGGTAGGTTCATATAAGGTCTTGAAATGTTGTGTTGAAATATTTTTGAAATCCGTTCAAGATTACGCCAGTAATCAGGTTTTCAAAATTGTAGATGTATTGCGGGTTGCATATCTTCCGCCTTGATACGACCAATCCTTAGTGTAAATTCAATGGTTCAGCGAGATTGTAGATGGAGTAATTAAGAAAATATTAAATCAAGTTTCAAACAATGTCCGATATACTTCCCAAAGTTACGCTCAATATTAGCGTTCTACTATTTTTCGGAATTTTTCTTAGATTTTCCTAGAACAAACAAGTCTAGATTTGGTCAATAAATGCTGTGTTCAATAAATTTCGAACCCCTTCTGAACGGAATTTGCAGGCGAGCGAAGCGAGCCTGTTTGTCTCAGCTGACACTGGCAGAGGTTTTGCAGGAGAGCGAAGCGAGCCTGTTTGACTCACATACACTGCCGATACTGGCATGGGTACAGGGGGCGGAGCCCCCTGGCTAGGCGGAGAAGGCGAGCGAAGCGAGCCTGCCGGCTAGTGCATAATAAAGTCAAAAATAATAAAATAAAAGCAATACAAGCAATAATTATACATGAATAAGACAGGTTACAATCATTATCCAACAATAATTCATTCCTGTTATAAGGACATTTATCAATAAGATGAATTTTGATATTTTTCTTGAAACATTCAAGATTGTCAATCTTTAGACTGTTTGGCAAATAATTATACAGCCTAGTACCAAACTCATAAAAACAATTCAATGTATATGAATAATTACAATGATTTAGTCTAAGTGAAGAAGCATTTCTAGTATGATGTGATAGAAAAGAGCTATTCACAGGGAAATAGGCTGAATTTTTCTTTACGTACAATAAACATTATAAAAACATTATTAGCATAAACTGTCAAAATTATATACTTTTTAAAAAGTGGTTTACTGTGGGTTTGACTAGATACGCCAGCAATATTACTCTAACTGCTCGCTTCTGCATAATGAAAACTTTTAGTGCATTTCATTCGAAAAAATGCACTATTGGTCTTGCCCTGACAATCGAAAATTTATGATGTGATATATTTTTTACACGTTTCCGAGCCCCTAGAACATGAATCTGATGTCCGTTCAAATTCATATATCTCTCTATGTATATATTTATATATGTACAGATTCTTGTTAACACGATAACTCCCGAAGGGCTTGTCGGAGAGCGACCAAATTCTGCACAAAAATCATTAGTGTTAATATCTCGGTCAAGTTCGTTAACCAGGCAAATTGGTCCAAGGGAAAGGGGTGAAATTAGGGGATGAAATTTTTAAAAAATCACTACAAATCGACCAATAACTTGATCGTTTTGAAAATTGGTGTGTATAATACCCTCATTATGCCCTACAATTTGAGCCATCAACGGAAAAAATCCAATCAAAAATGGCGAATAATATGCCGAAAATTATGTTTTTCGAAAACGGAACCTTTAAATTCATACCCTGAACAGCTCATTATAAGTCATATGATTTGAGCCATCATAGAATTGCATTTGAAATGCACTCTTTCCGACCGCCAGCTGATGGAGTGAAGTTTTTTTAACATTAGTATCACTACCCCACACAATAATACCATATGACAGATGACTGTGCATATGTGCAAAATATACTATAGTTAGAACAAAAGAGTTTACAATAAATTTTAAACGCTTCAACAAAAATATTATACTTTTAGACAGCTTACCAAGCAACAAATTAAAGTTTGTTCATCAAGTTATTAAAGCTTCCATCATTATAAGTTAGAGTTGTATAGAGTGAGCACACCTAATCCATATATATATATATTTTTTTAATTCACGACTCAGCATAGCATTGACAAATTCCAGTTGAGTGATTCCTAATTGTCTTTTATTGGATGAATGATGAATATCGTTATCATAAAATTTACTTTTTTCTTTGAACGCAAACTTGAAACAGCTTGGTTTTAGTGTAGTCTGTCCAAGCAAAGAAGGCATTCAGGCAAGATGAGAAAATGACTCCATCTCGGTCAATATTGGTTCAAAAATTATAAATTTGGTCTCAAATTGTGGATCAGTCAAAAAAGGCATTCAGGCAAGATGGGAAAATGACTCCATCTCGGTCAATATTGGTTCAAAAATTATAAATTTGGTCTCAAATTGTGGATCAGTCAAAAAAGGCATCCAGGCAAGATGGGAAAATGACTCCATCTTTGTCAATATTGGTTCAAAAATTATAAATGTGGTCTCAAATTGTGGATCAAGGTTTTTTCTACAATTTGATGCTAAATTTATAATTTCAAAACTAATATTGACCGAGCTGGAGTCATTTTTCCATCTTGCCAGAGGGCCTTCTTCGCTTTGACAGACTATATCTTATTGGTTGAATGATATAATAATATCGTTATCATAAAATAAACTTTCTTACTTAGAACGCCAATTTAAAACAGCTTGGTTCTAGTAGTAATTCAATTACTGCTATGACATTATGTAAACACTATTGTAGTCACCTATTTGTTATTGATATCTGATTGAATTGAATTCATTTTCCCAAAATATAAAACGTGATAATCATTGTGTAACGACATTATGTATTGTGTTACAGGTACCGTAACAACGGCAGAGCATCAACAACACCAACAACAGAAGCATCACAGGTCACCGAACAACAACAGTCATCACGCAGTCGGCCTGCGTTCGGCGCCTCTGACAGGTAACTCATACATGAAAAGTTAAGAAAATGGACTGTCAGCATGATATTATTCTATTACATAACACATAAAACATTTTCTCTGACATAAGACAAGTCAGCGCATGTCTTATTGTCTTATCATAAAGTTATCAACTGCATTATAGCTCATCTAATTATGAGCATCCTCTATAACAATAAAATGATAATGTTTCTGGCATTTTCAACAATATTCCTACTAAATTGATTGAGAAAACATGCATTAATCCTCCTATTTTAAGTTTATTCCTTGCTATACAGGGTGTTTCAGGAGGAATGTGCAATACTTCTCAGGCTGATTCCTTACACCAAGTAGACAAAAAAGTTCCATGGGACCGTCCCCCAAAACGCTTTGTTACTGAGATAACAATGGCGGAAAATTGAGATTTTTCAAAATATATTAATTTTTCTAATTTTTTAGAGGCTTTAGTGAGGTTTTAAAATAATCAATTCCAATGTAAAATTAACTGAGGAATTCAATGAAACCAGTTCCAAGTTTGTAACTTCAACGGTTATTGAGATAATTGAGAAAAATATGCTAGAAAACGCCATTTTTCAACAATAAGGGTTATAACTGGATAAGGAATCATAAAATTGTATTTTTTATTAATGGAAGTTGAAGAGACCCGGATTCTGAAGAAAAAGTTAAATGGCGGTGATTGTGTAAATCTTACCCAAATCTCAGAAATGGCAATAAAAAATCGCAAAATTGACAAAAGTGATGAATTTGTGTTTAGTAGCGATTTTGCGATTTTTGATCGCTATTTCTGAGATTTGGGTAAGATTTACACAATCGCCACCATTTAACTTTTCCTTTAGAATCCGGCTCTCTTCAACTTCCATTAATAAAGAATACAATTTTATGATTCCTTATCCAGTTATAACCCTTATTGTTGAAAAATGGCGTTTTCTAGCATATTTTTCCAATTATCTCAATAACCGTTGAAGTTACAAACTTGGAACTGGTTTCATTGAATTCCTCAGCTAATTTTACATAGGAATTGATTATTTTAGAACCTCACTAAAGCCTCTAAAAAATTAGAAAAATTAATATATTTTGAAAAATCTCAATTTTCCGCCATTGTTATCTCAGTAACAAAGCGTTTTGGGGGATGGTCCCATGGAACTTTTTTGTCTACTTGGTGTAAGGAATCAGCCTGAGAAGTATTGCACATTCCTCCTGAAACACCCTGTATAGCATCATCACTGTCATTGATAACATGTTGATATGACTGTTGTGTCAACTCATCTAATTATCACCATAGCATATTCTGTAACAATTGAATAATATTGGTTTTGGCATTCTTAACAATATACCTACCCAAATGAATTAGGAAACACGCATTATTCGTCCTATTTCAAGTGCTTATTCCTTGCTATTATAGTGTTAACACTGTCAGTGGTAACATGTTCATATGACTGTTGTGTCAACTCATCTAATAATGTGCATAGCATTCTCTGTAACAATAAATTGATATGCTTTTAGCGTTTTGAACAAAAGCCCTACTTAATTTATTGAAAAAACATGCATTAGTCCTCCTATTTCAAGTTTATTCCTCACCATGTAGCATTATATAATATATAGTCTGTCCAAGCAAAGAAGATCCTCTGGTAAGATGGAAAAATGACTACAGCTCGGTCAATATTGGTTCAAAAATTATAAAGTAGGTCTGAAATTGTAGGATACATTCTGATCTACAATTTGAGACGAAATTTATGATTTTTGAACTAAAATTGACCGAGCTTGAGTCATTTTCTCATCTTGCCAGAGGGTCTTCTTTGCTTGAACAGACTATACCATCTGTGAGAAGCTAACAGTCGTGCCAGGTCATTTAATTATGAGCATATCATTCTCTGTAAGAAAAAAATAATCATGTTTTCGGCTTTCTCAATAATATTATTACCCAATTGGAAAACACGTCCTATTTCTAGTATTCCTTGCTTCATCGAACTTCACCAAAACTGTGTATTAAATATCACAATTTCCTATGATGGGAGATTGTGGTTATCTCGGTTCACTACTCCCCACTAATAATAAGCCATAATAAAGGAAATTGTACAGTGAACACACAGCATAAAACATTAAAAATTAAAAAATTGTTATTTTTAAAAATACTAGATTTCTTCTATTATGTGGCTTACAAATTTCAAAGAATAGGCCAATGAGTACTCTTTCAAATCTGGTAAATATCTAGGTAATATTATTTACTTTCTGATTGACTTTCGACCTAGTTGAATAGAAAGAGTTGATATTATTGAACCAAAGATTTGTTGAAAAACGAGATACCGGTTTCGGTTGTAAGACTCAGGCTGGTAAACTCAGAAACTTTCCACCTTAATGAAGAATAATAATAATAATAATAATTTATTCGACAAAAAACACTTCACAAAATTAAATCCATTGAATGAAAATTATATTCATGAAAGAATTAATGTCTTTTGTTTAAGAAGGAGACCTCAAAGGTAATCCTGTGTGGGGGTCCATAACTAGATGAAAATACCAAATTCTTAACTAGAATACATTAAACAAAATAAAATAAATTGAAATGAAATAAAACAAAATCACTTTTCTAGATAATTCCTAATTCCTACTATAAAATTTACGAAAAAACTTAAAACCAACCTCATTTAATACACAAATAATATAACAAATTTAATATCTGAACTATTCAAACTAGCAATTATATTTAACCTATATAAACATTAGCAAAACAAAGTAGATACTTGAGAAATTATAGACTTTATAGAATCACTGTGAATTGAAGATCTTTATTTGATCCTTTATCATATTAAATATCAAGGTAATTAGAATTCTATTCTAATTACCTTGTTCAATATAACTATATTTTAAACATTACTCAAGCCGCTATTACACGATAATAGTTCTATGACATATTTCTATTATCAAACATCTGTGATGATGAAATATTACCGTGTAATGAACAAAATATGATAAATGATCATATTCTATGTCATATGTTCTCCTATAGAGAATATATTATAATATCTTTGATAATAGATGTATGACATAGAACTATTATCGTGTAATAGCAGCCTAAGGCCGGAACAGTTGTAATATTATATCAACAATAAATAAAATGTTGATCAATTTTCTAAGAATATAATTGAGTCTACTCTATTCTGGTAATGAAAATTTTCTCTAATATATTATTAATGTTTTTTTTTAGGTTCAACAGCCAGCGCAGACGTACCGGAGTGACGAAGGCGCCAAGCACCACGCAGGCTGAAGAGGAGGGGGGTCACGAGGCAGACGAGGCCAGCAGTGCTGCCACCACCACCACCAGACCCACAAGGTGAGCTCATCATCCCAGACAGTGTTACCACAGTTTATGCCGCTGACAAGCTCACATTCGCTTTGCATCTCAATGACTAAAGGAGACAATAATCTATATATATGTGCTGATCAAAGAGTGCTGAGATACAGTCAATGTAAGAAACCGTTACAAATTGAAACTTTGAGGGGTGCAGAGGGGGTAGCAAGATGGGTGGGGGTGGGAAATTTTGACAGAACACTTATCTTCATAATATTGATCCATAAGTAAAAAAAAAAATAGCCTCATATGATTCTTTTTCTCTGAAAAAACAAAAATTTTAGTTTGGTTCCAATTATGTGGCAATTATGTGGGTTGGTTCCTTTCTGCATAACACATAAAGTATGACATGTGTTTTGCAGAAAGGAACCAACCCACATAAAATGCTATAAAATGGGAAATTAATGCTTTTTTTGTATATAAATATCTAGTTTATGATATTAAGAGCACAAAAACGTTACCAAAATCAGAATATCTTATTGGATAATCAAATGGGAGGTATTATTGCAGTTTCATCTTTGGTACGCAATATCTCAAAAGTAGCTGATTGTGGGTTGGTTCCTTTCTGCATAACTCCGTAAAATTGAAAGTTTGATATACTTTAGTGGTATATTTAAAGAAAATAGTTTTTTTACCTTCTGAATTAGGAGCTTGTAATTAATAGTAGATATCTACAATTTCCTTTCAAAAAGATACATTTAAGATTAAACCTGTATCAAAATTTGATACATTTCATTTAATGAAATAATCGAAAAAAAAAACATTTATTTCAATTATGATACATTTTGATACAATGTATCATCTTGCATGCATTACATAGATAGTATCTTCTTGGAAGGAAATTGAAACGTTTAGTACTAGGGTCAAAAATTTTCGATTTATATTCTAATAACTAATTAGTTGGTTCTAATAACCAATATATTTTTTGTATTCTAATAACCAATTAGTTGGTTCTAATAACCAATATATTTTTATATTCTAATAACCAATTAGTTGGTTATTAGAATATAGTTATTATTCTAATATTAGTTCGATTTATATTCTAATAACCAATTAGTTGGTTCTAATAACCAATATATTTTTTATATTCTAATAACCAATTAGTTGGTTCTAATAACCAATATATTTTTTATATTCTAATAACCAATTAGTTGGTTATTAGAATATAGTTATTATTCTAATATTAGTTCAATTTATATTCTAATAACCAATTAGTTGGTTCTAATAACCAATATATTTTTTATATTCTAATAACCAATTAGTTGGTTCTAATAACCAATATATTTTTTATATTCTAATAACCAATTAGTTGGTTCTAATAACCAATATATTTTTTATATTCTAATAACCAATTAGTTGATTGAAACAAAGTCAATCTACACTGTTCACGCTGATGCTCAGGGCTACTTTATTTTGTAATGAAATGAAATGACAAATCACAGTACGCTTTAAAATGTTTTATTCAAACACAACTAGTTTCAGTTGAAAAGATGTGAAGTAAACACTTGAAATGTCTCTGAAGAGTGCAAAGCTAGTCAGTGGCGCCGACTTTGGGGGAGCAAGGCACTTTCTGCCCCCTCAATAATCACTCAAGGTGGGCAATGCGTGTATTTTGCCCCCCCCCCCCCCCCCAATATTCATAGATTACTAGAGAAATTTTCATCAATTTTTTGAGTATCAATTATGAATAAGTAGGCCTATTGAAAGAATATTTTTCGCCATCATCAATTCCAAATAACTCAAATGAAACCAATTTTAAACAATGGTCTAGCTATTTTTATTATATTCACAACTGGAAACTGGACTATGATAGTGTGGAATGATATAGGCCTACTATTATTATTTTGAAATACTACTTCCACATTGTCCACAAACCATAGAAATAGACGATCAGTCTCCTGTTTATTATTTGCATTACCCAGCTAGGCGTCTGGGCTTAGATTGTTATAGCCGCATATGAGTCGTTAATTGCAAAATTTTACAAGAACTTCATTCTTAATTAATTTTTTAATGTAAACTCAAAAACACAAATCAAATACAAAATCTAGATAAACATAACAAACTACACAATAATGGAACTAACATTCATAGCCAGAATTACTCAGTTTTCAGTTCCACTAGTAAGAGTGGTGGTTAACACATGGTACATCTATTCGTGTTTCATGTATTTCGTGCGATTTTTTTATATCCGTTTATTAACGTTATGAGTGGAAATTGTAAAAATTCTAATTAAAAACGAACTAGATGTATATTATGTGTAAGTTGGATGCAAATTTGCCTTCAACCTACATATCAGAATAAATTCAGTACCTTAACTATTACCTATATTAATTTTTATTTCTAAATATTTTTCTTCGTGTTCAAAATTGGAGGAGAAACTTGATTCATTTCCTACCGAGTAACACGATTATAATGGCCAATTTGAATTAAATTGATGATAGGGTAATAATAATTATAGGGAATTCAAAGTAGTTGAATGGATCAGATTATCACTACATTACAGAATTCAGCACGAAATCACATGCAAAGATGCAGTCTCACTGCTTGTGTATTTTTGTGTATTCTCACAACCCCTCCCCTTCCTCGGATGGCACCCCCCTCTCATTAATCTTCAGTTTGCTCCCCCAATATTTTGATGAGGTCGGCGCCACTGCTAGTTGTGTTTGAATAACAACATTTCAAAGGGTATTGTGATTGGCTATTTTATTACAATCTACTTTATTTGTCTTTGATTTAACCAGCAATATCGTGGTTAAATCACGATATTGGTTAATTAAGAAAACAGCCAACACCGACTGTTTTCTTAATTTTTCCCAGCAATTTTCTAAAATCTCGTCCTTCATTCGTCTTCTTCTTCTTCTTCTCCTCAGGCCACGACTGAACATAGCTGCGGGTGGCGCTAGGCCGCTGCGCCCTGGGCCCAAGATCAGCATAGGTGGGCGCGGCAAGTTGGGCGCCGCGGCCACTCAGGCGGCCACCACCGAGACGGCCGAACAGCAGCCGAGCACAAGTCCATTGCCCGAAGAAGCTGCACCCGCCGCTGCTGACAACCATGAGGTGGGCTTTGATGGTGATCGTTAAAGGTTTCTTTATTCATGTAGATAACAAAATATTTCTGCTTAGCTTCTAGATTGCAATAGTTGTAAGTATAACTAACTTGATTTTCTCAGGATCCCATCAAAAAATTGTCTACTTTCACCTAAATTTGTCAAAACAGAGCTAAATCCCATAGAAAAAATTTTATTCAATGATTTATGGAAAAATCGGCCATTTTCCAATATGGCGTCTTCAATTTCGATCAAAATCAACTTTTGTACATAGATTCCGAATCGTCTCTATACGATGGAAAAAAATTTCTCGAAAATTCAAAAGATGAAAATGTCGATAATTTTCACTCCCATACGCGTTTGCCCAATACAGAGTTGAAAATCGAAATCCATTCACTTTTAGCTACCAGTTTCAGCCGCTACCAAAAAAAGTCAAAATTCGCTTGAAAACAACAATTTTCCAAAAATGACCACTATTTCTGGCGTCACCCTGTATCTAGCAGAGATAGACCAACTTTTAAAAAACGAAAAAATTCCTCTCAAAAAACCAAATCGAATGGCAGTAAGAATTTTTCAAATATCTCAACAATGAAGAAGTTCATTTTTTCAACCCCTAAATTTCACCCCCAAAATGACCCCCGGAACAAAAATAAATATATCGATCTGTGCAGCTTGAGATCCTCTTCTAAACAAAACAATAAAAAAAATTCACCAAAAACTACCCTAAATTTTCGCGGTTTATAAAAAGTAGGGGTGACTTTTTGCAAATGTCAGATTTTTCTGGGTGGGTTTGGCGTATATCAAAACGAACCAAATCAACCACCTCCCCCCAAAACAACCCCTTCATAGAAATCTTCAATCTCTTCTCTACGTCTGCTTACAGTTGTATAGTTATAGTAGTGATTGTCTAATAAATTTCTCGAGTTGAAAACTTGATAAATATTCAACTAAAGCCGCGTATCGACAGTCCGAGGCATGTGCCACGCATGTACAGTCTGTTGACGCAAAAAAGACCCTCTGGCAAGATGGGAAAATGACTCTTGCTCGGTCAATATTGATTCAAGAATTACAAATGTGGTCTCAAATTGTATAACAGATTGTTTAGACTTTTTAACAAATATTGACTGAGCTAGAGTCATTTTCCCATCTTGCCAGAGGGTCTTTTTCGCGTCAACAGACTGTACCGCGAGGTATTCGTGGCACATGCCTCGGACTGTCGATACGCGGCTACACAGTGCATACATTGATCGATGTTGGGTATAATATTAAACTGGGTATTGGTCTCTCGGTGAGGGTGATCTATCGGTGAACGTGATGTTAAGTCACGAACACTGGGGACTGCTCTTGGATGGGTGACTGGTATTTGGCCAAGTACATACTGGCGAGATGGAACTATCCGTAAGGGTCTCCCACCAGTAAAAGCCATAAGAATATTTTTTTTATAATATTTAACTGTACACCTGAAGTATATGATTAAATAGTATACAAAATTTGGTCTGGTCGAGCAAAGAAGACATTCTGGCAAGATGGTAAAATGACTCCAGCTCGGTCAATATTGGATCAAAAATTATAAATTTGATCTCAAATTGTAGAGAATGATTCGATCTACTATTGAGACCACATGTATGATTCTTGTACAAATCTTGACCAAGCTGGAGTCATTTCCACATCTTGCCAGAGGCTCTTGTTTGCTTGGACATACTATACTATCTATGTTGTTCAGCATTCAATTGCCAACAAATATTCTTATTTTTATTCTTACTCCTTATTATATTCTCATTCCTATTTTCAATTAAATTTTCATTAAATTCTTATTGTTTTTCGCCTGCAGCCAGCTGAAGCCACGACTGCCGCCCCCGCCGACGCCCTCACGCGCCTGCGCAACAGGCCGCGTCTGCGCCCCCAGCAGCCAGCCCCCAAGGCAGCTGCCGCCCCCGGTGCCGCCTCCGGAGCCAACAAGCGACCTCCGCCCCCAGGCCTGCTGGCCAGACGGCCACGGCCCGGACAGGCCACCACGCACGAACCGGAAGCGGAAGGCGGCCAGGAGGAACCGGAAGTGCATGAAGGTAGGGCGGGCTTTGATGGAATTTAAGATTAGGGAGGGAAAGGTATCATTTACAGTAAATATTAGATAGTGAGCCGACTATCCTTTAAGGTACGATTTCGCTGGTGCGGAACGTAACGACCTTCAGCCGCAATGTACGCATACAGCTGCGGCTGAACCGTTTTTGCTTGCACGTATCAGTCGCATCGACCTGCCATCATGATATCCAGATCTACTAGTGAGAAATAAAAATTACTCTATTTTGGTACTATTTTAATCAAATTTTCATTAACTTTGATAAAAATATCCCTTATAATTCTCAATATTCCCCTTTTGTTCATCTCAATCACAACTTACTACATCTTCTACAGGATATTTAAGGTTAAAATCCACTGCGACTGGTCGGAAGAGAGCTTCTCGAGGAGTACGGTCGTCATCGGATGCGGCTGTTGGTCGTGGTCGTCGGTGATACGCATAAATAAATAAATAAATAAATATTCTTTAATGTCATAGAATGTTTTTACACATTATAGACAACGTCATTTGGTTGTATGAGACAATAATATATTAAGTATCTTAATAACATAATGTCAGCTCTTCAAAATAAAATAAAAATTTTTAAACATTGAAAGAGTTTTTACAGCACAATTATAATCCATACACAATTTTATAGTACATATACATAGTTTGATTCTGTTCATGTATAATTTTCCCAATTTATAGAAAAATAGTCATTTACTCTAGATGGTGTTCCATTTATTAAAATTTCCTTCACTTTCATTTTGAAAGAGGTCTTGCTCAGAGTCTTAATAAAAGTAGGAAGATGATTATACAGTTTCACAGCCATATAAGGATAGAGTTTCTGAGACGAGCTATGTTGATATCTATGAATTCTCAAGCTGTTTCGGTTTCTAGTAGCATAAATATGGTGATCCCTATTTACATCAAATATTTCAATATTGGAATGAAAAACGAAATAACGACATAAACGAAATCGGTCCTATGATTTAGCACAGAAGCAGTCCGCCATCTTTTTACGCAACGTCCGACGGTCGTTACTTTCCGCACCAGCGGAATCGTACCTTAAGAAAGCCATAACAGCAGATTGTTTGCGAAAAAGCCTAGCTGTATTAGTAGAGTTTATTATAATAAAATAGGCCTACCAAATATACTATACCAAAATATAGTATATATATTCTGGTCGAGCAAAGAGGACATTGTGGCAAGATGAGAAAATGACTCGAGCTCGGTCAATATTGATTCAAAAATTATGGAAATGGATTCAAATACTGTACACTAATCGCTCGACCAGTCTATACAATAATGTATGAGTTATTTATTGTTTTTTAGGTCGGTAAAAGACTAGTGAAATGGATTAGAACGTTTCTTAAACATATTGCTCTGCTGTGTGAGCCTTCTAAATGTTTGCGAATTTAAATTCGGCTATAGGTTTAGTCTGTCCAAGCAAAGAAGACCCTCTGGCAAGATGAGAAAATGACTCCAGCTCGGTCAATATTGTTTCAAAAAATATTGATTTGGTCTCAAATTGTAGATCAGAATGTGTCCTACGATTGAGAACAAATTTATAATTTTTGAACCAATATTGACCAAGCTGGAGTCATTTTCTCATCTTGCCAGATGGTCTTCTTTGCTTGGACAGACTATAGGTGATTGATTCACTGTAATCAATTAATTAACCAATTCATAGGATGTTAATAATCGATTATTTCGAATAAAATTTACTTAATTAATACATTTTTATTATAATTATTTTAGGTGACGAACTGAGCGAAGCGTCGGATCCAGTACCAACGGCGGCATCAACTAGTGAGGCGCCCCTGGCTACAGCGACGCCCGAATCGCGTCTGGCCTCGCTCATTGGCAACAGGCGTCGCGTCGGCGCCCGCCGCCCGGGCACCCTTGTCAACCGAGCGCCCTCCGACGAGTAGGCGGGCGGGTGCGCCGCTGCAGCGTAGAGTCGAAGACGGGTGGAGTGCTCTTGTTCACATTGGTAGACTGATGGTTGTTATAGGAAGCAAAGAGTACTAGAGAATAGCGTAATAAAGTTCCAGTAACAAGAAACTTCAGTGGTAGAGGTTCTCGTGGAAAGAATTATCGGCCATTGATGTGTAAGGTCTATAGAATTTAGGTGCCCTGTTAAACGAGTACAGGGAAGAAACCAATTTACACTAGGCATTGTAAACATTGTATAGTGTATTCTATTGTGTTTACAATATTGTGTAAACAAATTGTGTTTACAATAGTACACGATTCCTCCTATAAAACATCGACTTCTAAATTTTATTTAAAAGGCCTCTGCAGGTCTGTTATGATGTATGACGTCAACTTCATTCGACTATAATGATAATGTTGTGTATCCATTCTTATTTCCACTTCAAATTCAAACTTGAATAAAAATACACTTCATGAATAATGAAATAAATAGAGAAAAATAAAATGAAATTAATTTTTACTCACATTGCTGTGATTCAAGTTTCGACCTGTCGTGTGGTCATCTTCATACTAAATTTTGAGTAAAAATTGATTACCATTTATTTATTTAGCGTATGGCTTTTAATAGTAGGGAGACCCAAGGGTTGTTCCACTTCGCCAGATAACCTCATTTTCCACAAACGGAGATATGAGTTATAGTTATTTTAAAAAGTTCATTTGGAAACATAATTTGATTTACATTATAAATTGTATTTTTATTCAAGTTTAAAATATTATATTCATGTAAAATAAGTTAGTTGAAGTAAATTTCAAATAAAATTATTTTGAAACCTCAACACTGTAAAGATTTGTTGTGAAATTCACTCTACCAATGTGAACATAAAGCTGCTCTAGCTCTGATGGACAAAAAACCTTATAGAGCCTTAGATGGACGCATGACGTCACAAATAATAATCAAAATCAATCCTGCGGTTCTTTCCTTGTTACTATTGCTATTTTCATATGCCTTTTTTGTACCTCTATTTTATTTTCCATACCTTCTCCATGTTGAGCTTGTTTTTATGATTTTAAGTTAAAATTACCCAATTTATAATATTTATTAATCGTAATTTTGTGTTTTTATACCGTCCGAAATACTTTTTTAGTGTTTTTTAATTGATGTGAAAAGTGGTAATCCTATAGGTATTGCTTCTTATAAAAAAAATTATCTTTAGAAAATATTTTATTATAATAATGATGATTAGGAAACAGTGTAATCTTATCGATAATTATCAATTATTATACTATAAATATTATTATTTTTATAGTGCTTTTATAAATTACTGTGAAATTTTTTACTGAAGGTGTCTGATAGCTGTCGGTCCAAGTAAAGAAGACCCTCTGGCAAGATGAGAAAATGACTACAGCTCGGTAAATATTGGTTCAAAAGTTATTGATTTGGTCTCAGAATGTTTCCTACAATTGAGACTAGATCAATAATTGTTTAGCCGAGTTTTCAGAGGGTCTTCTTTGCTTGGCAGACTATAAGTATCTGAAAGCCCTTTGAAAGCAAACTCATATTTTATATACGAAGTTGTCATCTTTGAGATAGGCCTAATTGTGTAAGATAATGATAAGAATCTGAAGTTCTGTCGAATTTGGTTCGCTAATTTCCTACTAAATCAATTTTTCATCTTCAATTTAATTGAATAAGACAAAATGTTGAACAACTCAGATTGATAACACAGTCCAGTTACGTGTTATGAAGAGGAACTTTACAGGACTAAAATACCCAGAAATTATACTCCAAATACAACTAAAGAAGATCACTATTGTAAATAAATATATTTTTTTACTTAGCCTAATGGAATATTATTCCAGAGCAGTGATTGCTCCAAGTAATAAAAATATTTTTGAGGTGAAGATGAAGTCTTTTTATAAAGTATTGTATTAGTTTCTTGCCAACTGATGAAGAACTTTTGGAAGACACAATAAAGTAAATAATATAGAATGAATTCTTGGAGGGGAGAATTAATTGATTCTCAAGTAACATGGACAAATAAATTTTGAGAATAAATTTTGCTTCAAATTAATTATAAATTAATATGGTGTGAAACCAAGAAATTATTTTGTTTTCTTAAACTATTGTGAAAGTTTTAATATAAAGATAAATTATTATCATTATAGAGATGAATCTTTAATGAATTAAAATGAACTTCTAATATCCATGAACTCTCTATTCAACAAACATGGATTGTCATTAAGAAGTCAATAAAAAACGGTTGATTATCATTTGAAGACAATACTTGCATTTTGAGAGTATATCTCAGTGTTTACTGAGAAAATAGACGTGATTTATGAGCCTTGTTGTTTTTTAGTAATCTTGTGTATTTGTACCACCTTGTTGTATGAAACTTGTGTGCCAATGAAATATTGTAAATATTACTGTGTATGACAATTTATTATGAAAAATAGACTTAATTTTTAAATTAACTGTGTTTTTCTTCCAAGTTCATGTGTATTACCCCCCCCCTCCCAAATATATTTATGAACTTTTTTCAGAGAAATAAAATATGATTCCTATTACATATATATATATATATATATATATAATATGCTCTTGATTGATTCTTGTGTGCTACCATAGATCCTTTAATAGAAGGCCATGGCCTAAAAATTGACAACTATGTAGAGTAGGAAATTTGGTCCATTTAAAAGCATTGAAATCATTTTCCAATTAGCTGTTCTAATGGATACGTTTCTTGTGTGCGTTCTCACATTTGACTTGCTACAAATCATAAGCTATTTTAATAAATAACTGTCTATTCTTACTCTTTCTTGCTAATCTCTATCACAACCTATTACAAAAAACACAAAAGGAATTCTATACGAAGAGTTTCATTAACGTTGTTTTCGCTACACTTCACGGAAATAAGCTGCTTACCAGTCCCTATGTAGACTAGGAAGTCGTCATTTACATACATAATCAATCAGCTGTTGTCCTCAAGCGGAAAGAAGTCCTTTCCATGCAAGGACCATCCCTTTCCAAGCGTGGACAGCTGGCGCCATCTAGCGAGAGAAAATACAACTACAATGGACCATCTCTTTCTGTGAAACTGCCAGGAATTTGTCAAAAACAAGAAACTTTGTATTGATATTGTACAATTTAGGATGATGAAAAACTTTCATGAGCTTAAACGTTTCTGGACTAAGAAAATCGAGTATTCTGATAGTTTTTAAGTAATATCCAATTGACTAAATCAATATACTTGTGATGCAAACTTTCAATACTTGGCAGTTCAGCCTACTCCAGATTCAGCTCAGCCGAAGCTATAGTATAGTAAAGTTATCCGGTATAGCTGTTCTTAGATCTCATTAATCCTATTTGTTTTGTTCATTTATGAGATTAGATTAATAAAATTTATTTGAAGTGTACCGAAAAAAATTATACACTCACTCGCCCAGGAAGTTTTTTACAGTATTCGGAATTATTCCCAGGCTCGGCAAGCCTCGCCCGGGAAACTATCCTCATACTGTAAACTTTTCCTTCCTCGGCTTGTGGCGTAATGTACTATTTTCATGGAAATTATGCTCAAAAAGAGAAAAACCAAGTCAACATGCATGATTTGTACCTGTACTTAATGCTTTCATATGAAAAGACTGTTCCTACGGTGCGACGTTGCCATATTATTAGGGCAGGGCCTTCTATTAAAGGAAGCTATATGGAGCTACATGTCATGATGCATATATTATGCTTTTAAACTCTAGCATGCTGTGTTGCACTTGCACACAAAAATTTTCCAAAACTGGACATATTTACATAATAACTTATTTATCAATTTACCTGTACACATTTACATCCTATAATTCTCGTCCACAAACAAAACAATTTCAATATATAAATGCTTTGCTTATATCTCCAAAACAAGAGTGAAAAAGGTTTCAAACCCGTAATGAAACAAGGCGAAATGGAATTGAACAGTTTTTATTCCTTCAAAAATATACTATTGGAAACGTCACAATCAACAATACAATAGAATCACTGGCGGTTCGTGCCCACGAAACAGGTGAAGTGCTGTACAGTAAAAGATACGGACACTTCACCTGTTTCGTGGGCATCAGCCGCCAGTGAAATAGAATAGAGATAAAAATCGTTGAGGTGATTAGCAAGTTGATGTAATTGAATCCAACAATATTTCAGTGGATTAATATTTCAGAACATATAGTCTGTCCAGGCAAAGAAGACCCTCTTGCAAGATGGGAGAATGACTCAAGCTCGGTCAATAATGGTTCAAAATTTATCAATTTGATCTCAAATTGTAGAAAATATTCTTATCTACTATTTGAGACAAAATTTATTATTCTTGAACTAATATTGACCAAGCTGGAGTCATTTTTCAATCTTGCCAGAGGGTCTTCTTTGCTTGGACAGACTATACAGCTCGAATTGTCTTGAGCTGTGATTGGCTACAGCTGTTCGACTGCGGCCAGCCGTCGGACCGTTTCGCATAGAAGAAGATCTACCATTACACACACACAAACGCCAAAAAGTTTTTTCATTTCGTCTCAAGTGATCGTGAGTAGAGTATAGTGACTTATTTACAACCTTCTACTTATTATCCAAAATTTACTTCTCTTTTTTCATCTTCCTGCTTTTTTATCCAGTTTCCTGTTTTCCCCTTGTTTCCTACTCCATTCATACTACATCTTATCACTCTCTTTTCATTTTCTTCTTCTAATTCCTCCTCTTGCCTCTCATTTCTCTTCTCTTCCTCCTTCAATCTACTCCCTTTGTCATCTAATCTACCTCATCATCTTATGTTCTTCAATTTCTCCTTCTTTATCTTCTTAATTATCGACCTGTCTCTCATTTATCACAACAGTATTATGTTTTCTCTTTATTTTTGTATCAACATATAAGTTTTACTCTTTGATTTTTCATATTATTTTATGTAGCGACGATTAAGCTGATCTCTCTTTGTATTAATCAATAAAATGAGAATCAAATACCCTTTTAAAAAACGTTAAGATTATTATTCCACAGCCCATTATCAATGTGATTGAAATAATAATAATAATAATAATAATAATAATAATAATAATAATAATAATAATAATAATAATCAATTATTATTTTATCCACATTGATAATGGCCTGAGTCCCGAAACATATATGTCGAATAATAATTTTAAAGTTTTTCAAAAGCGTATTTGATTCTCATTTTATTTATCAATTATTTTAAGTTTTAAAGTTTAACTCTCTTTGTATCTTTTTCATTATTGAAAATATGATAATAGTATAGTGATATAATAATCATTATATTAAATATACTTATTATATGAAAAATATAATTATATTTGAATTGAAGCAATGCTCGGGAGTATTTATAGTCCTGGTGCAGTATACAAATTATAGCCTGTCTAACTAAAGAAGACCCTCTGGCAAGATGGGGAAATGACTCCAGCTTGATCAATATTTGTTCAAGAATTATAAGTGTGGTTCTAATAATAGATCAAATTGTTTCCTACAATATGAGATCAAATTGATAATTTTTTAACCAAGCTTGAGTCACTCTCCAATCTTGCCAGAGGGTCTCCTTTGCTTGGACAGACTATACAGGGTGTTTCAGGAGGAATGTGCAATACTTCTCAGGCTGATTCCTTACACCAAGTAGACAAAGAAGTTCCATGGGACCAACCCCCAGAAACGCTTTGTTACCGAGATAACAATGGCGGAAAATTGAGATTTTTCAAAAAATATTCATTTTTCTAATTTTTTAGAGGCTCTATAGAAGTTCTAAAATAAGTAATTCCTATGTAAAATCAGCTGAGGAATTCAATGAAATCAGTCTGAAGTCTGTAACTTCCACGGTTATTGAGATAAAAAATTGGAAAATCGCTACTAAACACAAATTTATCACTTGTGCTATGTTTTGTCGAATTTTGCGATTTTTTATCGCTATTTCTGAGATTTGGGTAACATTTACACAACCGCTGCCATTTAACTTTCTCTTTAGAATCCGATTTTCTTTAACTTCCATTAATAAAAAATACAAATTTATGATTATTTATCCAGTTATAGCCCTTATTGTTGAAAAAATGGCGTTTTTGAAGCATATTTTTCAATTATCTCAATAACCGTTAGAATTATAGACTTCAGACTGGTTTCATTGAATTCCTCAGCTGATTTTACATAGGAATTGCTTATTTTAGAACCTTACTAAAGCCTCTAGAAAATTAGAAAAATAAATATTTTCTGAAAAGTCTCGGTAACAATAAAGCGTTTTGGGGGGTTTAGTTGGTCCCATGGAACTTTTTTGTCTACTTGGTGTAAGGAATCAGCCTGAGAAGTATTGCACATTCCTCCTGAAACTCCCTGTATAATCTTCAATCAATAATTAATCTACTCTCTCTGTGGCAAACTGTGTCTCCATCCTTGTCTCAGCTGTTTACTCAATTGTTGTCTCAGCTGAGCCAACTGAGGTCTGTCGGCCAGATTCAAACTCTCCTCCGAATCTATTGTATGATCGTACAGCTCAACAGCATACACAACTGACCAATCGGGTCCTCCTTTTTCTTTCTTCTTCTTTCTCAGCTGTTCGTCGTTTTCTTGTCCCTTTCTTCCCCTTCCTCCGTCTTCTCCTTCTTTTTTGCTCTTGATTCTGCGCAGTTCATTGTCCTCATCTCCAACTTTTCTTTTTACATTATTTTTGCTAAGTAGTATATAATCTTCCCCTTTTTTAGCTACTCTTTCTCCTCCTTCTTCTTCTTCTTTTTCTCCTCCTTTCACGTCTTCTCCTCTTCTTCCTCCTTCTTTTTCTCCCCCTTCATCTTCTCGATTTTCTTCTCCACCGTACTTCTTCTTCCTGATTTGTTTGTCATTTCTTCCCGTAATCAAATATCGTCTTCCTTCATCTTCTTCTTCTTCCTCACCACTCCCTTTTAACTCTACTACTCCTCCTCCATTCTCCTCTGTTCCATCTCCTCCTTCGTTGCTTCCTCCCAAATTTGAATTATGTCTTTCCTCTTTTCGCCCACCTTCTCCTCCTCCTTCTCCCCCAACTTCTTCTCTTACTCTTCTTCTTCTTCCTTCTCCTCCTACTTTTTCTTCTTCTTCTTCTTCTTCTTCTTCTTCTCCTCCTCCTCCTCCTCCTCTCACTCTAAATTTATTATCTTCTTCTTTTTCTCTCCCACCTCCTTCTGTCAGAATTTTTCCTGCTTTTCCTCTTCCTTCTCCCCCAATTTCTCCTCTCACTCTTCTTCCTCCTCCTCCTCCTTCTTCTTCTTTTCTTACTCTTCTTCTTCCTCCTCCTCCTTCAAGAACGTCTCCTGCTTTTCCTCCTCCTCCTCCCTCAACTTCTCCTCGTCTTACTCTTCCTCCTCCTCCTCTTCCTCTTCCTCCTCCTCCTCCTTCAAGAACGTCTCCTGCTTCTCCTCCTCCTCCTCTTCCTCCTCTCCTCCTCCTCCTCTTCCTCCTCCTCCTCCCCTCCTCCTCTTCCTCCTCCTCCTTCCAGAACGTCTCCTGCTTCTCCTCCTCCTCTCCTCCTCCTCCTCCTTCTCCTCCTCTCCTCCTCCTCCTCTCCTCCTTCTCCTCCTCCTCCTCCTCCTCCTCCCCCTCCTCCTCCCGCTCTTTTCCCCTCTCTCTTAAATCATCATTCTCTTCTCCTTCTCCTCCACCTCTTCCTTCCTTCTTCTTCTTCTCCTCCTTGGCAGGTTGAAATCGCAGCCATTCGGTGTAGCGATAGCGTTCGGTGCGCATTGAATAGCCCATGACTGTTATTTGGGCCAGCCGGGGTCGGTCGCTATCTGGCTCAACGCTGGGATAGAGACCGGGCCGCGGGTACTGGCTGAAGGCCGCCTTCTTCCAATGCGGCAACTGTAACAACAATAAAAATTAGATTAAATTGCGATAATATTTTCAAATAGTAATAGTCTGGGTGCCAATGAGGCACTCGCGGCTCGTACCCACGAAACAGGTGAAGTGCCCGTATATTTTACTGTACAGCACTTCACCTGTTTCGTGGGCACGAGCCGCCAGTGCAATGAGGGTAACCTTTTTTGTGGTATGTCGTTGATTTTTTTCAATCGATGCCATGAAAGCTATTTACAGGAGATTGAAGAGGAAGAATTTCCCTACATATTCATGATAATTTCAATTTTTTACCTCAAAAGACTTGGTAGATATACTCATTTGTAAGCGAAAATTGACATTTTTTTGGTATATGATGAAAAAGTCAATTTTGCCTCAGCAATGATTTTCGTCAATTTTGACCAAATTCAACATAATAATGATATATGAATTTGAACCGCCTTAATGAGCTGAGAAGAATGAGCTAAAATTGTTGAGAGCCAATGACTTTAACAAAAGGTATCCTTAGATTGAGATCCTTGAAGGGTCCTTACTATTGAACATGACAAAAATTCAGGTGGGTGAGTGGCTTATCTGCTGAAAATTGATCTAGAATACATAACTACAAAATAAAATCTCGATACAAGCACGTATAAATTTTTTTGGAGACCATTTTCCCCATAAATAGGAGTTTTTGAGATACAAGGATGTCTTTTTACTGCCCTAGTTAAAAAACTATAATAGATAGAGAGGTCTACTTGGTCTCAAATTGTAGAAGACAAAATTATCCCCGGAGAGATTTCGATTCACACGATTCAAATGAATACATCAGAAGATCTAAACAAGCAAAAACTAAAAATACACAAATTCTCATTTTTCTTGAAAATTAGCCTCTTTTTTGAAAAATCATAACTCCGTTCCTAATGAGGATAGAGACATGAATCTGATACCATTCTCTTGGAAATTTAATTTACTGAAAAAAAGATGGGAATGATTTTTTTTCGTCCGACGCTTCGTTTTGACGGAAATCGTGGTAGACTAGAAATGGAACCGAAATTTTGTCCGCCATCTTGAATTACAAAAAATGCTCAACTTTTACAGCTTGGCATCACTCGGATTCGGAATCTACACATCAAAATCTATTATAATCGATCAAAAAAATCAACGACATACCACAAAAAAGGTTACCCCCTTTTTTCGCATTTGGCACCCAGACTATAAAATGTAACAGCCTAATATGATCAATGGCTTGCCCAGACCAGGATTATTATTTGTGGATTTGTAATTATTGATTATTTGTGGATTATTATTTTTTTTATTCCTTAAAAAAGAATTACAATAATTCACAATGTAGAAATATAACAGCAAAATAATCAATAACAAATGCAAATAAACATAAGGAACTACTACCCGAAAAGAGCAAGCTCGAGCTTGGGGAAGGAGCAGCCGTACTTTGACTACTTACTTATTATTACCATTACATACATTATACATTAACAACTAAAATCAAATCCTTTCAATAAACAAGATAAATCAGTGATTCTACTATAGGTCAATTTATTTACATACAATATGTATTAGATGCAACAAAATTTGTTTATTATAATTAATTATATTTATGCCCTGATGTTGCCTAGCCTAGTGTATAACATGATATAATATTAGTTACAAAAATGAAATTTATTCAACTGGAATAATTATTATAATTATTATACTAATGCATTCCAGAAATTCTCGGCACTATCCCAGCCACGAGAGTTAACCACATACTTTTTCAAATGTTAGAATTAAGGTGAGAGAGGAGTTGTTGCCACTTTCTCCCTATTCCGTTGAAGAATTCTTTTTGCATTATGAAATGCAAATATTGACTTGATGATTGTTGACTTGGGAGTATAATTGACGAATCCGTATACCCCTTTCATAGGTGGTCAGTGGGATGAAAAATGAAAATGAAACGAAAAAAATACAGTCCATATACTCACCGAGCTGGCATCATTCCTCCCATCCTCCGTCAACAATGGCACCAGGCTGGTTCCCTCAGTGCAAAGCGCCTGCTTCCTTCCATCTAAACACCGCTCCAACGGTTCAAAGCCAGCCAACTCCACTAGAGTTGGAAACAAATCGACCAACTCGACCAGTTCATTGCGCATGCGCGGCTCTTTTCTTCTTTCCTCATTCTGCTGACTTTGTTTCTGTTGACTCTGCTTCTGTTGATTTTCTTCTGGTTGTTTCTGTTGATCCCGTAAATGTTGACTCTTTTTCTGTGCGTCATCTTCCTCTTGACTTAGATTCTCTTCCATTCTTTCCTGTTTCTGTTGACTTTGTTTCTGACTCTGCTTCTGTTGTGATTGTTTTTGTTGATTCAGTTGTTCCTGTTCATTTTGAATAGTTTTCTGTGAATCATCTTCATTTTGACTCTGATTCTGCACCACTCTTTCCTGCTTCTGTTGTCTTTGTTTCTGACTCTGCTTCTGTTGTGATTGTTTTTGTTGATTCAGTTGTTCCTGTTCATTTTGAATAGTTTTCTGTGAATCATCTTCATTTTGACTCTGATTCTGCACCACTCTTTCCTGCTTCTGTTGACTTTGTTTCTGACTCTGCTTCTCTTGTGATTGTTTCTGTTGATTCAGTTGTTCCTGTTCATTTTGGATAGTTTTCTGTGGGTTATCTTCATTTTGGATAGTTTTCTGTGGGTTATATTCATTTTGACTCAGATTCTGCACCATTCTTTCCTGCTTATTTTGACTTTCTTTCTGTTTCTTTCCATTATTATGTTGAAACTGAGGCACTTTTAGAATGAAAGGCACCCTGGTGGCCACTTCATAGTTGCTAAACTTGGACCATTCGCCATGCTCGCCCAACGACCAACCTGCAATTTAAAAACATTTATATAAAAATATTAGTAAACTAGTCTGCCGTGCTAAGTAGAAACGACGTATGTGCAAAAATGTCACATTTTGAATTATATATCCTCACAATTTACGGGCAATATGTATTTGATGTAATTACGTATAATAGGAATTACCCTGTGGAAGAACTGCGGAATGAGACACATGGCTATGATACTAGATTTGGGGGAATAACACTAAGACACAGATTAAAATTCTCTAAGAAAAGGACGCACTACTTGGGAAGAAAACACTTCACAATTCTCCCTTTAGAGCTACATTCAATAGAGAGTACATGGAAATTCCGAACAAAACTCAAGTAATATAGTCTGTCCAAGCAGAGAAGACCCTCTGGCAAGATTGGAAAATGACTCCAGCTTGGTCAATATTTGTTCAAGAAATATAAATGTGGTCCTAATAGTAGATCTATTCTACAATTTGTTTACAATTTGAGACCAAATTTTTAATTTTTGAACCAATATTGACCGAGCTGAAGTCATTCTCCCATCTTGCCAGAGCGTCTTCTTTGCTTGGACAGACTCTACCTGGTCTCATTGTCCCTGTACTCTCTGCAGGAGTTCACTGATCAAAATCGAGGTTTATGACTGTTATTAGGATGTAGGATCTCTGTAGGATGTTTTTTATATAAATATTTTTATATATTTTAGAATTGACAACATTTATGACGCTTTTTTATTATAGGTTCTCAATGACTGTTCTTTATTGCTTTTTATGTTCTATTTATTTGTTTATATTGACACTGTTCTCAATGTATCTGTACATAATCATGAATAAAGATTTAAAAAATATATATATACTAATTTTGATACGCTCTTTCCAATGGGACACTCAAAAATGCTGTATCTTCAACCGTTATCGAGATATTGTGAAAGTTTTTGCCGTATGTTTCCAAAATCAAGGGTCTTACAACTTCAAAACGCCGTATGTCCTGCATACACAGTAAGAATTCCGTATCTTTCCGTGCAGATACGGAATTTTTGCTGTGTATCATTATACCACATTCAGCACCGTAGATACGGAGTTTGTGCAGTGCATTGATAGATGCGGAAAAGATACGGCGTTTCAAATGATACAAATACGAGGGGTACCGGGTTCGATTCCCGGTCCGGGCGGAATTTTTTGAACAGTTACATTCAATGGATCTCGACTGCTATTTAGTACATTGGTCAATATTTGCAGTTGCAGAAGTCCTTTGTCTATTTATATAGCGATAAATGGAGATTCGAATTAATTATTAAGATACAAATACTTAGCGAAAACTCCGTATCTCGTGCATTCATCGACAAATTGTAAAATCAGAAATTTATCATAGTATTAAAATAGTGCCAAACTAGCTGTAGACTTTGATCGAAGACTTCTCAGTTTTGATGGAAGTGTAGATACGGCGTATGGTCACTCCACGTTCATGCCCTTGGTGAGCCAATGTTGACATAATAGAATATATCATGTTTACTATCATTCGAACGTTTGTTGTTGAATACAAAATAAACTGATTCAAATAACAGTCAGTCTGAATTCTTTCTTGAATTGGATTTTGATGAAATAAATAATTTTGTCAAGCTAAAGTGATGTGCATTCATCACAATATAAAAAATGTCATAGCAACGAGTAAACTAGTTAGTGTTTTTATTGTGGCTCGAAATTTTCAATTTTATACAATATTTTAGAAGAAATTTTGTGAAAATTGGTGATTTGATTCATTTGGAATAATTTATTGCTCTAAATTCAAAATTTTTATAATTCGGTATTTCTCCTGGACTATAAATTTATTCTTAATTGAAGTGCTACGAAAATCTAACCTAGTTTCGAACTTGATTATTCATCAAAATTTGGTATGAAGACGTTTTGGACATTAGTCTGTGTTTTCAACCAATAAGTTATTGTTACTGTAAAATGAATGAATAAATAAATAAATAAATGAATAAATAAATAAATAAATAGATATAGTCAGCAATATTAGTTTATGGAAAATTTCACCTTCATCAATCAGTTATTAGTTTTTCATCAACATAGTTGCCTAGATTGATTTATGTAAAATAGTTTTTCTAACTTCATTGGGAAACCACGTCCAACAAAATCAGAAGGCTTCTCAATCACCAACACTACCTGGCCTGGGTTCGAGTCCCAGTAGGCATGGTTGTTTTTCACCTCAGCAATCACCCTCACTGCAAGCCAGAGTGCTTGAGTAGGCATCAACCGTAATAAAACGAAACTCACCGTGATCGCCAATCAGCGCAACGATTGTATTTTCGTCGAGTCCTTCAACCTTAATGCACAGAAGCAGTTCTCCAATCAGCTGATCGATATAGCTTACGGCCGCATTGTAGCTTTGGATTATACGTTTCATCCAATCATCTACACATGAACACAGAATAGGACAGCTATTATTAAATTTAGAAAAAAACTGAACATTAATATAAATAAGGGTTAGTAAGAGTTGAATGTTGCACAGTCTGTCCAAGCAAAGAAGACCCTCTGGCAAGATAGGAAAATGACTCAAGCTCGGACAATATTGGTACAAAAATTATCAATTTAATCTCAAATTGTAGGAAACAATTTGATCTACTATTTAAGAACCCACATTTATAATTCTTGAACAAATATTAACCAAGCTGGAGTCACTATTTCCCCATCTTGCCAGAGGGTCTTCTTTGTTTCGACAGACTATGATAGGTCCCCACCAAGAAAGCCTCTTGGCTTTGGAATTATTTTGTAATTATTACAATGGAATTATTATGGATTTTCCATTTTCAACAATAATTTTACTGAATTGAATGAGAAAGCACACCATATCTACTATTAACAGGTCAATCTTGCTATGCTGCCTATTACTTTATTGCATCTCATGTCAACTCGACAGTCAAGTCATCTCATTCAACTATAACCATACTCATATACTCTATAACCATACTATAACCATACTCATATACTCTATAACCATACTCATATACTCTATAACCATACTATAACCATACTCATATACTCTATAACCATACTCATATACTCTATAACCATACTATAACCATACTCATATACTCTATAACCATACTCATATACTCTATAACCAAACTCATATACTCTATAACCATACTATAACCATACTCATATACTCTATAACCATACTATAACCATCCTCCATAACAATGAATTATCATGGATTTGGCATTTACAACAATAATTCTATACAATTCGATTAGGAAACGAGCAGCATTCTTCCTATTTTCAGTTCATTCCCAGCTATGCTTCTCAGGTCAACGTTACATTCAAGTCATCTCATTCAACTATGAACATAAATGCCCGGTTTTTCCAAGCACACTCAAACTTGAGGGTCCCTCAAATTTTAAGTAACACTCAAATATTTGAGCGACCCTCAAATTTTAACAAATCGTCAATTAACAGCTGACATTTCCTATACTTTTAACATAGGAGAGTTGAGGGGCCCTCAAACCAAAGTTGAGGGACCCTCAAATTTTGACGAATCGTCAATTAACAGCTGACATTTCCTATACTTTTAACATAGGAGAGTTGAGGGGCCCTCAAACCAAAGTTGAGGGACCCTCAAATTTTGACGAATGCTCAGTTATACAGCTGACATTTTATTAAAAATTAATTGCTGAAGCGAATCTGCATTTTCATTGGTTACATACGGTACTCATATTGTAAACCAAATAATATTATCATCAGTTCAAAGCGATAACCTAAAATCCAGCTGTAGCCTACTTCGAGTCTTTGCATGATATTTTGTAATTTTTTAAATGAATAAAGACAAAATAAATTGTGACATGAATATTTCGGTGTATTTCGATTCTCCCTTAAACAATTAATTAAGTTACTTCAATGTTTGCTAATTTGGAGAATGCATAATCTTACAACGTACTGACGAGTAGATGTAAACAAAATAATCATATTTATTACTTTTATAAATTTTTTAAAGAAAATGTCAGCTGGTTATCTGAGCATTCGTCAAAATTTGAGGGTCCCTCAACTTTGGTTTGAGGGCCCCTCAACTCTCCTATGTTAAAAGTATAGGAAATGTCAGCTATGAATTGACGATTCGTCAAATTTGAGGGTCCCTCAACTTTGGTTTGAGGGCCCTTAACTCTCCTATGTTAAAAGTATAGGAAATGTCAGCAGTTAATTGACGATTCGTCAAAATTTGAGGGTCCCTCAACTTTGGTTTGAGGGCCCTCAAATCTCCTATGTTGAAAGTATAGGAAATGTCAGCTGTTAATTGACGATTCGTCAAAATTTGAGGGTCCCTCAACTTTGGTTTGAGGGCCCCTTAACTCTCCTATGTTAAAAGTATAGGAAATGTCAGCTATTAATTGACGATTCGTCAAAATTTGAGGGTCCCTCAACTTTGGTTTGAGGGCCCCTTAACTCTCCTATGTTAAAAGTATAGGAAATGTCAGCAGTTAATTGACGATTCGTCAAAATTTGAGGGTCCCTCAACTTTGGTTTGAGGGCCCTCAAATCTCCTATGTTGAAAGTATAGGAAATGTCAGCTGTTAATTGACGATTCGTCAAAATTTGAGGGTCCCTCAAATATTTGAGTGTCCCTTAAAATTTGAGGGTCCCTCAAGTTTGAGTGTGCTTGGAAAAACCGGGCATTATAGTGTCCTCTGTAACAATGAATTGATCAAGGATTTGTCATTTTAAATGATATTACTACTGAACAGGATGAGAAAATACACATTAGTCCTCTTATATCTAGTTCATTCCTTGCTATGTAGCATTATTCCATCTGTCAGAGGCAAATGTGAACCTGAAGCCGGGGTTTTCCAAGCACACTCAAAGTTGAGGGACCCTCAAATTTTGAAGAACAGCTGACATTCTCTATGATAAGTATAGGAAATGTAGTAAAGTGTAGTAAACTTGAGGGTCCCTCAACTTTGAGTGTGCTTGGAAAAACCGGGCATCAGAGTCGTGTCTAATTATGAGCAAAGCATCTTCAGTGCCAGTAAGATGTGTTAAACTCGGTTGAATAAATACTTCAAATATTTCAACATTACTGTATTATTTATTGAACAAACCACAACTTATACTTGGACAACATTCTTGTTCATCATCAGCCAGCACACAGCACACACAGACAGTAGTTAACCTACAACGAACACAGTTTTAGCGGGACTTTAACACACAGAGATTACTTCAACTAGAAGCTAAACAAAGAGGTTACAATTACTATACTCAACAAGATGATCATGTTCTCGGAGTTTCCAACAATAAAATTACCCAATTAAATTAGAAATCGTCTCATTTAATTACAAGCATATTATCCCATGTCACACTGAAATGATCATGTTCGTTGCGTTTTCAACAAAATTCCCACTCAAATAAATGAGAAAACACGCATTACTTATCCTATTTCCAGTTTATTCCTTGCTCTGTGGCACCATCACTGTCGTGAGAGGCACAAGTCAACCTGACAGAGGTGTCTGCTTATCTAATAATTGAGTTAATAAATCAATAGACTTCTTGTTAAAGTGTGTGTTTCGCGAAACTAAACGACGCACAGGCGTAGAATTGAGCTTCTATACATCCAATTGGTAACTGGCATTTTTGTAGATAACAACACTACAAGCTGACGCCTAATATTATAGCATAGCATTTGATTATACAGGGTGTACAAAAAATTGTATTATTAGTGCATTTCATTCGAAAAAATGCACTATTGGTCTTGCCCTGACAATCGAAAATTCATGATGTGATATATCTTTTACACGTTTCCGAGCCCCTAGAACACGAATTTGATGTCCGTTCAAATTCATATATCTCTATATATATATATATATATATATATATATATATATATATACATACAGATTCTATATATATATATATATACATACAGATTCTATATATATATATATATATATATATATATATATATATATATATATATATATATATATATATGTACAGATTCTTGTTAACACGATAACTCCCGAAGGGCTTTTCGAGAGCGACCAAGTGTTGCACAAAAATCATTAGTGCTAATATCTCGGTCAAGTTCGTTAACCAGCCAAATTGGTCCAAGGGAAAGGTGTGAAATTAGGGGATGAAAATTTAGAAAAATCACTACAAATCAACCAATAACTTGATTGTTTTGAAAATTGGTGTGTATGATACCCTTATTATGCCCTACAATTTGAGCCATCAACGAAAAAATCCAATCAAAAATGGCCGAGAAAATGACGAATAATATGCCGAAAATTGTGTTTTTTATGGGTTTTTCGAAAACGGCACCTTTGAATTCATACCCTGAATAGCTCATTATAAGTCATATGATTCGAGCCATCATAGAATTTGAAATGCACTCTTTCCGACCGCCAGCTGCCGGAGCGAATTTTTTTATTAATGCAAGTTGAAGAGAGTCGGATTCTAAAGAAAAAGTTGAATGGCGGCGATTGTGTAAATCTCACCAAAATCTCAGAAATGGCGATCAAAAATCGCAAAATTGCTACAAAACACAAATTTATCACTTGCGCTATGTTTTGTCAATTTTGCGATTTTTGATCGCCATTTCTGAGATTTGGGTGAGATTTACACAATCGCCGCCATTCAACTTTTCCTTTAGAATCTGACTCCCTTCAACTTCCATTAATAAAAAATACAATTTTATGATTTCTTATCCAGTTATAACCCTTATTGTTGAAAAAATTGAGTTTTCTTGCATATTTTTCCAATTATCTCAATAACCGTTGAAGTTAAAAACTTCAGACTGGTTTCATTGAATTCCTCAGCTGATTTTACATTAGAATTGCTTATTTTAGAACCTCACTAACGCCTCTAAAAAATTAAAAAATTGAATATTTTTTGATAAATCTCAGTTTTCCGCCATTGTTATCTTGGTAACAAACCGTTTTAGGGGGTTGGTCCCATGGAACTTTTTGTCTACTTGGTGTAAGGAATCAGCCTGAGAAGTATTGCACATTCCTCCTGAAACACCCTGTATTTGTACGCTGACGCTTGTGCGCGGTGCAGTTTCGGAAAGCAGCCCTTTAGACCATTGGCGGCCCATGGCCACGATAAAGGTGAAGTGCTGCACGGTAAAAGATACGAGCACTTCACCTGTTTCGTGGGCACGAGCCGCCAGTGCTTTAGACTTCATGCTTACTTGGAATAGGTTGGAAGGGAAACTCCAAGTTTAGACTGGAAATGTCGTGTCTCTTCCTGAGATCATTCCAGGGATTCCAGGCGACTGTCGGCGCTCCATAGGGACGTTGCCTATTCCAGGGCAATGTCACATTTTCCAGCGGATGGAAATCTGCAACGTCGACAAAAAATTTTATGGGAAACAAAATCGAAACGTAAGAAAACATAAACTGTTATTGTGACAAAACTATAAAGTATAAAAATTTTTTTTAAATTGTATCACATAGGGTTTCAAAAACTGTTCCTGACTCTAGTTTTGAGGGTCTACATCCAAGGTGTATAGAATAGTGAAGGTGGGGCAGAGTGAAGCAGCTGGCTGGGAAAGCTATGATACTGACGTCACAGAGTTCCTCTGGACAAGAATTTAGCATTGATTTCCCTATCCTTGACGAAAAATCGTACGCTTTTTTCAATTTAAAAATATAGAATTGTTTAATAGATAAATTTCTTATAAGAGCTTGTAGAGAATTTCAAGACCTACATTTTGAGTGATTTAAATCTATATTTTACTCAAATTTAACATGAGGAAAAGTCCGTTAACGTGTCTCTGGAATACTCTGCAGCTGGGCTAATGCAAATTATGAATAGCAATGCTATCGAATGCAATGATATTTTAAATGTATCTTATAATAGCATTGCTACTCTTAATTGCATTAGCCCAGGTGCAGAGCATTCCCGAGACACGTTAACGGACTTTTTATTATGTCAAATTTGAGTAAAATATAGATTTAAATCACTCAAAATATAGGTCTTGAAATTCTCTATAAGCCCATATAAGAAATTTATCTATTAAACAATTCTGTATTTCGTAAATTGGAAAAAAGCGTACGATTTTTCGTCAAGTATAGGGAAATCAATACTAAATTTTATTGACTAGAGGAACTCCTTGACGTCAGTATCATAGTCAGCTGCTTCACTCTGCCCCACCTCGACTATTCTATACACCTTGGTCCAAAACAGCTGTAAACCTGTATTCTGATATTGAAATTTGTCATCTGTGAAGGATCGAACTGTGCGTGGATGTAGACCCTATAGTCCATTCACGATGGCTTGAGACGAGATAAACAAAAGCTCTGCATGTGTATGTGTGTGACTGGAGTGGCTTCGTTTCAGCCACCTCATAAACAAGTCACAGCAATGCCGAAATCCAGAATTTTGCTCTCGGGACTGTAACCAAAGCATTGACACAAAAACTTTCACTATAATTGTTTGTTCATTTTAGGTTCATGCAGTCGAGAGACAACCGAAACAAGCAATTTCCCAATGTGTTTCTATAAAAAAGATTACTTAAAGATACTTATTCTGAATTGCCTAGAACAAAATTCGGGATCTCGGCATTGCTGTGACTTGTTTATGTCGTGGCTAAAACGAAGCCACCCCAGTCGCGCGCACACACACATGCATAACTTTTGTTTATCTCGTCTCAAGCCATCGTGAATGGACTATAGAGTTCAATCTCTTTAAAGCCACGAGACTTGATCTACTATTCATAAAATTCATCTCTGCTATAGAGACTTGGTCTGTACTATTCATAAAGTATCACGTAAAATCTTTTACATTCATTAATCTAATTAGGGTGAGATTTTGGCTTGTGCCAAATGTTTAGTGTAACAGTGAACATTTCGATGACACACTTTTATCAAGGCAAGTGATAAAATGATAAACAAAGTTTACCAGGTTTTCCACGATATTGAAAATATGAGTATTTCAAAGAATAGCTGAAACCGCCATTTTGTTTCACCCAACACTCCTGAGAAGTGGTCAATAGATAGCAGTACATCTGGAGAAACTGCTCTGACCGTTTTCAGATTTGTAGAAAGCTTAAAAATGTGGTAGCAATTGAAAAATAGATGAAAGGCTAATGTCCCAAAGTTACCCCGCGTGTCACAAAGTAACCCCCGCGTGTCACAAAGTAACCCCCACCTACGGTACTATCCTCATTTCTCTTACGCTTACCTAGAAAGCGCTCAGGATATTTCAGCGGCACATGCGGCTTATGCAAGCCCACTGCCAAGAAGAAAGGTCTGTTTGTTGCATTTTCCTCCTGATTTCGAGCACTTCGCTCCAGCACAAACTTTTTCGCTTGCCGAATACTCTCCAAATCGGGCAGCGTCTTTCCCGGCTGGAGTCCAACGTTGACGGGACACACCAGGTTGCGCTGGCGGCGTCCCGACGCTGTGTCGACGCACACCGGCGCCTCTTTCCAGCGTTCGGAGGGCGGATGGTAGGGGGGAAGCGTCCAACTGTAGGGCTGGTCGTCGCTGTAATTGCTCGAGATGCCTGGCGGAGATAAAAGATTTTCATTGGAAAAAAGATTTAACCAAGAAGTTGGAACGAAACTTTACGAAAAGAAATGTTTAGAAAAAATTGACCTTGAACCTGGGTTGAAAATTTGGTTCGAAAGTGGTTATTGGACGTAAAAAACGTGGCGCTGTACCCACTAATAAGATAAAATAATGTTTTATTAAATACAATACAAGTGATACAAATATACAGTTGAATATCGTCAATAATTCCTCTAAATGTAACAAAAATTAAAAAAAAAACACTAAAACTAGAATTAAGATATACTAAGAATATAGTATATTATTAAAGTTAATAAAGATAAAATTTACAACTAACTTATCATTTGTCAAAACTGATCATCCATGTATTCAGCTACTGAATAATAGGCTTTTTCTATTATAATAATTTATTAAGCTCACTCTTAAATTTATTTCGCTCATTGTTTAATAATGATAATTATTTCAATAATAATTCCAAATTAATCAATAATTTCACTGAGTCAACGAGTCTCAAAGTAAGCAGTGAGCATTCAACTATTCAACTTTAAACTGTCATTCAAAGCCCATAAGGAAGTTGCCATCTTAAGTTTTTTTTTGTGAGGGTGATGCCCACATGGGCTCTTGGGCCTGTGCGTGGGTAATGGGAAGTCAAAACATATCAAACTTTTCAATGTCAATAACGTGGAATAATCCACTAAAATATTTATAGATGTATATGAATTTAATGTAATCCCCTTTTCCACTCCACCCAGGAATGTTCATAATCAAGGTTATTACCAGGAGGTTGCTCCATAACCGCCTGATATTGGGTGTCTGACTTATAAACAAAACAAAAATCAATTACAAAGAATAATCAAATTATTCTAATCAGTGTTTTTATATTATTTTAAATGATTATCACAGTAGGTACCCTTTCAATTATTTTTTAATAATTATCATTTAAAATACAGTGATAAAAAAAACAAAAATACAGAAAAAAAAAACAGTGATAAAAGTAGCCCTGAGATAAAAGAAACAATAAGGTGGCTATTCTAATCAGATATGTGTTTCTATATAGAAAATTGACATCAACTCAAGTTTGAAAATTATATTTCTAACAAAAATCGATTTCAGACTGACTGTTTGTTATTAAAATTAGTTTATCTATTATCCTAAGAGTGAACACTTCAACTTAAGTTTGAAAATTATATTTCTATCAGAAATCAATTCAAGAAAGATTTCAGACTGACTGTTATTAAAATTATAGTCCATTCACGATGGCTTGAGCCGCGATTGACAAAAGCTCTGCATGTGTGTGTGCGCGACTGGGGTGGCTTCGTTCTAGCCACGACATAAACAAGTCACAGCAATGCCGAAACCCCGATTTTTTTTGTCGGGACTGTAACCAAAGCATTGGTAACACAAAAACGTTCATTATAATTGTTTGTTTATTTTAGGTTCATGCAGTCGAGAGAGAACCGAACCAATAAGCAATTTTCCAATGTGTATCTATAAAAAAGATTACTTATAGATACTTATTCTGAATTGCCTACAACAAAATTCGTGATTTCGGCATTGCTGTGACTTGTTTATGTCGTGGCTAGATTGAAGCCACTCTAGTCGCACACACACACATGCAGAGCTTTTGTTTATCTCGTCTCAAGCCATCGTGAATGAACTATAGGTTATCTATTAGCCTGAGAGGGAACACTTCAATACTTTATAAATATAAATAAATTATAAATTATAACTTTATAAATATTATGAATAGGTTGAATAGTTCAGAATTATCAGCAATTACCTGGATGGAATATTTTGCCAATAGACTTGGTAACATATCCGCGCTCCTTGAAGAATTGCGGCAATGTTGTGAAGTTGCCTGCAGCATTGCGCCAGTAACTGTAAAAGTCGTAGAGCTGCAACGTGTCCGGCCTTCTACTGGTTAGAAACGAGTTGCGGCTCGGTGCGCACAGCGCTTGCTGCAACACAAATCAATTGAAATTAATTTAAATTCACAGATGCATAAATAAGTCAACTAAGGTAAAAGCACCAGTAGTGACCATGTTTAAGGAATTTTTTATAGTTTATACCGAATTGTGAGACAATTTATTATCAACACTATCTCATCCAAAACTCAAAAAGAATGTAGACCAGACCCTTCCTGATTGACCTATTCCTTGAAATGGCGAATTTTTCAATTCACAAATGAATTATTAAATTTTTCGTGAAACTCAATTTTGATTCTAAAGTGGCCACTATGACTCAATAGTGGCCAGGCACTGATTTTATAGTGGCCACATGATGTTTTAGGCTCATTGACAAGTCAATTTCTCAAGCTGCTTGTTGCAATTATTCAAGTAAGCTAATTTTTCATTCCAGACATTGATTATAACGCCGGAAATGATAATAGGTTATATTAAAATGAGTTGAATTGGTGATGCATTGTTGTTGGTTACAAGTCACTAGAAAAGTGAGGTTAAACCAGAAAATAGATATTGTAAAATTATTTTACCTCTGTAACCTATTTGAAACAATCTAAAAGGAGAACATAAATTTAAATTACACCAACTTTTACAACAATTTCTAATGGGTGGCCACTACCAGATTATTCACGGTTTCTTACTCTAGTAGTGGCCAGTCGGCTTTTACACCAAAATATTAGCTGTATTTGGCTAGAAACCTTTGGCTAAAAATCATCTAGACATATTCTAGGGAATGATTATAACACCAGAAATAGCGAAATTTACAGACTTTCTAGTCATAATACAAGAATTTGTATACATGCCTTCTTACTGAAACTGCTAAGAGGAAACTGGATTTTTTACTAAAACCACGTATTCGAGTAAAATAGCGACAATGAATCTCTCTCAAAAATCTCTAATGATGCTCTGCAAGCTCCTACTTGAACCATTTAGCTGCTAAATAGTATAAGCTAAGTCTCTAGCAGGTTTAGAACTCATTTGAAGGCATCAAATTTGTGTTTTAAAGAAAAAACTATTCAAGTGGCCACTACTGAAACAGTGGCCACTACTGGTGCTTTTCCCTTACGTAGGCCTTAGGCCCATTCTACACGGGCGTAGCAAACGCGGCGTTAACGTCGCGTTAACGCGTCAAAATTTTTGCAAACTACACGAGGCGTAGCAAACGTGTGAAGAGAAAATCAAAATGGCTGATGAACCTAACCTAGAAAAAGTTATACAAAACCCAGCTGATCAACGCGTCGGCAACGCGTGTTTTCAATTTTCACGCGTTACACTAAGGCCCAAGGCCCATTCTACACGGGCGTAGGAAACGCGGCAGAAACGTCGCGTCGGTAACGCGTGCTCGACAGAACACATTGTGTTAAATGGGCTTGTCTACACGAGCAAAATAATCACGCGTTTTCACAGCGTCAGTGGGCGTCAACGCGTTGTCAACGTTGAGGTCGGCGTTAGCTGGGCGTTAGCAACGCGTTGAGAATGCGTGATTATTTCGCTCATGTAGACAAGCCCATTTAACACAATGTGTTCTGTCAAGCGCGCGTTGATCAGCTGGGTTTTGTATCACTTTTTCTAGGTTAGGTTCATCAGCCATTTTGATTTTCTCTTCACGCGTTACGTGTTTGCTACGCCTCGTGTAGTTTGCAAAAAATTTTAACGTGTTAACGCGACGTTAACGCCGTGTTTGCTACGCCCGTGTAGAATGGGCCTAAGTTGTAATAAAAATAACAGCATCCAGGCAACAAACCCAACATTTTTTTATGCAGTTGCCAGAGCTGTTTCTTCATTAGTACTCTTCAATCTTCCTTCTACCTAAGTTATTTCATTTGATTTCTTCTGTTCAACTTCTGTTTGGTTTAAATTTCGAATTTATTGGCTTTTATGATCTCACATAGTAAACTCTAATCTTATTCAGAAAAGTTGAAGATAGTTTCTAGATTATCTAAAGCTGATTAAGTTCAAGTATAGAGTTGAGCTAGGATTCTAATTAACATTCATACCGGGTTTTTCCAAGCACACTCAAAGTTAAGGGACCCTCAAATTTTGATGAACAGCTGACATTTTCTATGATAAGTATAGGAAATGTAGTAAAGTGTAGTAAACTTGAGGGTCCCTCAAATTTGAGTGTGCTTGGAAAAACCGGGCATCAGTCTTTCTCGAATGGTTTCCTTCCATTTTGATTTTCTTTTCCTAATATTTAATAATACTTTTTGTTTCATCTTTATAATTTTAGTTTTATCTTTATACTTTCAGTTTTATCTGTTAATACTTTTTTCTTATCATTCCTTGTATTCAAATTCCTCTTAAATTAGTAAAGTTTTAGTTTAAAATTAGGTTATGGTATTTAGAACTACTTTGAAATTATAGTTTAAAAGTTTTGTCTAGTTGAGATTCATTTTGTTATATTTTGATTTTATTTCTATAAATTTGTATCCAAATTTTCTTTATCATTCAATTTATATTTCTAGCTGTTTTGTTCATTTCAAGACGTATGTATAATATATATACATAAACATATATTTATATATTATATTTTTTTATTATTGTAAGCATTTTATGTATCAAGGACACACATAAGGGGAAACCTGTTGTCTCCATTCATGTAAATAAATAAATAAAATGAAGAAAAAATTAAGAAGAAAATAAATTGAGATGAGAAATCCTGGAAACTTTTTTCTTTTGTACCATACATTTTACCAAGCATTATAGTCCATTAATGCAAAAAAGACATTCTGGAAACATGGGGGAATATTTTTTTCGCAGATGATGCCTACATAAGCATTTTAGCTAGTGCGTGGGTAATGGATAATGAGTGCGAAGGTGATTGATGAGGTGAAAAACAGCCATGCCCACTGGGTCTCGAACCCTGACCAGGCAGCGCTAGCGGACTGAACGTTGTGTCACCCAGCCCACTGCGCAAACCTATTATTATTATTTTTTTGAGGGTGATGCCCACATGGGCTCTTGGGCCTGTGCGTGGGTAATGGGAAGGATGATGATGAGAGATGAATGGACCTACTGCTTTAGGTGGGTTCCGAACCACCGGGAAGCGATTTTTGAGGCTCATGAATTGAATTCAGAGGAACCGGTCACCGTTACAACCGTGGTGGTAGAGGCACGTCGCTTATCTAATCTCACCGACTAGACGCTCTCTACCACTGGGACAAACCGCTTCCCAAATGATTCCGAAATTGTTCTAGCTCGGTCAATATTGGCTCAAAAATGATAAATTTGGTCTTAAATTGTAGGGAACATTCTGATCTACAATTTTAAACCAAATTTATAACTTTTGAATCAATATTTATCGATATTGTATACATTGAATCATCTTCCCATAATGCCAGAATGTCTTGTTTGCTTAGACAGACTGTACATGTTAAGTCTTAGACAGACTTTTAATGACTAAAGGGTATTTGATTCTCATTTTATTTTTCAAATATTTTAAATAGCCCTATGTTTTAAAGTTTAATTTTCAAATAATGTACATGTACAAGTAGGCTTTCTTTAAAGTTGCATTTCAATTTGTCAGCAATATAAATGAATGAATAAACATAATTAATTCAGGAATATACGACGTAGGAATTGGGCAAAAATGTACATAACTCTTAATTTCTTTAGCGGTTTGTCCACTGTTCAATTTACTGTCAGATTTTATTATTAATCTGAATTCTTGAAAAACGTGAGAAAATTTGTCAATTTTGAAGTTAACATTATATAGGACTAATCTAAAGAGAGATATTGATTCTATATGACAGATTTTATATTCAGCACCTTAAACGAAAATAAAGTAATGTGAAAAAGTTTTATCATGGGCCTATAACTACTTATCAATATCATAAATATTATTGATGACATTTCTGATCTCTAAGAGCTAAGCTAATGAAAGTCAATGAAGTTATTCAAAAGCTGAACAGACAAAATGCAATAGATTATAATATTGAAACAAGACAATACAGGCATTACAAAATTCAAGCATGAATGCATAAGTTAGCAACAATCCAATGCAATTCAGCATAAAATGCTTAGGCCGGTATTGCACGATAATAGTTCTATGATCATAGTGATCATATGGAAAGAGATGAAAATATGATTTCGTATTTTCATCTCTTTCCATGTGATCAAATATTATCGTGTAATACCGGCCTTAGGCTAATGAGCAAGGCAAATGAGAATTGAAATTCGACTCAAGTTTTAGCTTATTCACCAATTTTCACAAGAAAAAAATAGGCTATTTATGGTAGGTTTTCAATCACCCCACTTCGAATAAGTCCCTACTATCGATTGAGGTATAATTTCAAACAGCTCTTTCATATTAACATTAACCCTTGCTGGCCTTGCTTTACTAACATAATAAATGAAAAAACAAAATGTTGTCAAACCACTTATTTATTGAAAAATTAAGAAACGGGGTTTTTAAAATAAATCAGTGGTTTGAAAACATCTTGCCTCTTCATTTAATAAGGATAACTACCACAATATCACCTTCACAACTAATCAAAAAGACATACCAACTCCACTAGGAGGGGAACATGTAATGACCATATCCATTAGGCTGAGGCCGCACTGCCGGTGGGTAGAGGGTAGTTGGTAAATCTATAGAACATACACACTAGGGCTCTATAAAAGGGGTAGACGCACGGTCCGCCACTCTGTGGTCAACTTTTAGCGCCAGGTTTGAATTCATCCAATTCGACAGTCAAACATATGATTAATGATAAAAATCATGTTAGAAAAAAAATAATACTCACTTCACAGAGCATTGAATTTCCAGTCTGGCAATTTTCAAGTCAAAATTTTAACCTTGATTTATCTTCCAGAATCTGGTAAATTTGTATTTTTTAAATTCAGTTTCATGATAAAAATGGTTATATTTTGCAATCTGATGCCAAGCAATATGAACCATTTTACATGACAAATTAACCTCCAAGATTTCAAAACAATAACTTAATAATATTCATTTGCTCAACTTGATAAACATCTGTTGATCGTCTCTATCATCAAAAATATTTATATGAATTCAAACCTGGCGCTAAAAGTTGACCACAGAATGGCGGACCGTGCGTCTACCCCCTTTTTATAGAGCCCTAATACACACCACAGTAATACATTGTATGAATGGTATGACATCATTCTGTTTTTTTAGGTTATGTTGTCCATATTTAAGAATTTCAAGATGGCGGCTGGACACATAATTTCCAATTCTTGATCCATGCCCAGGCAACCCGGAGAGATCATGTCAAACTAACATTAAACTCCTTAGTGAACAAAAACAGGGATAGCCCAACTTGGGCTTTGTCATTTAATAAAACTGGCCACTTAGTGACTGTTATGAGGCAACTGGCAACACCTCCAACAAGTTGTCTTCAAAGAATTCAACCACTGCATAATAGCTCTGACTCACAAGATAGTGAGACAGACTCCTCCTGTAGACATTGATGGGTGCATTCCGCAGGCTCACAGGCAAGTGGTTGAACATCCTCAGTGCCAGGGTAGGGAAACTGTCATGCACTCTGAACAACCTGCAACAAGGCATGTCAAGGTTTCCCCCCCTCTTCGTGTGTTGTGCTCATGGATTTGTCCTCTTGTTGTGAAAGACTTGTGGTGATACTTGACATACAGAAGAGAGGCCAAAATGTACTGCCCATACACTGTTAGCAGACCCAAGCGCTGGAAGAGTGGCCTGCAATGAGCGTGGAATTCACTTGATGTCATGGTTCTCAATGCCTTCTTCTGCAAGGGAAGGATGTCCTCAGCATGTGGAGAATGTCCCCAAAGGAGGATGCCGTACTAGACGTGACTGCTGAAGAGTGAGTGTTACATCATCACCAGGTGCTGCAGACTAAGCTTAGTCCTCAACTTACACAGGAGATACACAACTCTTGACAGTTCACTGCAGACTTTAACTATGTGCTGCTCCCAGTGCAGCTTACCATCAATGGTGAAGTGAAGCCCAGTAGAGCAACAGGTGCATCATCCACAACAGTTCTGTCAAGAGTACACAAGATTTTCTGTGTCTTCGCCTCATTCAGCAACAGTCTGTTGGCAGTGAACCACTCCTTAGCTTCCCGCAGGAGAATCTGGGATCTTGTCCTTGCACTCAGCGGCTTCTTCCCCCAGCCAATAAGTGTGGTGTCGTCCGCAAACAACAGGCTGGATCCGTGTAGATGGAGGTTGTTTATTGTGACAAGAAAACGAAGTGGTCCCAGCACTGAGCCCTGGGGAACACCATATAGAAGGTTGGGTCTGCCAGACTCATATTGGGGAGAAGTCAAAGCTTTGTGGTTCTCAGCTAACCGGTTGATGCCCAATAAAATCAATTTATTAACCAATCAAATTATCAAATTGTTATGATACTATAATAACAAGTACTAGATAAGACCAACGTTCTTTGCGCATGACCAACAGCGACGCATCCCAACACAATGACAATACGACTTGACACAGCTGAATACCCACCATGCACTGTGCCTGGGTATGTAAGAAATGTTGGGTTGGGTTAGATCTGGTCTGAACTGGTTTCACCCAGTAACTTTATACCTATATAGTTCTGCATTCATACCACACTTATTATATGCCAAGCATGACTGGGATAAACCACAGAAAATGACATATAGCCTATGAACATAATACTCATCATGCCGACAAACTATAGGCTACAGCTATCTATATCTGTATAAATGCATCTAAATTATATGCCCATGAATCAAGAAACATCAATTTGAGTTATTTACTTCCAGGCAAGCTGATGAGGACCCATGGTAGCTTTTCCTCAAGCCATAATTTTTTTAAATATATTGCCTAAGAAAGCCAATCCAAAATTCAGGTTATTTACGCTAGTGAGGAGAAAGCGCTGGAAAATTATCTAAAAAAATTTCTGAGGGTGATGCTCGCATGGGCTCCTATGCCTGTACGTGGCAAATAAGAGAGATGGTAATGATGAGGGATGACGAATTGTACTATGAAATGAATAAGTAGCCTAGGGGGTGCAATAACATCATTGTCTCAACAAAAGTAAGCATGCAAAGTTTTTTAATCATGACATTGCCGTTCTGTAAACCCAAGTCCTTTGGCAAAGAACATCAAAGTAACGTTAACCATGAACAAATATTGTCCTCCGGTAGCTGATTCTTTAGTAGCCTAGGCCTACCTACGTAGAACATGTCCAAAAAATGCAAGGTTTAGTTTTCATTCCATTCTCGCCCTGAAGATAATTGAGAAACATACCTGAGCAAAAGCTCTTGTGAAAACAAAACTATTCTCATTTGCAGCTAGTTCATCAATGTGAGGAGTGTGAGCATTTTTGTCATTGTAGCAGCCTAATGCTGGTCGAAGATCATCAACAACAATTAAAACTACATTTTGAGCACAAAAAGTGACTGTAAATAATTGTTTCAAAATAAGAATTAAAAATAAATACCTAAAAATAATTCCATGGCGTTTGATCAAGGAGTTTGACATAACGAAGAAAAAGTGGCTACTACCGAAATCAATTCAACAGTTCTGATTTAAAAATAGTTCCCTATTTAAAACCTACATAGACTAAAGCTGGGAACGATGGCTTATCAATTCATTGTGAGTGAAATGTAATCATCGGAAATAGTTTTTTACAATGGAATTTGAACGTCATTTTGGTGATAAAACAAAAATTGTTTGGCTCTATTGTGTACATACACAAATCAGCTGACTTTGTTGTCAGCTCAGTAGACAAAGACAGTTGCTCGGAATTGTTGTGGTGGAGGTAGCAGCTGACTGAAAATTGTCTTTTTTTCTTGTTTTTTGTCGTGAATTGTCCAAATTCCATACCTTTTGGACACTTTGAGTGGATTAGATTGTTTCTAGTGCATATTTAGAAAGATTTCTTGTTCAATAATTGTTAATTTCGATTTCAAAGGCGAAGTCTGACAGTTGAACATCTGACGTTTATTTTGCCCAGTGCTGTGACGAAACAGCTGTCAAGGAGGATTGTGCAAATGGCGCAACGCTAGGAGTTTTGTAAGTGTCGACTCAATTAAAAACGTAATTTTTCCGCTTATCAAGTGAATATTAGTTACGTATTCATGAAATTGTGATAATTGAACTGTAGTGTGAAGTACTGCAAACATAATTCACGCCTTTTACCCAAGAATGGTCTAGGTAAGTTGAACGAAAATACTCGATTACTTTGTTTAGATTCAACGACGCAAATTGCTAGTGTTTTGTCAAGTCTTTGTTTACCTGTGCTTGATAGTTCAAGGTCGAAATAACTTTTAGTGAAACTTGATTTTAATTGCAAAACTCATTATGATTCGTGAAATGTCGATTTGAAATTGCTAGTATGTACGTCAATTGTTTATGTATGAATTCTATTGTGTTGTTGTCTTCAGGTTAATAAATTCATCTATAATGTCAGCTGACTCGCCTCGCAGATTATCACGCAAAGGTAGTACGGGACATGTTGTCCTTCCTCAACCTGTGAGTGACCCCTCTATTATTGAAAGTGTTGCTGGATTCATCCATGAAGTTATTCCGCAGGTAATTGATTATTTTTTAAAATGTAATAATTCAGCTAAACGTTTTAAAAATTGTTCTCTGTCTCTCCAGTTTGCAACACAGAAGATAATTTTTGGCTCAAATGTTTGAAGTTTCACTTTCGTACAGTAGCTCGTTATTTTAATCAATGATTTTTCTGTCAACAATTTGGAAGTTGTGCCAAATTATTTAGAATCTCACTCCCCTATCTCAACTAAGACTAGACATTGTTTTGTCTTTCCTGTTTGTGTTTTGTGATTTTTGCTTGTTATTTGTTCATTAAGCTTATAAGAAATCATTTCTCTTCTAACTTTAGTAATAGAGTAATCAATTTATAGGGCTACTTTAGATTATTGCTACTTATTATCAAGAATATTATTAGTAATATATTATTCAGAATATATTTATTATTTTATAGTCTATCCAAGCAATGAAGACATTCTGGCAAGATGGAAAAATGACTCCAGCTCGGTCAATATTTGTTTAAAATCATTGATTTGGTCTCGAATCGTAGAGAACATTCTGATTCACAATTTGTGACCAAATCAACATGTTTTGAACCAATATTGACCGAGCTGGAGTCGTTTCCCCATCTTGCCAGAATGTCTTCCTTGCTCGACCAGACTATAACTTTTCTAGCTAAAACAGCTGTTGTCTGAACGTACAAGGAACAGACACCTTGATTTTTTTTAACTATTTACTTTTACAGATAGGTCCTCACCATAAAGCTGTATGAATATTTTTTTGTCATACTAGTATGTAATACACAACTTTCCAATCTATATTTGCGTTTGGAAAATTGCCGTTTACAGGAGAATCAAAGATCAGCTGTTCTGAATGCGGGAATAATCATTTTGATGATTATTACAGCACTAATCATCATCACAATGATAATTACAGCACTGAAAATCTAGTCCAGCTGTTTTTTCCAAATTCCGACGTATGAATTAACAGGTCAAACGAGCCGCCATGACAGTTCATTGTGTGCTTTTGTGCTAGCTCTTGTGTTGAGGTTATGTTAGCTTCAGTTAATGTTTTCAGTTGTTTGAGGTTTTAATAAATCCTTCTGGCTGAGGCCGTACTGCCGGTGGGTAGAGCGTTGTGGGTGGAGGGTAGTTGGTAAATCTATAGAACAAACACACCAACCACAGTAATACATCGTATGAATAGTATGTGTTCAGCCGCCATCCTGAAATTCTTAAATATGGACAACATAACCTCAAAAAACAGTATGACGTCATACCATTCATACGATGTATTACTGTGGATGGTGTGTATGTTCTATAGATTTACCAACTACCCTTCACCCTCCAGGCTCATAATTCGTGTGGGAAGGTTTACATACTCATAACTATTTTCCAAACTCGCCTAAACGGCTCGTTTGTAAACATAGATTATTCGTATGTAAAAACGCCTTTCCCACACTCATTATGTAATATACTATTGTTTCATCTATTTGTTGGCTACAGGCGTATTCTAGCGTGCTGCCGGGCGATTCTTCTCGTGAGAGCATAGCGTGGGCTAGATTCGAGCAGGCCGACTACAACGATGCCTCGCTGTTCCCGGACGGCGGCGAGGATTGCGACTCCACTCCGCCCCTGCTGCTGGTGCTCGGGTACAGCAATGGTGTACAGGTGGGTGAAATCGATGATACAATACTAGCAGAGAAGACCCTCTGGCAAGATGGGAGAATGACTCCAGCTCGGTCAATATTGGTTCAAAAAGTATTGATTTGGTCTCAAATTGTAGAAAACATTCTGATCTACAATTTTAGACCAAATAAATAATTCTTGAATAAATATTGACCAAGCTGGAGTCATTTTCCCATCTTGCCAGAGAGTCTTCATTGCTTGGACAGACTATACCAGGTTCATTGACAATATTAAGGCATGAAGTCTTTGTTTATTGTAAATCATACTGTTTTTATGATTTTTCGTTATTCATGTTTGTCATTCGTGTGTTTTAAAAATTAAAATTGATTTGAATTGCAATATTTACTTTTTACGTGGATTTAAATTTAATTACCTATTTAATAATATTTGAATTTGACGTTACTGCACTGGTATGGTATAGACTGTACAAACAAAGAAGACATTCTGGTAAATTGGGGAAAATGACTCCAACTTGGTCAATAATTGTTCAGGAGTTATAAATTTGGTCTCAATATTAAATTAAATTGTTTCCTTCAATTTGATATCAAATTGATTACTTTTGAACCAATATTGATGGAGCTGGTGTCATTTTCCCATCTTGCCAGCATGTCTTCTTTGCTTGGACAGACAATATCTATTATTGCTATCTGTATTTTCTACATGGAATGAAGAATATTATTTTATTTTGATGACAGGTATGGTATAAACTGTCCATGCGAAGAAGACATCCTGGCAAGATGGTGAAAATTATGCCAGTTTGGTTCAAAAACCATTAATTTGGTCTTGAATTATACAGCAGAAGGTTTTCTACAATTTGAGACCAAATTTATAATTTTAGAATCAACATTGACTTAGCTGGTGCCATTTTACCATCTTGCCAGCATGTCTTCTTTGCTTGGACAAACTACACCAATCTATTTTAAAATATTTTTATCCATTTCTTGGTGATATTCTGATTTCTTGATCAACATTCGAAATTCTAAATTATAGTTTTCAATTTTGGAGTGTGAAAATTTGTGAAAGACTAACTTCATTATCACCCAACCTTTTCCAAGCCGACCCCTACCTTATTCTGTTAATGATTGGCTATTATATTGATGTATTGAATATTGGTATATTTACATGTATCGTTGCCATTACCAGCTGAGTTTTCAATCTATTATTGTTATGTGTATTTTGTACATGGAGTACCTAATATTTGAATTTGTCAACTGTTGGACAAATTTGTACTATCTATTTGTTGCGATGTGTACAGGGTGGCGCAGAGAAACGGGAAATTTTGAAATAACCATAATAAACCAACGAAAATTTTACAAAACATTCTTAATGCTGAGAATATGTTCGTCAAGAAGGGAATTTTTAGAAAATCAGTTTGAAAAAACACGTCTGTTAAGTGTTAAATTGCGCCTAACCAGTGAATTTAAAGTATACTCTCCATATTCTTCGGCCTAACACATTCATTCAATCGATTTTGAAGACTAAAAAGTAACATTCCCAAGCGGCTCGAGTTGCCCGGCTGTAGCTGCGCTACTCTAGTCATCACAACACTATTCACATAACTATATTATAAATGTTCACTATGTTATAAGGGCTAAAAATGTGTAATTAATCAATAAATAGTGAAAATTACTTGAAAAGTGTGAATTTCACTATTTTATTGAATACATTTTTAGCCCTAATAACATAGTGAACATTTATAATATAGTTATGTGAATAGAGTTGTGATGGCTAGAGCAGCGCAGCTACAGCCGGGCAGCTCGAGCAGCGAATTTAGAGCCGGGCAGAATGAGCCGCTTGGGAATGTTACTTTTTAGTCTTTAACATCTATTGAATGAATGTGTTAGGCCATTGCCAACACTTAACAAAAGTGTTTTTTAAGTGATTTTCTAAAAATTCCCTTCTTGACGAACATATTTTCAGCATTAAAAATGTTTTGTAAAATTTGCGTTGGTTTATTATGGTTATTTCAAAATTTTCCGTTTCTCTGCGCCATCCTGTATTTTCTAGATGGAATAAACAATATTGGTTTTCAATTTTCGTTGCCCAGGTATGGAGCATCCCATCCAGCGGGGAAGCCGTCGAGGTTCTCTCGTGGAACCAGCGCGTCGTTCGCACCCTACGCTTTCTGCCCTCTCCTCTGCCTCCCTCCTCCTCCTCTCCCTCCTACTCCCACTCCTCCTCCCCCCACACTCATCCAGCTCACATGGACCCCTTTGCGCACAAGCGGCCCCTTATCGCCATGGTGGACAACTCGGGACCGCCGCCCCACTTCAGCACATGCAGTTTCATTTCGCTTCAGGGCGGTGATCAGGTGAGCTTCAGTTGGATTTTTTTCAAGTCATGGGTATACTCTGTACAAACGAAGAAGACCCTCTGGCAAGATGCGAAAACGACTCCAGCTTGGTCAATATTGGTTCAAAAAATTATTAATTTGGTCTCGAATCGTAGAGAACATTCTGATTCACAATTTGAGACCAAATCAATATGTTTTGAACCAATATTGACCGAGCTGGAGTTATCTCCTCATCTTGCCAGAGGGTTTTCTTTGCTTGGACAGATAAAAGCTCTTGAAGCCACAAAAACAATTATTATTGTCATACTACACCTATATCTATATAAGCGAAATGGCACTGACTGACTGACTCATTCATTCATTCATGACCAGAACTAAAAATCCACTGAACCGAATGCGTTCAAATTTGGCAGGCATGTTCAGTTGGACGTTTAGACGCGCGCTAAGAACGGATTTTTAAAACTTTTCAGGGATACGCTAAATATTTGAGTTTTTCTATAGTTTTTCGGCGTTTTCTCAGTTTTTTTTCGAGAACCAAATGGTAGAAAATGTTGATATTTGGTGGGCAGGTTCAGATGAGGTCTAGAAATGTTGTGTTAAAATATTTTTGAAATCCGTTCAAGATTACGCCAGTAATCAGGTTCTCAAAATTGTAGATGTATTGCGGGTTGCATATCTTCCGCCTTGATATGACCAATCCTTACTGTAAATTGAATGGTTCAGCGAGATTATAGATGAACTAATTTGGAAGATATTGAATCAAGTTTCAAACTATGTCCGATATACTTCCCAAGGTTACGCTTAATATTAGCGTTTTACTATTTTTTGGAATTTTCGGAATTTTTCTTTGATTTTTCTAGAACAAATTGGCATAAAATGTTGAAATTTGGTAAACAGGTCTAGATTAGGTCAATAAATGCTGTGCTCAATAAGCTGACACTGGCCTGCCGGCTAGTAGTTAATAATTGCACAAAAATATATACAGCTTTCAATAGTTACATCCTACATGGAACAGGCACATTCAGCTAAAATATTATTGTATGCTAATATATAGAACTATGTAACTATGTAACTATAACTATATAGAACTATATTTTTATTTTAAATAATTATCACAGTACCCTTTTCAATAATTTTTATTAACGAATTACATTCTTCGACTATTTCTAGTAATTTTCAAATTCAAACAAATAATGTAATGCGTTAATAAAAATTAATTGAAAAGGCTACTGTGATTATTATTTAAAAAAAAAAAAAAAAAAAAACCGTGATAAAAGTAGCCCCGAGATAAAGGAAACACTACTAAGTCTGCTACTATAGGTAAGCCCAAGCAAGGAATACATTCTGGCAAGATGGAAAAATGACTCCAGCTCGGTCAATATTGGTTCAAAAAATGTTGCAATGTGAAGTGTTGTATCGCATCTAAAAAGATCGAGCAACGAATACATCCTGGCAATGGGATAATGACTCCAGCTCGGTCAATACTGTTTCAAAACTCGTATTTCTATAGTCTGTCCAAGCAAAGAAGAACCTCTGGCAAAATGGGAAATTGAATCCAGCTTGGTCAATATTTGTTCAAGAATTATAAATGTGGTCTTGATAGTAGATCAATTTGTTCCCTACTATTTGAGAATTTGATAGGTTTTTAACCAATATTGACTGCTGGAGTCATTCTTCCATCTTGCCAGAATGTCTTATTTGCTTGGACAGACTATAGTGTCCAAAGTTAAACATTTTTGTACTCTAAATTTTTGGAAATTTTATATTTTACAGAAGTTATTTTGGTGATATTTTTGTGTTTTGAACTCTCTCGAGTTGAAAAATCTCAGTGGATCATTTCAAGAAATACCATAATTTCCTATCAAGGATAATATTATTGAAGTTATTTTGCCGGTAGAACATCCTTTTCGGACTCCCCACCAAATATGGCATACGCTAATAATAATAAGTATCCAGTAATTGTGAGTTATTTTGATTATTTATTGTAAATTTAGTTTGTCTATCAACATTTCACGCGTAAAATCAATAATCTATTCCTATTTGTAATAATTAATAATAATTTTATGTTGTGGAACTCAAACATAAAGGGGGTCAAGCAAATGTAATGAGACGTTTAAATTTAAATCCAGTTAGTTTACAAGAATTAAAGAATACAAGTCGCTTCAATTTTTGCCAGATTCTACTTAACCTTGGAGGCGCTTGTGGGCGTTTAGACGAATTATCAAGAATCACTTTTAAATATCAGCTTATTGCAGAAATTATTTATTTTCAAGAGAAATTTATAACAAGTTAACGAGTACTGAAGTAATAGAGTAGTGGGTTTCAAAACTTTTCTGTAGGAGCACTGTAGTAGAAGGTTTCAAGCAAGTCTTTAGAAGAAGGTCGGGACACGGGTGCCATATTGAGTCTTAAAACGGGCGGTAGATTCAAATCTAGTCTTATTGAGTCTTAATCAACCAGATGTAGTGACTTTGAATTTTGTAATTTTGCGCAGAATGCAAATTTTATAAGCAGATGTTTAAGCTTTGAAAAAAGTTTTGAATCTACCGCCCGTTGATTCAATATAAACCCGACCTGTAAATTTTGGTGCTCAAGTTTGTCACTAGAGCGCTGATATGTCACGTGACCTCCTACAAACGTTGGTATCAGAAGGTTTCTATTTCTTGTGTTCATGAATGTAGCTGTCCATTGAAAGTTTTACTCACCTGTAGTCTTGCTATTGTCCTATGCCAATGAATTCTTGTTTGTAGATTGTCGGTTGATGTTGTGGAACCCCATAATAAAATGAAACATTTTATAAAGTGGAATAGACAATTTCAATAAGTGTTTTATTTTAATAATCTACTCAATTCTCGATCAACAGGTGAAGAGCATAAAATTCAAGAACCCCATTTGCGACGTGCTGGCCAACCGTCGCTCGATTGTGATAACATTCGTGGAGCGCATCGCCGTGTTTGACGCGCTCACATTGGAGGACCGGCTCACCATCACCACCTGCTATCCGAGTCCGGGCGTGTGTCCGAATCCGGTCGCACTCGGATCCAGGTACGTGTGTCTATTTCACGTCATGTAACTTACTAACAGCTGATGTAAAACATCTATTGTCTCTTCTGATTTGAAAACTATTATCTATACCCTATTCACAATCACTTGAGACGAAATAAACAAACGTTTTGCGTGTGTGCGCGTATAATGGTAGGTCCTAATACTCATTTTTTCTTAGGGCTACTGTATTTATTGACCGTAAGTAAGTGAGGTCTAGATTCAAGACGACGATTTTGCATTTCTCTTTATGTTTGTTCCGCATTTACGACAAAACGCGGCAATACATTCTGATGAAATTTGACAGAAATGTTCCTCTTGAAATTGCGTGTCGATGTATATGTAAGGTTTCTTGAAATATTGCATTTTAAGGATACTATGAAAGGAAAAGGAATTACGTCCATGCTAAAATATTACTATATACATTTATACTTCTGAACATAGGAAAATTCACACCAAAGAATTATTCATGCTGAACCAGCTGTCGAGTTTATTATTAATTGCATGCAATGACACATGCAATTATTGAAACTCAGTAGACCTCACGAAGACACCCATGGATGGGACACATTATTCACGAAGGGAATAATATTCCTATTATTATTATTGAAACTCAACATAAGTAAGTATTCCCTTCATGAATAATGTGTCCCATCCATGGGTGTCTTCGTGAGGTCTACTGTTCACAGAACTACTAGTTAAACTTTTAATTAATGAAGATTAAAGTACCCTTTTCAAATATTTTTATTTCGCATAACATGTTTCAGCGTATTAGCCATTATCGAATTATTTGCGTTTGCATTTACTCTGAAACACATGTTATGCAAAATGAAAATATTTAAAAAAGGGTACTTTGATCTTCATTAATCCTATTATATTAAGCGAAGCGAGTAATTTCTGTATGTATGTATGTATGTTTGTATGTAAGTGGAACCACGGATCTAGAAAACGGCTCTAACGATTTCCTCGAAATTTGAAATGTAATGTAACCAAGATGGAAAAATAAGATTGCACCATGTCTCATGTCTGCGAAAACTCTCTGGCAGGATTAATAAAAGAATAAAATATTCCTTATTCAGGCATAATCCCAAGTACTGCGTATAATGGCTGTTATCGTTAGCTGACCAACGCTATCCAGCTGGAGTGAATGGAGTTAAATTCAAGTCTATAACACATGTTCATGTCTGTCAAAAACTTGTGAGAGGTGATCATATCAATTTTGAATTTATTTTTTTACAAGGCCGGAGGTTCCTTGAATTTTTACAATAACTTATTTATGTAATTCAATATTAATTTATGTAACTCAACGGTTCGGCCGCAGCTTCAGAGCGAAGCTCGGTACCAGATATTTGAAAGTTTAATGGTAGGTCTTCTATTATATGTGAAACGGTCCGACATTCGACCGCAGTCGAACAGCTGTAGCCAATCACAGCTCTGGTATTGAGCTATGATTGGCTATAATTCGACAACACTTGTTTGTGTGTGCGTGTAATGGTAGGTCTTCTTCCATGCCAAGGACTTTTTCTGCCAATCACAGCTCTTGTCTTGACTACAGTTGTATTGGCTAAAGTCTGGTCTTGAGCTGTGATTGGCTACAGCTGTTCGACTGCGGCTGACCGTTCAGCATAGAAGAAGACCTATAGTCTGTCCAAGCAAAGAAGACCCTCTGGCAAGATGGGAAAATGACTCAAGCTCGGTCAATAATGGTACAAAAAATATCAATTGGATCTCAAATTGTTTCCTACAATTTGAGATCTTGCCCTGTGGATAATATCGTAATAATGATAATTCGAGTAACGTTAAAAGGCAATGAAATAAAAATATAAAAATATTGGTTCAAAAATTATCGATTTGTTCTAAAATTGTAGATCAGAGTGTTTCCTACGATTGAGACCAAATCAATAATTTTTGAACTAATATTGACCGAGCTGGAGTCTTTTTCTTATCTTGCCAGAGGCTCTTCTTTCCTTGGACGGACTATACCATTACACGCACTAGCACGCAAAAAGTCTTTTTATTTTGTCTCAAGTGATCGTGAATAGGGTATAGGCATTGCTGAATAACATTTATAATAATTGTCAATATAAGCTGATGGCGTGTTCAAGGAGCAGACGAAACGGCCTAACTTTTTGAGATATACCTTGAAACCAGTCGCAAATGAATGAATGAATTACAATTATTACAAGAATTACAAAAAGTTTATAGACTGTTTAAGCAAAGAAGACCCTCTGGCAAGATGGGAAAATGACTCCAGCTTGGTCAATATTTGTTCAAAAATTATCATTTTGATCTCAAATTGTAGGTCAAATTGTTTCCTACAATTTGAGAGCAAATCAATAATTTTTGAACAAATATTGACCGAGCTTGAGTCATTTTCCCATCTTGCCAGAGGGTCTTCTTTGCTTGGACAGACTATATAATTTTTGTAATAATTGAAATTCACTCGATTGTCAGTCTCTGTAATCTGTAGTATTATAGCTGGCACCAAAATTAAGGCGTTTTTTATTCTCAGCTCTGTAAGCATAGTCGGCATACTGTCTGCAAGAGTACATCGAAACAAGAGCGACTCGAAGACAGCTTCAGACAGTCCTGACAGAGCTGACAATCAATAACATTCATTCGCCAATCGGTTCACTTTATGGCTTCACTAATAACTGACGGAATTTTCTCGGTTAATTTGAACAAATGGTAACTTTTTCTGTTTTGCAGATGGCTAGCATTCGCCGACAAACGCCTTGTTCCGTGGTGGCGCTCGGTGGGCGGATGCGACGTTGACGGCGCCCAAGGCTCCTATACCGCACAGGTGCTGCATGCGGCCAAAACCCTTGGCAAGGGGTTGCGCGGATTGAGCGGCCATGTGGCCAGTCATTTGGGGGCGGCCAGTGGGGCGGCGCCCATGGCAACGCCCACGGTCAATGGGGAAGCGGGGGGCGCCGCGGCACACGCCACGCCCGGGGTGGTCAGTGTGGTTGACATTCAGGTTGGTTGCTTGCTTCGATATTGATAACTTATCTTATAATTATTGATATAGACTGTTCAAGCAAACAAGACATTTTGGGAAGATGGGAAAATGTCTCCAGCTCGGTCAACATTGGTTCAAAAATTGTAGAAAAAATTTGAGAATTACAAATTTATAATTTTTGAACCAATATTGACAGAGCTGGAGTCATTTTCCATCTCTTCCAGAATGTCCTCTTGCTTGGACTTGGTCTTCTTTGCTTCTATGCTATATCTTGAGAATTCGGTAGCAATAGATATAGTCTGTTCAAGCAAAGATGACCCTCTGGCAAGATGAGAAAATTACTCCAGTTCGGTCAATATTGGTTCAAAAATTATTGATTTGGTCTCAAATTGTAGAAAACATTCTGATCTGCAATTTGAGATCAAATCGATATTTTTTGAACAAATAGTCACCGAGCTGGAGTAATTTTCTCATCTTGCCAGCGGGTCTTCTTTGCTTGGACAGACCATAGAATAATAGAATAGTATTTATTATAATTATAGTATTTATTATATAATAGAAATATTATATGCTGAGCTTAAATTATAGTAAAACTGAAGAAATTTCATTCAGGACGACAAGAGGGGTTAATTTAAGTATTGGAAACCGCGAAATCGAGTCTGTTGAAGACATAAAAGTACTTGGGATAGTTGTAGATTCAGATATTTTATGGAAACCACATTTAGCATACTTGAAAGGAAGACTTAGCTCTGCAATTTTTGCTATAAGACATTTAAAGTCATTGCTTAAGAAAGAAACGCTTTCTTTTTGGTATAGTTTTCTGGGGAAATTCAAGTGGTGTCATTGAGTTATTCAGATTACAGAAATGGGTATTGAAAGTAATGACAGGAGAAACAAGACGAACCAGTTGTCGGCCTATTTTTAAGGAATTGGAAATCCTTCCATTGCCTAGTCTCTACATTTTTGAAACTATATGTTTTATTAAGAGGCACCAGCACGAGTTCAATACGGGAGAGGCTTTTCACAGATATGAAACTCGATACAGGCAAAATTTAAGAGACGAAGTTCACCGCACAAATCTCTATGAGCGAGGAGTGAAAAGCGCTGCTATAAGATTATTTAATTCTCTGCCAACGCATCTCAAAGAAATGAACGGTAAGGGGTGTAAAACAAAATTGAAAAATGAGTTATTGACCATTTCCGCTTATTCGATTGCGGAATTTACAGCTCATTACAAGCAACTAAGAATGATTAGGATATAGTATAACTTACTATTTTATTGACGAATCTACATACCCCTTTTATAGGTGGTCAAAAGATGATTAATAATAAAGAATAATATTTTTATTTCATTACATTTTAACGTGATTTGAATCATCAATATTACGATATTATTCACAGGGCAACACCTCATCAAACAACGGCGGCTGGTCGAACGGTGGTGGCGGTGCCGGCCCAGCGGCGGGCGGCGCCCTAGGCGAGCACATTGTCGCCCACTTTGTGGCGCACCTGGAGCCGATAGTGGCGCTGGCGTTCGATCCGAGTGGCATGCTGCTGTTGACGGTCGACAAGCGCGGTCACCGCTTCCACCTGTTCCGTATACAGCCGCATCTCAGCGGCAGCACTATGAGCGAAGTGCAACAGTTATATACACTTTACAGGTGGGTTGGATGAAATTAAATAAAGTTTTTGACATTTTAGTCGAGTCAATGGAGAAGCCTGTCAACACGGGTATAGAGTGCATGAAGTATTCCCCAATTGAAAAATAAATAAAAATCAAACACCCTTTTTTTGAAAACTTTAAAATTATAAAACACACATACATGTTTCGGGATCTAAGCCCATTCTCAATGTCATTTTAAACAGCCCTAAGTTTTAAAGTTCTGTATTCCCCAATTTTTGACCTCGGGGATTTGTCTAGACTAGTTGGGAGGTTAACATAGGTACTAAAAGTCCCCGGACCTGGGGGGGAGCATAGGGCGGAAGGGGTGGGGGAGGTGCTAGAAGGTACAGTACAATTTTTTAGTTTTTCGCATAAAACCCGAAAACAGTTGATCCTAGAGAAAAGTGCTCTAGATAGAAATTAAAGAGGACTAAAATATGCTTCGATTAATAAAAAAGAAAACAAAAATCGGCCGAATAGAAATTTTTTTACATTTGATCAAAACTCCCATTAAAAAAAAAATTGTCCAAAGTCAAAGTCAAAATCAGCTATTATTCAAAAACAAATGCTTTCAAATGTGATGTAACTAATAAAGTCACAATAAATCCACTACCCCCTCACCCTAAAGGTTGTCGAGCATGAGAAGTATAGTCTGGCCAAGCAAAGAAGAGCCTCTGGCAAGATGGGAAAATGACTCCAGCTCGGTCAATGTTGGTTCAAAAATTATTGATTTGGTCTCAAATTGTAGATCAGAATGTTACCTGCAATTGACACCAAATCAATAATTTTTGAACCAATATTGACCGAGCTGGAGTGATTTTCCCATCTTGCCAGAGGCTCTTCTTTGCTTGGCCGGACTATAGAGTCCAAATAAAATATCAATATTGATATTCGACGGATATTTTTGGATTGATATTTGGAAGTTTTATTGATATTTTGGAAGTTTAACAATCACTTTTCCAAGAATTGAATTCCTCCAAGTTCAGCTACAGGTGGTTTTTGTCAATATTTTGATTCTAAAATGTACATACGAAGTAATAACTATATTCAAGCTGGTGTCTGGTAGTCTACATGGATCATTCCTCATCGGAGTACCTATTTTACTGCTCAAAATCTAGACTATTTGCATTAGAAAGGACCCTTCAAGGATAATAATCCAAGGACACCCCTAACTTTCGTAAAAGTGAACGGATCTTAACAAACTATAGCTCATTGTTTTCAGCTTCAAAATGCGGTTCTATTTCATATACTATATGTTAAATTCGGACAAAATTGAAGAATTTCATTAACTTGAGATCTTTGATACTCTCATCATCATCACCATGACCATCATCATCATCATCTTCTTCTTCTTCTTCTTCTTCTTCTTCTTCTTCTTCTTCTTCTTCTTCTTCTTCTTCTCAAAAATTTGAATTGAATTCGTAATTCTAGTCTCACTTAACGCTATAGTCGATCAAATTACGCTATCGCTTTAATAATTGGTCTATCCAATTATGCTTTACACTATCGTAGAGCCTTGCACAGACCAATGTGTTGCGAATTCGTTGCGGTGGTTCCTAGAAATTGGACTCCGATTTCGTGGCGAAGGTTTCGTTCCGAATTATTCGGGGCACCGCACACCGAAGCGAAATAATCGTAACTTAGAGCGCGGGAACAATTGAGTATTTAACCTAACCAACTCGCTTCGCTCGCCTGCAAAATCCGTTCAGAAGGGATTCGAAATTTATTGAACACAGCATTTCTAGACCTAATCTGGACCTGTTTACCGAATTTCAACATTTTCTGCCAATTTGTTCTCGAAAAATCTAAGAAAAACTCCGAAACATAGTAAAACGCTAATATCGAGCGTAACCTTGGGAAGTATATCGGACATAGTTTGAAACTTGGTTCAATATCTTCTAAATTAGTTCATCTAGAATCTCGCTGAACCATTGAATTTACAATAAGGATTGGTCGTATCAAGGCGGAATATATGCAACCCGCAATACATTTACAATTTTAAAAAAGTGATTACTGGCGTACTCTTAAAAAATATTTCAACACAACATTTCTAGACCTTATATCTGAACCTGCCCACCAAATATCAACATTTTCTACCGATTGGTTCTCGAAAAAAATAAGAAAACGCTGAAAAACTATAGAAAAACACAAATATTTGGCGTAGTTTCAAAAATCCTTTCTTAACGCGCGTCTAAACGTTCAACTGAACATGCCTTCCAATTTTGAACGCATTCGGTTCAGTGGATTTTTAGTTCTGGTGATGAATGAATGAATCAGTACCATTTCGTTTTTCTATATAGAGATTGTTTTTGCAGGGGCGACACAACGGCTCGCATCCAGGATGTGGCGTTCTCGTGCGACTCGCGCTGGGTGGCAGTCAGCTCGCTGCGTGGCACTACACACCTCTTCCCCATCACACCCTACGGGGGCAGCATAGGGGTGCGCACGCACACCACGCCTCACGTCGTCAACAAACTGTCACGGTCAGTGGACATTTTATTAGTACTATAAAATGTATTATATGTACAGTACAGTACATTTTATTAGTACATTAGTACAGTACTATCCAAGGAGGTTAATGGAGATGACAAAACGAGAAAACTTGTCTACACATTTGAATCATTCGAGTGTAACTCCCGAAGAGATACAATACATAGAGCAGCCATGTGTCAAGTCACAAAGCCGTTCTGGGTGAATCATTTTCTATATAGGGTGTTTCAGGAGGAATGTGCAATATTTCTCAGGCTGATTCCTTACACCAAGTAGACAAAAAAGTTCCGTGGGACCAACCCCCAAAAACGCTTTGTTACCGAGATAATGGCGGAAAATTGAGATTTTTCAAAATAAATTAATTTTTCTAATTTTTTTAAGGCTTTAGTGAAGTTCTAAAATGATCAATTCCTATGTAGAATTAACTGCGGAATCCAAGGAAACCAGTTCCAAGTTTGTAACTTCAACGGTTATTGAGATAATTAGAAAAATATGCTAAAAAACGCAATTTTTCAACAATAAGGGTAATAGCTGGGTAAGGAATCATAAATTTGTATTTTTTTATTAATGGAAGTTGAAGAGAGTCGGATTCTAAAGAAAAAGTTAAGTGGCGGCGATTGTGTAAATCTTACCATAATCTTAGAAATGGCGATCAAAAATCGCAAAATTGACAAAACATAGCACAAGTGATGAATTTGTGTTTAGTAGCGATTTTGCGATTTTTGATCGCCATTTCTGAGATTTGGGTAAGATTTACACAATCGCCGCCATTTAACTTCTTCTTTAGAATCTGACTCTCTTCAACTTCCATTAATAAAAAATACAATTTTATGATTCTTTATCCAGTTATAACCCTTATTGTTGAAAAATGGCGTTTTTTAGCATAGTTTTCCAATTATCTCAATAACCGTTAAAGTTACAAACTTGGAACTGGTTTCATTGAATTCCTCAGCTCATTTTGCATAGGAAATGATCATTTTAGAACTTCACTAAAGCATCTAAGAAATTAGAAAAATTAATTTATTTTGAAAAATCTCAATTTTCCGCCATTGTTATCTCGGTAACAAAGCGTTTTTGGGGGTTGGTCCCACGGAACTTTTTTGTCTACTTGGTGTAAGGAATCAGCCTGAGAAGTATTGCACATTCCTCCTGAAACACCCTGTATATAATATGGTTTTGCAATACAAATATAGTTACCGGGAAAGTACTGATACTTATAAAAACCACCAAAAAATGGATAGCATTTGTTGTAACTCATGACTTTGTAATGTTGAAAAGTATCATATCTGTAATTCTGTAATAAATTCTATGTGTTACTCATTAATTCTGTACATTGATATTTTTGTTTTATTTTGAGGAAAATAAATGATTTTGATTTTGAAAAATTAATTTTGATTGGATTCAAACAACAAATTTTATTGGAAAAATATAAATTGTTATCTATTCATTGAATTGCAGATTCCACCGATCGGCCGGCCTCTCGGCCGAGATGACCAGCTGCGGCCGTAACAGTCCCGTTCCGTCGTCGCACGACGCTGGCTCAACGGGGACAGCCGCCGGTGTCGCCGCCGGTCCGCCGCTCACGCCTCCGCTGTCGCAGCGTCACCTGCAGTCGCACCATCACCACGGCGCCGTCGCGGCGCCTGTCACCGTGCAGCCGCTGGCACAGTTGAGACGTCACTATGTGACACAGGCGACGGCCGGTGGTGGGGGAAGCGTTGGGGGGGGGGGAGCGGCGGGCGACAGCGATGCTGCTCAGGTGGGTGTAGTTTCATTTCTACGTAAATTTATTGTTAACTAGGTTTTTTATTTTAAATAATAATCATAGTACCCTTTTCAATTGTGCATTACATGTTTCGACTACTCAGAGTCATTTTCAAATGCAAATAATGTATAACTATACAATTCAACTAAAATTACAAAGTTCAATAAGGATACTTAATGAAGCCTGTGTTTTGTTTAATGTGTCATTGTTATTGTATATTTGTTTTTTGAAATTCATTGTCTTTATTTTTGTCTTTTGTGTGTTTTAATAAATTGAAATTGAGGATACTTAATAGAATCATCAAAATTATAAACTAAAGAAAAAAGTAAACTGAAATGAAAACCATTCCATCGATGATCATTAATATTCCAAATTATATTTCATACAATTTATTGACTCTTTCAGTATTTATAATAAAATAGTCAAAATAATTAACTAGATGTACAGTGTAACCAAGCAAAGAAGAACCTCTGGCAAGATGGGAAAATGACTCCAGCTCAGTCAATATATTGGTTCGAAAATATTGATTTGGTCTCAAATTGTAGATCAGAATGTTTCCTACGATTGAGACCAAATCAATCATTTTTGCTGTTGTAAGGAAAACTGAAAAGTAGCCTACTATCAAGTACTGTATATTCTGTCCAAGAAAAGAAGACACTCTGGCAAGATGAGAAAATAACTCCAGCTCGGTCAATATTGGTTCAAAAGTACTGATTTGGTCTCAAATTGTAGATCAGTATGTTACCTACGATTGAGACCAAATCAATAATTTTTGAACCAATATTGACCGAGATGGAGGCATTTTCTCATCTTGCCAGAGGGTCTTATTTGCTTGGATAGACTATATTGAAACAATTTCATTGATGATTATTAATACGAATATTAATACTCGTATTCTAAATTATATTACATACAATTGACTCTTTCAGTATATATTATAATAAAATCGTCTAACTTATTAATTAAATGTAACAAATTCACTAGGAATATGAGCATTTACATTTATGATTGTCATCATTCTAAATTGTCCGTTTATTTATTTTTATTTTACCTTAATTGTATATATCTACCGTACCTATCTAATTGTCATTATCATTTATTTTATGACTTATTTTATTTATTTACAGAAATAAATAAATTTTATAACTTATTTGCTTGCTTTAAAGGCCTTGCTCTATTTCAATAATGCTCCTGTATTGTGGACTTGACCTTATCAATAAGGTGTACTATATATACCACACAGTGCTTTTTTACTACATTATACAGGGTTCGCCAATGAAGTGGGACGATTTGAGTAAGCAACAGGTTGTTTAAGAAATTGTATTCTTGTTATTTTTTATCATAAATAGAAAGTAAAAATGTTGCCATTTTGTGTACAATAAGTCAAAAATCATTCTTTTGAATACAACATCTTCCAAATGTCCTCCATTGGAATCCATGCACTTTTGCAGCCGGGCCTGGAAGTTTCCCATGAAATTGGGTGGTATTCCTCCAATATCATCTCGAATCCGTTGTTTTAGAGCTGGGATATTTTTGGGTTGATCGCTTTGAAAGACTCTCGTTTTTAAGTACCTCCATAGAAAAAAGTCACAGGTTGATAAATCTGGAGAGCGAGGGGGCCAAGGGATATATATCCCTGTCTCGAGGAAATTACGCGGCTTGGAAACAAAACATTCACAGCATTCATGACGATTCTCGCAGTGTGGCTTGTTGTCCCATATTGTTCATTCAATAGAAAACGGGCGAATTCTGATGTAAGAAAGTTATGAATCGATTTCGATTTACGAAGAGGTAACGTGCAAAGATAAAAGTCATATCAAATCTACCAGTTTCTTTCAGGCACGGCTGCAAAGGTGCATAGATTCCAATGGAGGACATTTGGAAGATGTCATATTCAAAAGAATGATTTTTGACTAGATGGCAACATTTCTACTTTATATTTATGATAAAAAAATAACAAAAATACAATTTCTTAAACAACCTGTTGCTCAGTCAAATCGTCCCACTTCATTGGTGAACCCTGTACTTTCCATTTCACTTTCAGTGGAATCATTGTTTCATAATAAGAATTATTATTCAGTAATCATATTTATTATTACGTTAGAATGTTGTTATTGGTATTGCTTCTATCTTATTTGCTTGTAATTTTGTATGCGCTGTGAGATGTATTGTGTACCGTTGAAAACATAATTCTCGTTCATGACGAAATAAACTTATTATTATATTACCAATGTGTTATGTCTCGATGTGAACACAGGACAAATATCACAATAATAGTCGGTGTCATGTTGTGTGTTACACAGGTCCGTGTGGCGGCCTGTTTCGCGCCCGCACGCGCCTCGCTGCCGCCCGGCCTGCTGATGACGGGCGCAGGGGGCGGCCACCCGGTGACGTCATCGGTGGTCGGAGGTGGGGAGTGATGGTGGGCGGGGGTGCGATGACGTCAGCGACAGGACACCGCAGCAAGGCCACCGACTGTATCTATGTGATGTCGGCGCCGACAGGAGCGCTAGTGCAGTACGACGTTGAGCCTAGACATGTGCAGGGTGGGTGGTTTGGTCGGATTTCTAGATTTATTTAGTTACATGCTAGACCAGCGCATTTATTTATTCGATGAAGAATCCGCGCGTACATTAAACTTTAAGGTGAAAGCACATACTACTAACCAAGGTAAGTAAATCTACCAGGTAGGCCAGCGTCCATAAGTGCCCAGCAGTCCACTTTTTTCCTGCCGGATGACGTCACTAGTTTTATTTTTTACATTATGCTTTATACCTATATTTATGATTCGACATGTATCTAGGATTCCAATTTTCCAACTGCTCCACAGAGAGTTGAAAAATAAAAAATACCACGTAAAAAGCTCAATATCAATGAAAATAATTGTGAAAATATTTAAAAATGATAAATTAAGTTATTGAGTATTATTACAATCAAATAATGATGAATAATGTTGTGATATTAGAACAATATAATGCTATTGTTGTCATAAATTGGGGCCAAAGATTCGAGAAGCTGGCGCTCTCGCTGAGAAAAAATAAGCTTTGGTGGGTTCAAACTATGCGATTACGATTATAAAAATGAAAATAATCATATTTCACTACAAAACAACTAGGACAACTTAAAAATATTGTTTCCTTGTTAATTGTAATGTTCTCAACTCATCAGAATTAATTACAACAATACTATTCTTCAACACTAACGAAAATAGGTTATGTTTACATTTTCATCAGCTGTGCTTCTCATTTTGGGCGCTAGAGTGCGACACTGTAGAAAAATAGTGACGTCAGATTTGTGAACCATAATTTCCAGGCAAATATCCCACCTGGTAAGATTTACTAGCCTTGCATACTAACTCCTCTGGATGGGTTGTTCAGCATCCAGAGAAATTATTATTCCAAATACGTGTTTTTTGCATTTACTATCACAATTTACCTCAAATTTCTTCTTTTTAAACCTAAAAACTGAGAAATCTACTACTAAAGCATTGTATGTTTTGAAGAATCAGTCAGAAATAAGGAGTAGTAGACGTTGAAAATTAATAATTATTTATCACATCTTTCAAGTGACAAAAGTTGAGTGGTTTTTGTATGCTCGTTGTGCGCTCCAACAGCTGATTTTATCAATTTGAGCTGCCATTTAGCTATACCCAGATGATTTTTTTTCAAATCAAAAGGACAATAGGTGCTTTTCAGCCAAAGAAATGATCCGGAAGTGATTAATGGTAAATTTTAAATTTTGAAAGGTTGATATTCAGCAAATAGCCACAAAATAGTTCCAAACTTCCATGATTTCAAAGATTTAATATTGATTTTGCATTATGTATGCTTTCATACCTAACGGTTCATGTGAGCGTTGTTTCATAGTTGTGAATTTATTTATAATTTATTATCATGTATGCTATGTATTTAAAACTTTAAAAATGATTAAAATCAGAGTACCCTTTAAAAAATATTTTTTTATTTAAAGGGTACTCTGATTTTAATCATTTTTAAAGTTTCAAATACATAGAAGATAAGAAGTATGCTATGTATTGTACATTGTATGTTTTTTTGTGTACATTTACAATAAAAAACTCAAATTCAAATTCATTCTATGAACAATTAATTAGTAATTTTCGCAATATATTCGCAAATTTGTCAAAGTAGCGCATTTCTGTGTAGTTGAACACGTATTACAAAAAAAATTATAGACTCTTTATTGATCTCGTATTATGTCTGGTTCCATTTTATTCTATGTTTAAAATTTATTGAATAATTTTTGCAATGTGTACGTAAATGTTGCAGGTGTGTCGAAAGAGCGCATCTCGGATGACACGGCCATCGAACTGCTGGTTGACGCCAAGGCCGAGTGGGCGCTAATGTCGCCGCCTCTTTTTCAGCCGGTGCAGCCGCCCCTCGCCGCCTCCAACCCGCTGCTGCAGCGCCCGCCGCCCCCGCTAGCTGCCGCCCCGTCACCCATAAACCGCCACCGCATCAGCTCGACGAGCATTGGCTCAGTCAGGTGATTGTTAGAAATTAGCCATTTTATTTTTGCAAAATGAAATTTTGCTATGGGCCACATCAGAATACATGTTTGAAAATACATGTTTATCAACTTAGTAATACAACACAATAAGTTACTACAACACCATTCAAAATCAGGCTTTACAAATTGCCATTCTTGAACTGTACTTTTTGTCAGAAACCAAGTACCTATTCATCCAGATATAAAAAAGTGATTCTTTAACAATTTGTTAAATAAATGCTTGAAAGTCTCAACTGGAAGCTTCCGTACCCAAAGTGGAAGTTTATTGATTATAAGAAGTCGTCTCTGATAAAGATGGCTCATGTGTTTTTGACAGTCTAATTCATTCTATTCGCTATGTGCAAGTGGGTGGAAGGGATTTTTTTGGCGATCGAGGCGCTATTGGCGGATCATTTCGGCGAAAAATTGCGGGGATTTACATTAGAGGAGATAGGGCTAAACCTAAAATAATGTCCTGGAGGATTTGTTGAGTTCTGGATTGTAAAAATAAAACACGCAACGGAAATTTAAAGTTCTACACTTTTCCAGTTGCCATAAATAAGTTTCATCAACAAAGAGAATGGTTCACTGCATTGAATAAATATTGATAGGTTAAGCTAACCTAATTGGTTTGTTTACGTGCAAAAGAATTTGTCGATCAAGTAGGACCATGGAGTGCTCCATTCTAACCTGTACATCAGGTAATGTACATAGACTAAATAGTTCTTATTTTAGTTAATCTAATAAGCTGTTACTATCAACGGAAAAACTCTATTAATTATTTTACAATAAGGAATATTCATATCATTCAATTTTTCAAATGAATGAGATCTTGCGCCAAATTTTCATTTTCATGTGAGATAACTTATCAGCTGTTATTTCAAAGTTTTTGTCGACTCACAAATACATCTGTTTGCGGTTGTCTGCTCTCCAATACTTGAAAACTAGGATTTTTCGATTATAATAAGCTATTAAACTATTATTAACCAACATTCCTATCCTAAATACCCTAAATACCATGTTCTAATTACTGAGAAATGCATGAAGCAGCAAATAATTCCATTTTCCCATTAGCGCTATGCTTTGTATGTTAAAACCCGCAGAAAAGTTCTCATGATAATCCACCAGAGCGCAGCACAGTAGATGCTCACAGCAATGCTGCAACTGTCGGCCAATACGAGAGTCTTGAGACAAGACAAGTCGGACAATCACAACTCAAGACAATAAGAATAGAGTAGAATATGTTTTATTGTAAGACAAGAGTGATAGGCTACAGCTGTTTGACTGCGGCCGACCGTCGGGCTAGGGTAGTATTGTAAGAGTGCCCAATAGTGTCATAATTGAATTACTTTTGACTCGAAATTATTAGATGTATAATGTTGGCAGTGTCATTATTTTAAATCTTGAAAAACTGTATCTTCATGATTCTCTTGGCTGAAAATTGAAAATTATTATTATTACTTTTTTGAAGAATGAGTACCTTTGTGGCAGTGCTATAATTTCCCCAGAGTATACAATGGAAATATGCCCCCATATTGGACCAACATTAATATTTCCAATATTGGACCGTAATATTTCCCCATATGCCAACAGGGAATGAAATAGACCAAGATAAGTTGTCAAGAGCACATCTAAGCTCGAAAAGTATTTAATTTTTCTCACGGTTTTCTACAAATCATATCCACTCGCTCCCTTCATGTTGATTGACTTTCAATATATGTACGTCAAATATTATATTGTTATGGAATTCAACAGTGTCTGATGGCCTTGAGATAGTAGGACGACAAGGATGGACAAGGCGGGGATGGGGAGGCTTTGTGTCAACAAACAAGCACATTGTTGTGTAAACAAAAACCCATCGAGAACCTTCTCGAAGTGATAATGCCAGAACCTTCTAGCATTCTCTCGTTTATTCTCAGAAGCCTATATATTCGGAATGTTTGGGTTTACGAGTCAGTCGTACTCGAACAATCAAACGAGTGTGTCAGTTCTGTGTCAGTTGTATTGTGTGATAGACAAGCCGGACGTTGTATATAGACACTCTATAGTTATATTCATTCTGTCAGTTCTTATTTCTTCTAGTGTAACGTGATAAAGACTGTTAATCATTTCTTATTCAGTGCATTCTTAACTTAGTGTAATTTGTATTGTGAAATGTTATAAACTCTTGTGCTATCTTCTGATCTGTTATAGTTTATCTTTCTCCAGTGTGTTATAGCAGTGTAATTAACAAAGTTAATCAGTATAAATTGCCTCAAGTCTTTTATTATAGTGGAAACCCGTAACAATATTGATATTTATTTCAATATATTTGGGAATGATTACAGGTGGAGATAGTGACCCATGCCGGACCCCACAGACGCCTGTGGATGGGCCCACAGTTCACCTTCAAAACCTACAGTCTTTCTTCCAGGTAAGGTTCAACTCCTCTCTTGAAACAAAGTACTACATTACTAAGGCCGGTATTACACGATAATAGTTCTATGATCATATCTGAACATATGGAAGGAGATGAAAATATTATTTCGTATTTTCATCTCTTACCATATGATCAGATATGATCATAGAGCTATTATCGTGTAATACCGGCCTAAAGTGAAACAACAACTGGTATCGTTATTTCTAATTATGTTTAATTTGGAATGTTTTACTCGGTATAGATAGCTCTTTCAGATCAATCAGCAAGCGGTTAGAGAGATCACAGCGGTTCAGGTGAGGTTGCTCCCGACTGTTAATACTCTCGCTGACTGCTCGTCGACTGTTTCGACAGAGCTGAGTATTAATAACAGACATTTACAAACCGTCAGGTTTGTTTTCATCCGTCCAAGCAAAGAAGACCCTCTGTCAAGATGAGAAAACTACTCTAGTTCGACCAATATTAGTTCAAAAATTATCAATTTGTTGTCAAATTGTAGATCAGAATATTTCCTACAATTTGAGGACAAATTGATAATTTTTGAATCAATATTGACCGAGCTGGAGACATTTTCTCATCTTGCAAGAGAGTCTTCTTTGCTTGGACAGACTTTACTTGTGATTCACTGTACAATCAACGATAAGTAAATTAATAAATGAAAAGACAAGATGTTGTCAAACCACTGATTTATTAGAAAATCGAGATACCGGTTTCGGTTGTTACACCATTATCAATCTCTGGTAAACTGATAACTACCATAATATATTTCACAACTACTCAAAGAGTGATAAGTAAATTTATGAGATGATGCAAATTCAGCATCACTGTGAGTTAAGTACAGGAAGTTGGATGATGCAAAAAGTGCATCATTATAGAAGAAAGGGTTCTTAAGAGAATCTAGCTGCAAAGGAAATCATATTTTGATTTTTCTACTAGGATGAAATATTGTCCGATTTTATTGGCTCTTGCTGTAACGTGTCGTATTAGTGTGTAATTTACTTCTAGAGTTTCAAATTGTACTATAGGCTGTCCAAGCAAAGAAAATCCTTTGGCAAGAGGGGAAAATTGCTCCAGCTCTGTCAATATTGGTGCAAAAAATATTGATTTAGTCTTAAATTGTAGATCAGAATATCTCCTACAATTTGAGACCAAATATATATTTTTTGAACTAATATTGACCAAGCTGGAGTCATTTTCTTATCTTGCAAGAGGGTCTTCTTTGCTTGGACAGATTAATATATTGTCCTAGTTTTCTAGGTCTTCGCAGAAATCAATGGGCCGTGGAATTTTCAATTATTAATAATTTATCTGATTATCATTGTAACATTATACATATATTTATATATTTGTTTGTTTTCTTATTTGTATATATGTTCATCTTCTTGGAATTGAATTGATCCGTGGGGAATTGAACATCGTAGACGAATGGCCTGTTTTTATGTTGAGCCGCGTATCGACAGTCCGAGGCATGTGTCACAAATGCCTCGCGGTACAGTCTGTTGACGCAAAAAAGACCCGCTGGCAAGATGGGAAAATGACTCTAGCTCAGTCAATATAGCTCAGTCACTTTTATAATTCTTGAATCAATATTGACCGAGCCAGAGTCATTTTCTCATCTTGCCAGTGGGTATTTTTTGCGTCAACAGACTGTACATGCGTGGCACATGTCTCGGACTGTCGATACGCGGCTTTAGTTGAATGTAATTTTGAATTGCATTAATTTGACGGATGTGTTTTTTCAGTGATTTGGACAAGGACAGTGTGGAAGTGGGGACGACTCCGGTTCAGTCGAATCCAATCAACGTGCCAATGCGACCGCCGCTGCTCATCGAGTCCGGCTCAACAAGTTAGTCAACTGATAAATTCATTTATTTGTTCATAAAATATATACAAAGTAAGTTGTTTGTTCATGAAAAACAACGAATGGAATTGTTGGGTTTGAGTTTGAATAGAGGCGCAACTTTAACAAGTTATTAGCCATTCAATATGATGTATTAATTAATATTAATATAATTATATTAATTAATATTAATATATATTAATTAATATATTAATATACAATATATACTATATTATAGTCTGTCCAAGCAAAGAAGACCCTCTGGCAAGATGGGGAAATGACTCCAGCTCGGTCAATATTGGTTCAAAAATTATTTATTTGGTCTCAATAGTGAGAAACATTCTGATGTACAATTTGAGACCAAATCAATATTTTTTGAACGAATATTGACCGAACTGGAGTCATTTTATCATCCTGCGAAAGGATCTTCTTTGCTTGGACAGACTACATATGTAGTTGATCATAGATTACTTATTAAGAAGGATATGGAGAAAATGTTTTATATAGTTTATCACAGCATTTAGTGCTATAGTCTGGTCGAACAAAGAAGACATTCCGGCAATATGGGAAAATGACTCCAGCTCAGTCAATATTGCTTTAAAAATCATAAATTCTGCCTCAAATTTAAGAGCAGGATGAGTAATAAATTTAGTGACCAAATTTATGATTTTTGAAACAAAATTGACCGTGTAGAAGTCATTTTTCCATCTTACCAGAATGTCTTCTTCGCTTGACCGGACTATAGAGCTGACGCCAAAATAGAGGTTTCGTCTGCGTCTCAAAAGCTGATGTTGGTAATTAGAGTTGTCATTTAGCTATGCCCATTTGATGGTTTTGAAATCAAGAGACAATAGATGTATTACATCAACTGTTGGTAAACTACATGATTATAGTCCGCGCAATCTAAGTTGACTGAATTTCTCTTCACCCGGGAAATAGCTGCGTTGCCAGATTGTGTGAAATTGGAACATCTTCAAATTCGCGATTAAACCCCATATCTAGACGTAGAATTTTATCCTTGATATGCCAGTAGTATTAAAAATGTTCCTGGGTAGAATGGTTCAAAGGAAATTTGATTTTTTTGAAAAAATTTAAAAATCGCGAAAATATTACTTTCTTTCGTATATCACTTCTCTCACAATCATGGGTTGTAGTAAAAATAAAGTTTTTTATATCAAAATGACAAGGAGAATTCTATTGAATTTTCTATATTCGACCAATAATTATATTTCATTAATGAATATGTTCGTCAATGTCGAGTCTACTCGAACAGAAAACCTGAAATTTTCGATGATCTAGAAACTTTTTTGTTTAAGAAGCTAAGTGGTGGGGAAAGCGAGAAAGTTGTTCAAAAACAATTTAAATTATTTTTCCAAATATCGAAAATAGTCGGAAGATCGTAATTTGGCCTCTCAAGAGTTTCAAAGTAAGGAGAGCGGTATATGCATGAATCATTGTATGGTAAAGATTGGAGTTATTGAAGGTAATCGACTTGGATATTCGAGCTGCGAACAGCTGGCTTATCATAAAAATAGTGAGTTTCACAACACCGCGTAATTTTTCCGAAGCTACTCTGTCACTTTTAACATTCAGTTGAATCCTAGCTTCCTTTAATAGAAGGCTGTGCCCTAATAATATGGCAACGTCGCACCCTAGTAACAGTCTTTTCATATGAAAGCATTAAGTACAGATACAAATCATGTATGTTGACTCGATTTTTCTCTCTTTGAGCATAATTTCCATGAAAAACGTTCATGAAACTCTTTGTATAGAATTCGTTTTGTGTTTTTTGTAATATGTTGTGATAGAGATTAGCAAGAAAGAGTAAGAATAGACAGTTATTTATTAAAATAGCTTATGATTTGTAACAAGTCAAATGTGAGAACGCACACAAGAAACGTATACATTAAAACAGCTAATTGGAAAATGATTTCAATGCTTTTAAATGGACCCAATTTCCTACTCCACATAGTTGTCAATTTTTAGGCCATGGCCTTTTATTGAAGGAAGCTTTGGTTGAATGTGTTTGCGTTAGGAGAAGTCTCAATCTCACGCAAAATGACAACGTAGCTATTTCTCGGTTGGAGAGGATTTTCGTCAACTTAGATTGCGCCGACTAATACCAATGTGACTAATACAATTGGTAGATTTGCCATAATACATATCAAATTTTTCATGATAAATACCATGCAAAAACTATAATTGAGTAAAAAAAAAGGCGATCTTATTTACATAAAATGAAACTTTGCTAATCCCAGTAATACAATATACAGTAGACTGCCTCTTAACCGGCCACCTCGGGACTGGGACCCTGGCCGGTTAAACCGACCTGCTTTCAAAAGTCATTAGATTACTTAGATTACGACAGTATGGTAGATTACACTTATTTATCACATTCTTATAGTATTTATTGGTGTAGGTGGAGGAAAAATGTTGTATGCATTTCGGGACTAAATTACGTTTTCTCCCTCGGGAAATTGTCGCCCTCGGGGGCATCAACAGTTTCCCTCAGGGAGAAAAAGTTGAACATTAGTCCGTAGATGCACAAATAACTATTATAAATCTAATTTATTTGTGCTGTTAATAATGATTTTTTGTGCGTTTGTAGGTAGCCTCGAGCAGTCGCCTCATCTGACCGAGGTGTATCAGAATGAGTTCGAGTTTTCGCTGGATCACGGCGAGTCAAGGCTGAGAGAGGATCTGGCCGACGCCATGCAGGAGAGTCCCAGTATGCCAGGTAAATGCCAACATTTCAAAATAACTATCATATCGAAATTTAATCTGTGCCTCATAACTCTGTGATCATAGTCTGTCCAAGCAAAGAAGACATTCTGGCAAGATGGGAAAATAACTACAGCTCGGTCAATATCGGTTTCGAAAATCATAAAATTGTAGAAGAAATTCTGCTCTTCAATTTGAGACCAAATTTATCATTTTTGAACGAATATTGACCGAGCTGGACTCATTTCTCCATCTTGTCAGAATGTCTTCTTTTCTTGGACAGACTACAATAGATTCGAAAAAGTCGACATAATTATTTTTCGTTGTCCGAACTTGTGTTAGTACGGTTCAATTCACTTTCAAGATGTATGGAATGTGTATAACAGATGCCAAAAATTACAGAAAGCTCACTGACTAACCTGACAGAGCTGAGCATAATTAACATATTCGACATCCTCAATACTAGATAATGTCTGAAGGAACAAGATATCAAATGAAAGCTGTTGAGTGAATGTTAATATTGTGGAACCTTTCCATAATAAAAGAGCTTGGATGTTGTCACAATTCTACTTTTTAATTGAAACGGTTACTAGGTGATTGTGATGTTGAGTCACAAACACTATGAACTGATTTCGGATGGGTGACCAGATTGTGACCAAGGCGAGTGGAACCTACCCTTATGGGTAGCTCCCCACAACAAAAGCCATAAGCATAGTTTTTTAATTGTATTAGAAATAAACTGGAATCGTTACAACATCCAAGTTTTTTCATTAAGGTATTTAATTGAGAACACATCGAGAACTCAAAGCGTTTTTACCTCTAATCTTTTGAGTCTCGGTCCCTTCATTAATGCAGTAACTTTTGAAAGTATTATCAAAGAGTTATGAGACACTTAATTGAAAATTTTTTTGTATACAGATATTAATTGTATAAATTGATAAAACTCAGATATGAATGTTTTATATGTTTAAATTTAAAATAAATACATATAAAAAAAAATCACGTGACATGACAATGTAGTGTTTCCGGCTCAAAAACATGAATAATTAGGAAATTCTTGTTGATTCATAGCATACTGTTTCAACTATCTTAGTTTGTCCAAATTGAGAAGATACGTAAACTGAGAAGTTTCAATGTAAATTAAATTGTATTGGTGTGTCTTCTGAACTTGAGTAGACTATATTTATAAAAACCCGTATTCTGCAGTCAAACTTTTGCGTGTTTCCAATTTCCATTGAGTTTCTCTGTCCAATTCTAAAAGTTTAGTCTGCCTAAGCAAAGAAGACATTATGGTAAGATGGTAAAAATTACTCCAGCTTTGTCATTATTGGTTCATAAATGATAAATTTGGTCTTGAATTGTGAATCTGAATGTTTCCTACAGTTTGAGGCCAAGTTTATAATTTTTGAATCAATATTGATGGAGCTGAAATTCGTTTTATGGAAAAATTTCAATTATTAGTAGTATATTACTACGAGTAAGAAGTTCAAAATCAATCACAATCTTCCCGAAGTTCAATTTTTAAATTCAAATTCAAATGTATCTATTCCCTCATAATTTATAATAATATTATTTATTGTTACAATTGCGACCTATATCAAGTATTTTAAGCAAAGGTGATAATGATGTTTAGGTTACATAATGAATGAATGATGATGAATGTTTACATTACAATTTTAACTTTGAAAAACACTTTTCACTTTGAAAAAATCCTGAATTTTGATATAAGTTCAACACAAGACATAATTATATCAAAATGATCACAAATAGAATAAAAGGAACCCCCTAAAAAGTCTTTTTAGTAGGTTTTGAATTGAGAATTCGGGTTGTAAAGCCTTTTGGATTCATTTCATTACTTATTACCATAAATAGGTGAAATGGGAGTCAACTATAGGTTTTTTCAAATATATACACATTAAAGAGAAACCGTTGCAAGAATTATGAAATTTTTCAAAACTAAATTTATTGAAAAAATATATTTTTCATCATTTTTAAAAATTATTATTCATTCCGTGGTAAAATTCATTATGATCTAGATAAGAAACACAATATTATAATTTACTACTATATGAAATATTACTGTAACAATTAATAATATTAATTATATCATATTTTAAACACAATGAAATCGTCATATTCATATTATATCATTAAAATAAAATAAAATTTGCCTCATAAACTTCACGAATTTTGTCATCAAAGTTTTCGCTTTAGCATAATCATTCTAATGTGTAGTTATAACATTGATGTTATAGTAATAAAATTCGAAATCTGTTTTTAAGAAGTTGCTAATTATTCATTGAATGTTTTATTCGTGTTACTGTTCTGTATGTCCTATGAATGTGTTGTTAACTGTTCAGTAACTACTGTTAATTATTGTAATTTTGTGAGACTAAATAGTTTTGTAATTAGCTTGGACTGATAAGACTGAGACAAATGCCAGAATCGTTAAAACTATCCAGCTGTTATAGAACTATGGATAGAATTTAGCATGTATTTTTTCAGTAAAAATAATAACACTGAAATAGTACATTACACTACAAGCACAGAAAGTAGGTGTTTACGGTATGAGGATAGTTTCCCAGGCGAGGCTTGCCGAGCCCAGGAATATGTTATCCGAATACCGTAAACACCTTTCTGTGCGAGTTGAGTACGATACTTTTCGCCACACTGCGAGAATAAGAATAATAAATATTGTATAAGAATGTTTGCGGCGATCGCTGATTCGAACTGAAGTAGGCTACGGCGGAAAGCAGTGTAGAAAGCAGTGAATTGTCGCCCGATCTAGCGGCCGGATAGGTAACTACCAGTCTCTTTCTGTGCACTAGCTCCGAAAGAGCCCTCTTTCGGAGGTAGTAGCAAAACCGCCTGTAAATGGCGTCTTTTGAATCTTTCTGTGCAATGTGGCGAAAAGAGTTTTTTTATGATAATTCAACAGTTTTTTACTTGTTGCTTCAGTTTTTAATAATAGCTTATTTCTTCACTAACGAAAAATTCATTTTTACGCGTGTGTTTCCCTCAACAAAACAAATCAACTGAATATTTGCCAGCCACTGGCGGCTCGTACCCACGAAACAGGTGAAGTGCCCGTATCTTTTACTATACAGCACTTCACCTGTTTCGTGGGCACGAGCCGCCAGTGTTACCAGCTTAAACCAACTACCAAATTTTCATATTAATTCCCCCTTGGCTATCATTAACAGTTAATAAAAATGTAGCTTTGAATAATATAATAGCATTTTGAATAGTTTTGCAACCAATAATATTGATGGATATGGTATTACAACAGCCATACATTATTTTTTCAAATTGAATTAGATGTGTTACTCATAAATTGAATTAGTTTTTGGGTGCCTTCTTATAATTTTAGCTTGTTTAAAATTCATCTATTTCCTCCTTGTACACAAAAACTGTACATATGAGTACCTACCTCTATAATGATTAGAGCCATTTTTTGTATTAGTAGCTGTTTAGGCCATAAAAACGCTAATTAACCTCAAAACTAGATAGCAATCTATCGTTAAAAAATTGTATATTATAATTAATTTTATTTCAGTCTCTATAAATTAACAGCCAATTTTAAACTATTAAAATTTTTAAATTTGATTTTTCAGTATCTTGAAACTGGCGATGTGTTAGTTCCTTCTTTGTGAATTCTCTGTTGAGTCTTTAGATAAAAGTTCCTCCTATCTAAGTTGGGTTTGTAAAAATATGCGTTTTTAAGTTTTTCAAATATAATTTTCCTTTCAAATGATCTTCAGCCTGAATAAGTTCCTTGATCATATTCCTATTCAATTGATTTCTTTTTCCAATAATGAATCCATTCAATAACCATCTATCACTAAATATATTTTATTTATATCTGCACCTATTATTGATGTATATTAATAATTTATTTAGATTCAATCACGAATAAATTAATATTTGCACCAATTTCTGTAGTTCACAGCTATTTCAGATAAAATTTATTGTCCAATTTTCAAATTTCATGGATTGAATTTCAACTCACTATATGGTGGTAGGCCTGTATGGTGGTAGCCTATAGGTGGTAGGCCTGTATGACCTTTGAATGAAACGATTTCTTTGAATAGTATGGCCAATAATATGGAATTAATATGATATATTCCTTCATGGAACTTGGGTTTTTACAGTATGTCCAAGAAAAGGAGGCTTGTTTATCGTCATATAGTCTGATCAAGCAAAGAAGAGCCTCTTGCATGATGGGAAAATGACTCCGGCTTGGTCAATATTGATTGTAAAATCATCAATCTGTTCTCAAATTGTAGGGAACGATTTGATCTACTATTAAGACCACATTTATAATTCTTCAACAAATATTGACCAAGCTGGAGTCATTTTCCCATCTTGTCAGAGGCTCTTCTTTGCTTGGTCGGACTATACCTTTGGATGAAAATATTTCATAATTTGCATTAAACAGTATGACTGGAAGTTCAATACTGTAATAGTACTGTACAAATCAAACAATATTTTTATTTATTTATTGCATACAAAGACTCACAGAAATTCTATTAAAAGCCTTATTTACATAGGTAACTTGAATCAATATGCCAGTTTGTTGACGCTATGAAAATAATTCAATTAATTGGGACATGCTAATTTGTGAATTAGACCCTTTTGATGGGGATAGCGAAAATCTTCATCCAATTGAATTATTGCAATCTATTCAAATACAAGTTGAGATGCGTGTAAGTTATTTAGTTTACAAAGTCCGGCAAGCTATAGTCTGTCTAAGCAAAGAAGACCCTCTGGCAAGATGGGAAAATGACTCAAGCTTGGTCAATTTTGGTTCAAAACTATCAATTTAATCTCACATTGTAGGAAACAATTTTATCTACAATTTGAGACCAAGTTTACTATTTTTTAACCAATTTTGACCGAGCTGGAGTCATTTTCTCATCTTGCCAGAGGGTCTTCTTTGCTTGGACAGACTATATTAGGGTCAACATCCACTGCCATTTCGGACTGTGACAGTCAATAACTGTAACCGGCAGTCCAAAACAGCTGTTGATGATCGAACTGTCAGTGTATAGACTGCTTCTTGTGCGCTCCAACAACTGATGTTGTCAGTTGGAGTTTTCATTTAGCTATATATGATTAGATAATGGTTTTAAAATCAAAAGATACTTTACATCAGCTGTAGGTTTCCTTAGGAGACAATTGTCATTGTGTAAGCCCGGCATAGGACGATGGCATGAAAAGATGAAAATATGATTTTCGTATTTTATCTAATTTCATGTGACATAGAAATTATTACCAACATATACCGACGAAAGGTTGAATTATTTTTCTCAATCATTCTCCAATACCGGGCACCTAGTTGAAGAAAACCAAAGGTAATAATGACTCAACAATTCCTGAATAACGTTGTTTAATAGGTAGGTAATGTGTGTTGTCTCTCAATTTGAAACCCATAATTAGGTAGCTAAAATAACTTGTATTCTGATATCTGGCATTTGTCTCTGTCTCTCTCAAGGACGACGATGGTCGGTTGAGTGTGGTGGTGTGGGGGGAGGAGGAGGAGGAGGATGTCAAGGTCATCGGAGAGCAGTTCAAGGTCACCCAAGGTCAACCGTTGAGCGACGCGTCAATCCGCTCGGCACAATTATCATGGTGCAGCCGTCGTCGCAATCAGCTGTTTCGTCGTCTGCAAATCAGCTGACAGCTCGCCAGACGTCGACCGAGCATCTGATCGTGGTGGCGGCCGAAGCGTGCAAGCGGCGAAGATGACGTCACCAAGCCGGCAAACAGCTTGGTCAGCAGTAATCGAGTTAAGGAGGTAGCTGGTGATAAAGTGGTAGATCAAGTTGTGGACGTCGGCAAAGCAGCCCCAACTAACAATAAGGAACGCAGAAAGAACGCTAAGAACGAACGCAAGACGAGCAATGTCGACAAACCGATTATCAGTGAGAAATCGATTGTCGACAAGTCGATAACTAGTGAGAAATCGATTGTCGACAAGTCGATAACTAGTGAAAAGTCGACTAGCGACAAGTCGAAGACCGAACGCAAGTCTAGTAATGTTGACAAACCGATTATTAGTGAAAAATCTGTTGGTGACAAGTCGATAGGTGATGAAAAGACGATTAATACGTCTAATAAATCGAAAAACGTTGGAAAATCGATTGTTGACAAGTCGATAAGTGATGAAAAATCGATAAATACTAGTGATAAATCGAAAAACGTTGGAAAATCGATTGTTGACAAGTCGATAAGTGATGAAAAATCGATAAATACTAGTGATAAATCGAAAAACGTTGGAAAATCGATTGTTGACAAGTCGATAAGTGATGAAAAATCGATAAATACAAGTGATAAATCGAAAAACGTTGACAAGTCGATAAGTGATGAAAAATCGATTAATACAACTGATAAGTCGAAAAATGTGGCGAAATCGGTAGATAAGTCGACGAATGATGTTGAGAAGGCAAAAAGTGTAGACGTTGATAGGTCTAATGTTGACAAAACTAGAAAAATTGAGAAATCTATCGATACTGATAGATCTAGTGTTAGAAAGTCGAAAATTTTTGAGGAATCTGTTAATGTTGACAATGGATCCATAAGTGATGGAAAATCTTCAAGTGTAATGAAATCAAAGAAAGTGGAAATAACTGTTGATGAGGACAAACCAATATCAAAAGATGTTGAGGAATTGATTGATGTGATTGTTGAAAGTGAGGATCGATTGACAACAGTTGAAATTGTTGATAAATCTATATCAATTGACGAATTGTTAACTGTTGATGATAAGTTGATTGCTGACAGTGTTGTTGAGCAGGAAGAATCACGTGATAAAAAACAAACAGAACCAGATTGTGAGCCTAATGTTGTTGCTAGTAGAGCATCGAAAAGACGTTCAAAAAAGAAAGCAGATGTTTCAGAAGAAGAGAAGAATCAAAGATTGGAAGTTGAAAATGAAGTAGAAATCATTGTTGAAAATGAAGTTGTAGTTGAAAATGAAGTAAGTGATTTAGAAAACTTGTCGTCAATTGTTGATAAGTCGACTCCAGCGGTGGTTGAGACAGAAGTGAAGGACAGAGAATACCCGTCCCTCACTTCCACTGTGAAAACAAAACGGAAAACTCGTACGCTGGGCAAAAAAATCAGTAAGGTCCCCAAGTCCTCGCCGTGTCCCAAACCAACCAGTGATTTGGATTTGTTGGAGGAAAGCAATCAGCACAGCCTCTTGGATTTCCCCGATCTTTTGCTGGCCAACTGTGTGTCAACATTAGTCGACAAACGTCGAGGATCGAGTATCGAAAGGTGTTTTGAGCCGATTGAGAGTTTCGAAAAGACGGAAAGTCGAGAGTTGATTGAGAATATTGATTTGGAATGTATCGATAAGGCGAAACGTCCAGAGAGTATCGAGAAGTCGAGTGTGGTCGAAAAACGTCGAGAATCGATTGCACAGGTGGTAATCGAGAGTATTGAAAAGGATAATATGAAACAGGATGAGGAAGAAGGGGCGGTGGTAGTGTTGGTGAAAGTTGAGAACAGTGATAAGGAAGAAACAACCGATAAGGATTCGAGCGACGAAGGGTTGGCGAAAGGAGGTGGAGGGGGGAAAAGGAAGAAGAGAAAGAAGGCGGGAGGTGTGGAACAGAGTGAGAGGGAGATGTCAGATGTGGTGGAGAAGATTGAGAAGGAGAAGTCACCACCAGTGGTGAAGTTGTCTTGGAGTCAGATCGCCTCCAAAAATACCACCACTACCAATAACACAGTTGGGGAAAAGGAGGAGGAGGAGGTGGAGGATTGTGAGGAGGGCGGCGAGGGGGAGGGGGAGGAGGAGGTGATACAGCCGGAGATAATCAGCTGGCAGACGGCGAAGTCGTCGTCGACGGCCGCCGCGACTGCCGAAGACCGCGGCTCGGTCTACGAGTCGTGCTGCGAGAGTGTCGAGGACGGCGGCGAGACGTCGACTGCGGCGGCGACTGCAGTGGCCGACGGTAGCGACCAGTATCGCGACTGCGAGCGTACGGTGGCGGGCGAGTGCGATTTGGCGGCAGCATCTGTTGTGGACGACCAGAAACGCGACTATGCGCGTTCGGTGGCGGAGTCTGCAGTTGAAAATAATTGTAGCGACCGGTATCGCGACTGCGAGCGTTCGGTGGCGGAAGAGCGCGACACGGCAGTTGTTGTCGATGATGACGACCAGTGCGGCAGCTGTCAACAGCTGCAGCTGCAGTCGTCGTCGGGCGGCGATTCGTCGGCTGCAAGCGGCGGCGGCGGCAAGGAGGAAACGCAGCAGCCGGCCGCGGCGAAGAAATCGAAGAAGCAGCGCAAGAAGCGCAGATGACATCTGGGTGATGCAGGTGGCTGTGGAGTGGCGCTCATCAGCAGCTGATCGGAATAGGTGGGAGTATAGAGACTGAACAATACACAGGTGGCAGTTTAGCCCGTATTATCAGTTCAAACAAAAAAAATTTATCCACTGTTAGATCAAGCTTAATGCGTTTCATTTGATTCAACTGATGGTTTAACCAAAATATTATAATTGAACTACTAATGATAATACTCTAGAGACTGTATACTCAGTGTGAACATTGCTATAGTCTGTCCAAGCAAACAAGACCCTCTGGCAAGATGAGAAAATGACTCAAGCTCGGTCAATATTGGTTCAAAAATTATCAATTAGATTTCAAATTGTAGGAAACAATTTTATCTACAATTCCACCATATTTATAATTTTTGAACAAATATTGACCAAGCTGGAGTCATTTTCCCATCTTGCCAGAGGGTCTTCTTTGCTTGGACAGACTTTAGTTAGTTTGCAATCGATAGATTTGATTGGCTAGCTCAATCGAATCCACCAAAGGAGGTAAACTCCTTGAATCTGCCATACATTTGTCAACTCTCACAAGATTTACATTTAAATCAAATGGGTTTTTTTAAGATATTCACTTCTCATCCAGAACTGCCTCTCCCAGTTCTAGTAATAACATTTTCAAGCTTTTAAAGCAAAATCAAAATTGAAGAAATTATCTCTGTGAAAATAATTCTTAAATACTAGTTTAAAGAGCTTTTAAAGCAAAATCAAAACGAAGAAATTATTTTGAATGCTAGAAAATCAATGTCTTATGATATTTCTATCAAAAGAAGTTGGAAAAACTATTGAATTAGTTCAAGTTTGCCTGTAATCCATACCGTAATTCAAAAATTTGAAAGATTGGCATCTGGCAGGAAAAATTTAATCTCAACAAAATGTTATGCAGCGCTCCACACCAATGGCTATACTATGATTTTAAAAAATTCGTATGGCTTTCAAGGGTAGGTTCCACCTCGCCAATGTGTACTTGACCAAATACTGGCTACCCATCCAAGAGCAGTCAACAGTGTTCATACTATGATTATACAGTCTCTATAGATAATATGGACCTGAGTGTGATTGGAGATGTTTTTCATGGTGGTTACCTACTTGTGTTTTTTAGAGGCATTACATCAGCTGTTAGTAGGTTGCATCACGTACAAGAGACAGACGAAACCTTCTTACCTTTTGCGGCGTCAGCTATATCACTCAATGTATTTGTATAGTCTAAAGAAGACCCTCTGGCAAGATGGGAGAATGACTCCAGCTTGGTCAATATTTGTTCAAGAATTATAAATGTGGTCCTAGTAGTAGATTAAATTGTTTCCTACAATTTGAGATCAAATTCATAATTTTTGAACCAATATTGATCGAGCTTGAGTCATTCTCCCATCTTGCCAGAGGGTCTTCTTTGCATGGACATACTATACATTATTATTATTATTGTATTGTATGTCAATATGATGTAATACGTCTTTTAAGACATCATAGAAGTGTGAGTTTTTTTTTCTTCAAAATATCCATTTTTATGTAAATTGTTTGCTTATTTATTCGAATTGTGTGTAGGTAATTCACTTGTTTTTCAAATTTATGTTTATGACATCAATATTTATACATAATTCTGCTTTCTTCGCGAAGAAATCTTTCTGAATTTATTGACTTTATACTACTTTCAAGTCAATTTCAAAATAATCGAACGATATTTTTAACGAAATCTGATTCATTTGTTGTACACCACGCCATGTTCGATTTGCCATGTAATTTTGCACACCATGGGAGATTATCTACTGTTATAAAATAATATATATATTCCGGTGGTTTGGACCCCTTTCATCTACTTCAGCTAATCTTTACTCAAGTTGAAGACTCGTGTTCAGTATAAAAATAAAATTCATTGCAAAGCAATTATTCAGAGTTTTAAAAATTTAAAATTTTGAACTGGTTCATTTTACATTGATATTTATTTTTCATTATGAATCTAGTCTATGTATCACTTCGTTTTATTGTAGATCTATTTATTAAAAACCTTATATCTATTCGATTTAGGCCCATTCTACACGGGCGTAGGAAACGCGGCGTTAACGTCGCATCGAAAACGCGTTCTCGACAGAAACCATTGTGTTAAATGGGCGCGCGTTTATCACGTCCGTGTGGACAATCCCATTTAACACAATGTGTTCTGTCGAGCACGCGTTGCCAACGCGACGTTAACGCCGCGTTTTCTACGCCCGTGTAGAATGGGTCTAAACGTTGAAAAAGCTATTTTGGATTGCTTGTTTCACCACCCACTTATAGTGGATGTGTACCGGTACCCTTATGTGTAACATATGAATATATCAAGTCAAATATTTCAAAAGCGGAATTTCAAATTATACATTTCTTGGCAAATTAATTTGCAATTCTGTGCTTTATATGCAACTGAGTTCCAAGTACTGTTGATCTATTTTCATGGACTAACTCTTATTCTTGCAAAAATCAAAGTTGGTTTCCAACAAATCAAATTATATTTTTTTATTTTCCAAAGTAGCCCACGTGTTTGTTTTAGATCATCTATGTGTATCTGTGGCTTTCCATATTGTTAATGCTCTCTGTAAACGATTATTAATGTACATAACATATTGCTTTTAATTGTAAATGTAGAACTTTTATTGTGCTGGACGTAATTTAAATAAGAGTGTTGAACATTTGTTATAGAATATTGATGAGCTTGCACTTATCACTGGAATTTGACAGAATTTTAGTGCATTGATTTGGATTGCATAAACAGAATTTAAACGTGGTAGAAGTTTCAAAGACAATCTCACTCTACTTAAATTATTTATTTCTTACTATATACTGAAATTATTATTCTGTATTTGAATTATTTTTTCGGTTGGTATATTTAATTTTGATTCGTTCAAGCTGAATATTATTAAGTTTTTTATGATTGTTGAGGTTATCTATACTTCTTAGTACTGCAGTACTAAATATTAATGTATAATGTACTATATACTGTATAATGTACTGCTTACAATAATGTTCATCCTCGGCGCACGTTGCTAGAGTCAGAGTCTTAGCAAAAAGCGCCGAAGATGAACATCAGTGCTCGAAACACGTCCGCGACTCGTAAGTGAGCTGCACAGCAATCAGAAGTACATTATTTATTTATATTAAGTTTTTTTTCAACTTTAATTTGTGTAACTTTGTTGGGGAAAAATACATTTGTATTCTCCAATACAGTATATCTTCTGAGTATCTATTTTGTTGAGTATGGAATAAGTTATTAATATTATTTAAATGACAATATATTTTTATAATAATATATATTTAAATTATTTTACGCTTTGAATAATAATTATTTATGTGAGTTTGTTGAGTAATTTGAACCTAGTTTGTATTCTCATAGAATATAGTAATACTCTGCTGTAATAGAGGAAACGTTATATGCATATCGCTACTAAAAATTGAAGCAATAATATCACTGGTACAAAAATTTTCTAGGGAAGATATGATAATTTTTTAAATGATTCATGCAATCGAAATTTATATAAGTTGATAGTAATATTCAAATTGCAATAAAGAGACTGGATTCTTATTTTGGGAGAGTTAACCATATATCTAGAAAACAAGTCTTTTAAAAATCCATTTTCAGTTACAATTTTTAGTAGAAAAAATACTAATATAACCATCATTCTGCTACTTATTTTGCGATTACCCACTTTTATTATGTAGTTTCAAAACTTGATTGAATCATTTTTGTAACCCATGGTTGAGGAATACACTTGTTTAATCTCAATTACCCTCAGTTGTAATAATCCTAGAAATTAACACTATGACTTACATCGAATTTAAATTGAAAACGTACAAAAAATACACAAATATCCAAAAAACTTTCATGCAGTATATCAGCAATTAAAAAAAAACAATTAAAAGAACATCAAATGGGAACTATACCAAAAAAACTAGTTATAAAAGAGAAAAAGGATATAAAAAGTATTATAAGTAGGGTAATTATAAATAGAATGTAATCTTAAAAAAAGTATTAAAAACATAAAATGTGAAAAATATTGAGACACCGTGTTCTAATAAGATGATTTCGTTGGAAAATTGCCTTAAATCTCGAAGAATTAAGTTTTTTTCAAATTATTGGCATAGCTTGCAAATTGTAGTTCGCTTTTTGCCATTGACACTTGAAAACTATGGCTTTTAAAGACAAACAAAAAAAATGGTCTCATTAATTTAGTGTATGAATGAGTTTTGAGTGAGTATCTAAATGTATATTTGTTCATGGCCAGTCGAGAGAAGGACACTACATATATACTCTGTAGAGTAAATAATATAGTATAATTGGAGTAAGGTAGCATTCCTAAGCGACGGCTTGAGCTGCGCAGCGCTAGCTGCACGTCTATAGCTTTGCAGATTATATACTATACGGTTATATGATTGATAGAAGTCTATCATTGACTGTTGGAAGTCTAGAGCTGTGGCGGCTCGAGACGCGCAGCTAGAGTACTGTAGCTTGAGACGTTACTTAGGAATGTTATAATCTGTCCAAGTAAAGAAGAGATTCTGGCAAGATGGGGAAATGACTCCAGCTCGGTCAATATAGGTTCAAAAATTGTAAATTTGGTGTCGGATTGTAGAACATAATGTTTCCTACAATTTGAAACCAAATTTTACATTTTTGAACCAATACTGACCGAGCTGGAGTCATTTTCCCATCTTGCCAGAATGTCTTCGTTGCTTGGACAGACTTTATCTTAAAAATGATAATTCATGCTAAAGTGACTGTAAGTTACAGTCACTAATGAATGAACAGTTTCTGTAGACTCTGTAATTCGAGCTATTCCTCACGAGTGTCTGGATTTGAGGCTTAGTTACTGTAATATTTATATCTACTTGATGTGAAGAAATTGATTTGAATATAATATTAATACATTGTGATGCTTTGTTGTAATTGAATTACAATAATTATTGTAATTCGACGTTAATAAAATACCAAAATATAGTTTCCAGTCAGTTGTATTATTCATTTATTCCAAATATCAATAATAATTATAATGAAGATGATGCCGATGAGCCGGAAATATGCAACTTATGTCAGTCACGTGGTTGACCTCATGAACCAATTAACCAAAATTATGTAAAATCTTCCAATGGTTTATTGAGTTGAAAAGGAATGCTTTAAATTCTAGAGAGAAAGAAATAATATATAGTCCGTTCAAACGAAGAAGACATTCTGGCAAGATTGGAAAATTACTCCAGATCAGTCAATATTTTGTTTCAAAAATTATTAATTTAGTCTAAAATTGTAGATCAGAATGTTTCCTACAATTTGAGACCAGATCTATAATTGTTGAACCAATATTGACCGAGCTATAGTCATTTACCATCTTGCCAGAATGTCTTCTTTGCTTAGACAGACTATATACAAGGCTTCGACAAAATCAACAGATTGTTGAATTATAGATTAATGCTTTTTTAAACTGAGAAGTGCCAATATTATAGTTGAACTGAGTGTACAGAGCAGGCTATATAGGCTAATACAACTTAAATTTGAAGATTTATTATCTTAATACCACAACACCAATATTTTATGAAATCGATCAATCGAATTCGAAGGTCTTGGATTATCATTGAACGTCTTAATTGTATCAATAATGATTTTAATACATATATACCTTTAATTACAGTACCTTCCAATTGGATTGTTCCATTTGATACTTTCATTTTGCCCGTATTTTCGTGAATTTTCAATCTTGAAAAAATCTTGAAGTTAAATTGAGTCGTGATACAATAACTGCTGACGCCAAAAAGCTAGTCGGCGGTTTCGTCTACTCCTTTGTGCGCTCCAACAGCTGATTTAGTCAGCTGACGCTAAAAGGTTAGGTGGCTCCTTTGCTCCTCCTGCGCTCCAACAGCTGATTTAGTCAGCTGACGCTAAAAGGTTAGGTGGCTCCTTTGCTCCTCCTGCGCTCCAACAGCTGATTTAGTCAGCTGACGCTAAAAGGTTAGGTGGCTCCTTTGCTCCTCCTGCGCTCCAACAGCTGATTTAGTCAGCTGATGCTAAAAGGTTAGGTAGCTCCTTTGCTCCTACTGCGCTCCAACAGCTGATGTTGTCATTTATCTAGGCCTAGATGATGTTTATGAAATCAGAAAAAGACAATGGATGCATAAAATCAGCTGTTAAGTAGCTAGGTCACATAGGGTACAGACGAAGCTGCCCAAATTTCTGGCGTCAGACATAGAATGCACGTGTAGCAAGGTGTATAGAAGAGTAGAGGTGGGGCGGATTGAAGCAGCTGGCTGTGAAAATTATAATTTTGACGTCACGGAGTTCCTCTAGTCAAAAATTCAGCATTGATTTCCCTATTCTAGCCAAAAAATTGCGCACTTTTTCTCAATTTACGAATTATAGAATTGTTTAATAGGTAAATTTCTTATATGAGCTTGTAGAGAATTTCAAGACCTACATTTTGAGTGATTTAAATCTATAATTTACTCAAATTTAACATGAGAAAAAGTCCGTTAACGTGTCTCGGAAATACTCTGCAGCTGTGCTAAAGCAAGTTATAAATAGCAATGCTATCGAATGCAATGATATTATAAATGTATCTTATAATAGCATTGCTACTCTCAATTGCATCAGCCCAGCTGCAGAGCATTCCCGAGACACGTTAACGGACATTTTCTCATGTAAAATTAGAGTAAAATATAGATTTGAATCACTCAAAATGTAGGTCTTGAAATTCTCTACAAGCTCATATAAGAAATTTACCTATTAAACCATTCTGTGATTTGTAAATTGAGAAAAAGTGCGCAATTTTTTGTCTAGGATAGGAAATCAATGCTAAATTTTTGACTAGAGGAACTCCGTGACGTCAAAATTGTAACTTTCACAGCCAGCTGCTTCACTCCGCCTCACCTCTACTATTCTATACACCTTGCACGTGTAGTATTGAAAAGCTATTATTTTCTATATGTTTCCTCACGTACGGTAAAAGAAGTTGGCGAAATGAGTGCGAATTGTTATAGTCTTTCCTAGCAAAGACATTCTGGCGAGATGGTAAAATGGCTCCAGCTCGGTCAATATTGGTTCGAAAATTGTAAATTTGTCATAAATTTTAGAGCAGAATGTTTCCTACAATTTGAGACCAAATTTATAATTTTTGAACCAATATTGACCGAGCTGCAGTCATTTTTCCATCATTCCAGAATGTTTTCTGCGCTCAATCAGACAATATATAAATTGAAATTTGATAATCAGTTTTACTTTTGATAATTGTTCATTTTTAGTGAGAATTCTTCAATAAACCCTTGGTATTAGAGAAGTTTGTCCGAGATTAAATTTATTGTATCAATGAGTAAACTTCCCATCCTAGTGCAGTATATTACGTATATTATAGGGTTTTTTAAAAACGTTTTTTTTAATTGAAAATAAATTCATCTTTTATTTCAATGCAGTATTAATTTCAATCAGACCATGTCAAAAAGGCTCTTGATGATTAAGCTTCTAAATAGATAGCCTACTGTAGGCTAAATAGATTAGATTTGAAATACAAACAATTTTGTTTCACTTTTTCAGCCTAGTAAAATCTTGAAACAAAAATATTTTTATTTACAAACTAGTGTAGGCTAAAATTAATATCCCATTGAATGTAAACCTAGTTCTGGACTTGTTAAACTCGAAAATGTTTCTGAAGCATGAGTTGAATTGTACATTGAGGTTTAGAAAAATAAAACAAAATCTCGCTTGAAAACGTTAATCACTAAAATACCTAACTTATGTACTTTGAGTCCCATCTAACAATTTGAAGTCCACTTGTCTTGTAAATTCTGTGATTGATATCTTTTGGACACTTGCCTAATCATAGATTGTAGACTAATATCATGTAACAAGTTTGCTTAAATCTTCAATTTCATTGAAGTTCTGTAATTATAATTTAAAACCAGAATATTGTTCAACAAATGAGTAGTTGTCGAGTCAAACTGATTTCGTATTTTCGGCAGGCTTTCAGGAACCGCTTCAAGCGCTATCTAGTGTCCGCTACCGTAACTCGCTGCAGCAAGAGGTTTTGCTACATCTTAGTTTTTGAAAACGCTCTTATTTTGCTATTTTGACAATTTCTGTTCATGCTTTACCCAATTTATTGTGAAATACATTCGATCAAATGTTAGTACTACGTTAATCACTACAGTTTGAGCTGATGAGTGCCGTATTTATTATGATAAAGACGTGTAAAGTTTGAGTCTCCTCGTACCTCTCGCAACTAAAATGCGTGAAGTTTGATAGGGTCGGTAGAGTTGGATTCCTTCAACTCATACTTACCTGGCGTGGGGGTTACCGTGATCATGAAGGCGGTTCCCCCAGGGCGAGGCCTTGTCATTGCACTGCGACTTGGTTGACCCCTGCGAATGCCCCAAATGTGGGCATCTCGGGCGCACAATTTTTGGTAGTCGGGACTGCGTTCGCGCTGTCCCGGTCCTCAGTTAATCAAATAAGCATTTGGAATCCAACGCTACCTGGGAGTTATCGTGTTAACAAGAATCTGTACATATATAAATAAATATATATATAGAGATATATGAATTTGAACGGACATCAGTGCATTTTTTCAAATGAAATGCACTAAAAATTATTTACTCCTTCCTTATTTTCATTGCTACACAGTAATAATAAAACTTCAGAGTTCTGGCTTCTGACATCTAATGATCCAATTTGAATGCCAACATTTTTGAATAATTATATTTTGTTTTTTACATTATTTCTTCATATCCTTAACCAATGAATTTACATTGATTTTTTTCAAAGAATTATTATTGAATTGATAAAAATCTTTTTGTTTCACCGGCTAACTTTGTATTATAGGAGCCACCATTTTTATTCAAATTTTTACAATTTTTGACACCTCCAGAGAATTTTGGGTTCCCAGGCCCTGGGAACTGAATTTTTATTACATTTTTGGCTGTGAAAATTTTAACCATAATTATTTTTTTATATTTAATTCTCAATCATTAAGGACCTCCTTTTAAAGGTATAGTCTGTCAAAGCTATGAAGACCCTCTGGCAAGATGAAAAAATGACTCCAGCTTGGTCAATATTTGTTCAAGAATTATAAATGTGGTCTTAATTATACAATAATATCGGCCGAGCTTGAGTCATTCTTCCATCTTGCCAGAGGGTCTTCTTTGCTTGGACAGACTATAAGGTTTGTTATTTCAATTCTAGAGTAGGCTAATTGATATGAGTCCACTAATCTCCCATATCAGAGTTAATCAACCAACGTTAGTATGATATTCATAAATGTCTCATCTTTGACGTTGTACCTTCTTCCCTTATAACACACCAGGATTGTCAGGTACCAGCTTAAGCTACACTGATACCTGGGTAAGGGCGGTATTACACGATAATAGTTCTATGATCATAGTTGATCATATGGAAAGAGATGAAAATATGATTTCGTATTTTCATCTCTTTCCATCAACTATTATCGTGTAATACCGGCCTAAGAACTCATCTCTCAGAAAATTCTCGACCAGACTGTAAGTTACTATTAAAGGCAATCATTAATTGAAGCCACTTTGACAATAAAATAAAGTCTCCCAAAAGTACCCGAATTAGTATCTTCAATCAGATTCATCCTTATATTTACCGTAGGCTACATTATTCAAAATTTATCTGATGTTAACGATGAAATTTGATGTAATAAACAATTTTTCAACTTTATTTTGTCTTGTTTCTAGGAAGCGGAGGCGGTCAATGTCGTCGCGGCAGCAGTTTCGAGGACACGAGTTCGAGTTTCAGTTCGGCCAGCAGGGGCTGTTCACCGACCCCGTCTTTCACCGACACCGCCAATCAGCTGATTTTCAACAGCGAACCGGTCTGACCCCCCACCACCCTCTTCTACCACTTCATCAACAACTATGATCGTCTATGATTTATTTATAATCGATTGATTGTGTATACTGGTTACAATAGCAGTCTAATGAAATGAAAAATCATATTTTCATCTTGTTCTACATGTCATAGAACGATTTTATATCGTTTTATACCGCCTTAAATACCCCTTTTTTGGGAGAAAGGAAGAGATTTATGGCCATATTAGTAAACATTGGAGAAGATGAGCCCTGTCTATACAGGGTGTTTCAGGAGGAATATGCAATACTTCTCAGGCTGATTCCTTACACCAAGTAGAGAATAAAGTTCAATTGGACTTAGGACTACCCCAAAAACGCTTTGATACCGAGATAAAAATAGCGAAAAGTTGTAATTTTTCAAAAAATACCGTTATTTTTATATTTTTGAGGCTTTATTTAATTGGAAAATCGCTACTTAACACTGATTTTTTTACTTGTGCTATGATTTTTTATTTTGTCTTATTCTTTTGATCGCGATTTCCGAGGTTTGGCTAAGATTCACACAATCACCGTCATTCAACGTTTTGTTCAGAATTCCTCTCTCTTCAACTTCCATCTTCAACTTCCATCTATTAAAAATACAAATTTATGATTACAGAACCAGTTATAACCCTTAATTGATCAAAAATTGTGATTTTCTCTACTTGGTGTAAGGAATCAGCCTGAGAAGTATTGCACATTCCTCCTGAAACACTCTGTAATAATAATATTCGTGTAACCTGGCTGGCTCAGGTCTGGTGTCAGAGTTTTCAGGTCGCTCCTGATCAATTTCAGGGCCTCTGACATGACTTAACGGCTATTTTTAGGCAACCGGGACCGACGGCTTAACGTGTCCATCCGAAACACGGGAAAGTGGCCTGAGAAAAATTCCTGGTCTGACCTGGGTTTGAACCCGGGACCTTTGGGTTGCCACGCCAGCGCTTAACCCACTCAGCTACGCCACCCCCCATACACTCTGTATACACGTATGGTGTCGCAGTGGTTTGGGTAAAAAAAGAAACTCTAGCAGTTTAATGTACAAGCATACACACAAAACTGGAGCCTACCTAGATGCTTTACATCAGCTGTTATATAGTCTGATCGCAAACAGTTGACAATCCTTCAAAATGGCAGCTGTTCAATGCTGCCAGCAGTCGAAATGAAAATAGTCCCACTCTCACCATCCATCTCTCATCATATCTCACCAGTGGTAGGTTGGCAGAAGTGATTATACACTGAAATTTTCAAATCTGCGCATGCGCAGTTACAAGTGGCCATTTTGAAAGAAGTCATAACAGTGTACGACCATACTATATTAGTAGGTTACATCTAGTACAAGAGACAGACGAATACGCCTTATTGGCGTCATCTTTAGACAGTAACTGGTCACCCATCCAAGAGCAGTCCTGAGTGTTCGTGACTGACATTCACGACCACCAAGCAACCGCTCTCGGTGAGCGATAAAACACATCACACCATATCGGTTTAACATAACCTATATTAATTTATCGAATGATAGGCTCATATCTTATGACACAAAACTTTTAAAAATGGAAAATTCGGTGTTTTTTTAATCAGTACAAAGATTTTACTCAATAATATTTGAAAACGTGCATAACACCGAGTAGCCTACACATTACAATTGAAATGAAAAGATAAGAAGTTCTCCATTTTTTATTAATCTGTGGTTCGAATTAATCTTGCCTTTACATTTGATGTATGGATAACTACCACAATATCACCTTATAAACTATTCAAAATGTAGTACCGTAAGTTACATATATTACAGAGTATCTCAAGTTTCATCATGATGGAAATCAGATTGAAATATCCCAATATTGAAGGAATTATGAAATATTGAAAAATTTATAATATATTAAATATTTCAATTATATTTACGTTATTATAGTTAATTGAAAAGTATATTAATGATAATCTTATTAAAAATAACCTATAAGGTTACAGTTTCCATAAACAACTACAGTTTTACGTTATGATGATGGAAATTTTTCCGCAACAAATATTATATATTCGACTTTGTTATTTATTGTAGAGAAATAATTTCTACTTGAATACGGTAGTGAATTCATTAGGATTGTTGGGAATTTTGAATTTCTATTGAGATTTTTCAATAAAATAGTGTCAAATTCGTACCAAATCTAATAAATATTTATTAGCTGTTATTTTTCAATAATAATCAAAAATGTGCATTTATTTTTTTAAAATTGAAGTAGGCCACAACAAGGTAATTAAAATATAAGGTTATTTTCTAATTACCTTTTGGGCTACAACGTAACTTGCATGAAATTTAACCCCTTTTTTAAATAAATCTATTTACATAAAATTCAATCATGAACTATGAGTTATGAAAGTTTCAGTTTGTCATTTCTCAATCCGTACATTCCCAATTTGAATATGTTTTGAATTATTTTCCAATTTTTCCGTTAGCTACGATAATGATTACAATACGGTTAAGCTAGTCAGGATTAGGGTGTTAAGATGGACTCAATCATTATCAAAACTATATTGGAAATTTTGGAGAATAATCGAGATATTATTAGTTACCGTGTAGGCTACTTTTGAGTGCCATCATTTTCAGAATAATATAGGCTAACTAATCCAATATTTCAGCCCCAATTTCTACAATGATGGGCTGGTTCCTTTTGATTTTTTTTAATATTTGTTATCGTCACTCATTCAACTTGTTCAACCCTCTAGTTACCGTTAAATCAGCTTCTATTAATTTGGTAGTTTTTTGTGAACTGATGAAAATTGATGAAATATGTTTTTTACTTAAGTTACGCGTATTATAGCTATAATACAGTATTCTAGTATCCGTGATTGTAGAATATTATTCTACCTATATTGTCTCATGAAATATTTTGTCTTCAAACCGTGTAATTTACACAAAATTACATTAGATAATGAACTTTTTAAAAGAACTATAACTCATGTCTCCGTTTGTGGAAAATGGGGTTATCCTGGCGAAGTGGAACAACCCTTGGGTCACCCCACTATTAAAAGCCATACGCTAAATAAATAATACATTAGATATTCCAGATTCAATGTTTTTGAAGCATCACATTTTTTAATAGTCAATTTAGTATCTCAATGGCAAACCTCTTATCAATTATTGTCTTCGAACTTTTAATAGAAATTTAAAGTAATTAAATTTAAAGTATTTCTATTACAAGTCTACAGGCCAATATTATTATTGTTGTTGCACATATAATATTTAGTTTGTCCAAGCACAGAAGACCCTCTGGCAAGATGGGAGAATGACTCAAGGTCGGTCAATATTGGTTCAAAAATTATCAATTTGATCTCAAATAGTAGGGAACAATTTGATCCTACTATTAAGACCACATTTATAATTCTTGAACAAATATTGACCAAGCTGGAGTCATTTTCCTATATTGCCAGAGGTCCTTCTTTGCTTGGACGGACTTTAGTATAGACTCTAAATATTCCAGTTCTTCTCATTTTATTTTCTTAACTTTCTTATACATTATTTAGTTAAATGCCATACTGATAAATACAAGTTCTTATACTCTATTCACATCATCATTCCAGTCTTGTTTTTATCTATTGTAGATTTTAGGTCTTCTTTACTAATTTTTATCCACGTACAAAAATAATCAACTCTACAGTTCTCAATTTTCTAAACTACGGTACTGCACTGTACTTCAAAACAGTTCAAAAAATTTTCTCAAATTCAATAATCAATTTATTCCCATAAAATTGCAAATCAAATTTTATCTTACATAAAAATTTTATATTTGAGGAATCCCCCTACAAGACTATACGTCTGTGTGTAGGGTGGAAGTTTGTCAGCTATATTTACCTGTAACCTATTCACGATCACTTGAGACGGAATGAACAAATTTTTTGCGCGTGTATGCGGGTAAAGGGAGGTATTACTTCATACGACGGTCGGCCGCAGTCGAACAGCTGTAGCCAATCACAATTCTTGGCTTTTCCTCAAGCTCCAACAAAAATAGCTACCTGTACATGCAAAAAGTTTCTTTATTTCGTCTCAAGTGATCGTGAATAGGGTATAGATGAAATTAGACTATCTATAGAAAAATTTTGTAGGTTTCAAATTAGTAAAGAATTTATTAGTTATTCAATAACCTTCAAACCAATTTAGTAGCTTTTTAATTTGTTAATAAAGTTTAACTATATTACGAACTGTTTTCATACTAACGTTTTTCTATGTTGTTAGATAAAAATCACATTAGTATCCTTCTAGTAGGCTATTTTTCATCTATTAACATCCATTGATTGTAGCAATAGACAATTTAACCGAGCAAACATTACGATTACCTACAGTAAAGTTTTTTATGACTTCTTGCTCTAGGGTTAAAATATGTATATCAAATGGTGTCAATGTACAGGACGGGTTTTAACTCGATTTATGTGATATTTTCAAAGCATATTAAAATAACAATTAATTATTGAATAGATTTTTAAGCGCTTAGACACATTAGTAAAATAATAGTTTCAGCTGAGCAAGGTTTCTGCTTATTGATTTGATATCTGAAGTGTGATAGTATAGATATATAGGAGGTTAGTTTCAAAATGAATCTGTACAAAATAGTAAATTTTGAAAATTCACAAATTTTTGTATAACGCATTAGGGCACGGCCACATGGGCAGCTTTTTGCTGCAAATTTTGTCAACACCTGTGAAGATGTTCCCGACTCGTTCAAATTTTAATAAAAATCATGCAATAATATAGTTCTAAATTTGAGTAATTTTGTACCATCAAAATAAATTTTTCATCCCTTCTCAATTTTGAAATAATGATGAAATAAAATTTTTTTGTCCAGATTCCAATTAAAATTACGCAATAATTTAGTACTCAATTTCGTATCAATTGAACCACCAAACAAAAAATTTTTACCCCTTCCCATTTTAGGGTAGAAGTCATTGAAAAGGGGTGACTGGACCCCATCCTGAGCCAAATACCAAAACAAAGCTAGAGTTTTAAATTTATTCAATGTTTTGTACAATATTATTTCAATGATAGCAAATCAGCTGATATTGCTTAACGTACTCGCCTACTCGCCTCTCACCATTACTCAGCTGTCTGAAATGAAACTGAAATCTCAACTAGCTGCTGCTGAGAAAAATGAATCGTGACCTATTCGTTTGCAGCAAACATTTGCAGCACTTTTATGCTTGTCAGGCCGCACCATCTGATTTTCTATCATAAAAATAATAATAAATTCTAGCTTTGTTTTGGTATTTGGCACAGGATGGGGTCCAGTCACCCCTTTTCAATCACTCCTGCCCTAAAATGAGAAGGGGTAAAAATTTTTTGTTTGGTGGTTCAATTGATACGAAATTGAGTACTAAATTATTGCGTAATTTTAATTGGAATCTGGACAAAAAAATTTTATTTCATCATTATTTCAAAATTGAGAAGGGATGAAAAATTTATTTTGATGGTACAAAATTACTCAAATTTAGAACTATATTATTGCATGATTTTTATTAAAATTTGAACGAGTCGGGAACATCTTCACAGGTGTTGTCAAAATTTGCAGCAAAAAGCTGCCCATGTGGCCGTGCCCTTAGACAGGGCTACCTGGATTTGAAAATAGATTATAGTTTATACTTGCAATATTATCATTCTTTATTCATAAATAACGTGTAGGCTGGTCATGCAGTTGATAGTTTGGAATTTTAGATTTGTTATTAATAGTTTTATAACTCTCAAGAATATTATAGTGTATAGAAATAGAGGGAATATGATGATAATTTAGTCATCATTTTACTAAAATAGTGCATTATTCATATGCAAGATATAATTCTCCTTGGAAACTCATTGTTAATCCCGTATTTAATGCTATTGAACAACAGAAAAAAAACTATTCTGTGATTATCAAGGACCTCGAAAAATCAAAACGAAAATTATCGTTACATTTTGAATCTTAGTAATACTCGTTTATTTATGTATAATTAATATTTTGAATCAACTCCGTATAGCTCCCGCAGTGCATTACTTATATTTTTATAAGAATACTGTAATAGAATATTGTTGGAATTTGTATTTTGTGTAATATTTGTTGTATCAGCCAACCCATTTCAAGATTTCATTCAATTCATCGTAATTTATTCTTGAAATGATGAACATAGATCGGTTGAAAAATCTAGCCTAATTAATTAAATTTTATATGATAATATAAGTAATTTTAGGTTCTGTTTTCAAAGTTTTTGACTAGGCTTATCTAACATTTAGACCTATTCTGCTTATATTTCCAGATTTTAGATTCTTTTGTAAAAATACCAAATTCTGTTAAATCATTGAATGTATTATGTAATGCATTAAGGCTAGTGAAAAGCTGATTCTGGAAAGCTTTATTTTGTATTACATTCAAGCATGAAATATACTCTAATTTTACTTGAAAACACAGTAAGTAGCCTACAAATCTTGAATAAAATCAAAGGTTTTGAAAGAAAATAGAAAAAAAGTTTGTTGCCAGTTTCAATTATCTTATAATGGCTCTTTTTGGTCTCTTTTCAATCAATTTTCAAGATGATACATTCAAGAAGGAAGACACACAAGATGATACAGTACTTCATTCATGTATCTTATTAAACGATCGATTAGTTAACAAAAGTCATAAAAATCGCTTTAAAATTTTTAAATTAAAAAACTCAGTAGGCCTACTTTCAAAGGTTTGTGCCAATTTTATGGTAGCACATTTTTTAGACACCAAGTTACTTGTTTGTATGAGAAATTTTGTCTTTTTATAATGAAAATTGAAGTAATAATCTAGTTTTTTCACAAAAGTTCCCCTTTAATCCATCTTTTTCAATTATAATTTTTTTGTACAGCCTAGGCTACTATATGTTGGATTCTTGATACGTTTTTGGAAATTGACTCAATATCATGACATTGTACTACTTTGCCACTTGAAAGACTTTATAAATTAAACAAAAATCTTACTTCCTCAATTCGTCTACAATTTTTGTTATTGCTTTTCTTATAAATAAGCTATATTATAATCTTACAAACATTTCTCGTCTAATATGAAAATGTTCGTATTCAATAATTGTTGCTTTACTACAATTCATTTTCGTCTCATCATGTATAATTATAATTTGATTCTATATGCTTTTAACATAATTATAGTCTACCTGCAATACCAAAATAAAGCAGATGTAGAAAATTGGGTGGTTGGTGAATGATTGTCAGCTCTGTCAGGATTGTCGACAAGCTGTCTGCGAGACTACATAGGAACGATGGTGACGCAGGTTATACTAATTCGCTCTCGAAGACAGCTCCAGACTGTCCTAACGGAGCTTAGAATTGATAACAGTAATTCGCCAGCAACCGCCCTGAAAATTGGCTTCAGCTCTACCTTGGGATATCTAGGCTACATCTCTTTTGTATAAGTTATTTAAGTACCGTAATATGATAGGATTGGTTTTGTTGCTCTACATTATGTGATCTCATAATCCAAATAACGATAAATAAAAATTTCTATTCCAGATAAATGGTAACGTACCTTGAAAAATTATTTGATTATTGAACTATTCTAAATTGTTTTATAGTTTACAAAACTTAGAACTCAATCTAATAGAACAATTTTCAACGTTTTTGTCTTTCAAAAGTTTGAGATAAGTAATACTGAAATTTAAAAAATCTTCATTATAACTGTTCTACCCCTACGCTGTAGCGGCAGAATGGGAAAAGAAAAAGAAGAAGAAGATTATGATAACTGTTCTACTTTGTTAGATATAATAAATTTTAGTTGCTTTTTTATTTCTATCATTTTTAGCTTAATTACTTTATAATTTTAAATAATTTCATCATTTTCCAAAACATTTTTTTTCATCTCCCAATTATTTATTGAAGGGATTCGATTTTTATTTGGTGGGAAAAAGACTGAATTGCATGCTTGAAAGCTAGTTGGAAAAATTGTTATAGTTTCAATTATTTGAACTGATACTATGCTCAAGTTACTTGTATCTTGCTAAATTTTTATAATTGTGTGAATTATTGTAAATTTCTATCTTTCAATAAAGTTGATAGTTTCGGTCATAATTTTTGTAGTTTTATTTTATTCTTTCATATCCATTTATCCTATAGCAGAAAAAATCTCTTTTAACTGAAAATAAATTTGAAAATATTTATACAACATTAATATTTGAATTCAACCTGAAGAGATTTTGTGATCATTTATATGTATCTGAAGCCAAAACGTTAGGTGGCTTCTTCTGCTCCCAGTGCGCTCCAACAGCTGATGTTGTCAATTAGAGTTGTTATTTAGCTATGCCTAAATGATTCGTTTGAAATCAAAAGCGAAAAATATGAATGACATCAGATGTTGGTGGGTTACATCAAGTACAAGAAACATACGAAACTATCTAACTTTTTGGCGTCAGATTCAGATATAGGCCTATTGTAGTACGGTGATGTTATATATAGTTATGAAGTATACAAGACCTCTTTTCCAATTTCCTTTTTACATTGAAGGACAGTAGCCTATAGTCTGTCCAAGCAAAAAGAATTAAAATGACACCTGCCCGGTCAATATTGGTTCAATAATTATAATTTTCTTCTCAAATTGTAAGAAACATTTCAAACATTTAATGTAGAAAAAACCTGATGTACTACAATTTGAGACCAAATTTATAAATTTTGAACCAACATTGACCGAGCTTTAGTCATTTTTCAATCTTGTCAGAATGTCTTCTTTGCTTGGACAGACTATACTATTTATAATTAATTAATACACACAAATAATTGGATAGCACACAGTAGAGTGAAGTAGTATCTAATATGTATGAAGAGCATAATATATACTACTGATAAGAAAAGTCCAAAAGGTCATCAAATAAACTGATAGGCCACTCAAACGGTTTCTATTATAGGCTATCTAATAGTTGCAATGCATTCAAACTTTGTTTACCAAATTTCAGTTTTATTCCATAGTGGAGCAGATTTTCTGTTATAATAGTTCGTTATAAACGTTTCTAGGCTACGTTTTGTGGTTGGTTTCTCATCAATAATAACAAGAGTTCGGTAATTAGTTAATGATCTCAAGGTAAAATTGTGAGACTTCAGCGGTAATTAACTAGACGATTATTAGTTGTTATAGTCAGTCCAAGCAAAGAAGACAATCTGGCAAGATGTAAAAATGACTCATCCAGCTTGATCAACATTGGTTAAAAGATTATAAATTATTCGGTCTCTAAGTGTAAGTTAGGCCAGAATGCTTTCGACAATTTGAGAACATATGTATAAATAATTTTTGAACAAATATTGACCGAGCAGAAGCCATTTCCCATCTTGCCAGAATGTCTTCTTTGCTTGGACAGACTTCATATAATGGTGTGTTTCAAGTTATAGTACGAAATCTGATTTTAGGATTCACTTCTCCTGTAAGACAGCTATTCAATTTAATTCTTATTCAAGTAATATACATTCAGTACCTCCATTGAATATAGTGTCAGACTACTATATAGTACGGTACTGATTTAAGCTTGCTTGACTTATAATCTTTGAAGAAATAGAAACATATTCTTATTACGAGTACAGTAGGTCTATTATTATACTGTGTCTAGCCTACTTCTATATATAGTACAGTGGTGTTTTATTAATTGAGTTTAGAAGGTTTCAAATAAGCTGAGGAAATTAAAAACTTTTTTATTGCTTTTAAGCTTATTTATTGGTGCGATTATTGTTTTTTCGAGATGTCTTTGGACGACAGTTTTCAAGAGAAGCAAACGCGCAAATCTAATAATAAACTATCAAATAGGATTCACTCGATTGAAAACCATGTGCAGGAATCACTTGAATCAAATTCAAAGCATAACAGACAGGATGATCTTTATGGAAATAGGTGAGTCCATTGGCAATTATCATAACTCATATAACTACAGAAGTCTACGTTCATGTTTTACCTTGTAGGCTCTTCCTACAATATAATAAGCTACAGATATAAACATAAGTTATAGATATGTTTAAGGAAATATCCTCTACATGTACCTAGATGAAACATAGGCCTACTACCTCTAGATGAAGAAACTACTTATATATAGGCCTAATATTCTCTAAAGGATCGATCACCGACTTCATTCCATGGTTTTTATTATAAGAAAACTGTTTAAATTGAAGTTATTGAAATACATCTACAAACATCCAGTAAGTTAATTTTAATTTCAAGTATTCTATTACGGTACCTACTGTCAAAACAATGGATTGCATGCATGACGGTGAATCGATGCTGAATGTTACTAAACTGCAATTTATAGACTGCCTAAGCAGAGAAGACATTCTGATCCTTTAAAACTTGAGGAAAATTTAGGCCTATGTAGATTATACAGGGTTGCTGAATGGTGAAAACCATGCCTTGTCCAAAAAAGCTTTGTCATTTTTATTCATTCTTTAAAATTGTATTACTATTAGTTTTATAAAAAACAACTACAAAACATTGCCCAGATTTGCTAAAAACGCTTCAATTCAAGTGTGATTTTTGGAAATTTTCCGTGGGAGGATGTTACCTCCTTGTTGGGGGTGGCGTAGCTGAGTGGGTAGAGCGCTGGTGTTGCAACCCAAAGGTCCCGGGTTCAAACCCAGGTCAGACCAGGAATTTTTCTCAGGCCACTCTCCCGTGTTTCGGATGGACACGTTAAGCCGTCGGTCCCGGCTGCCTAAAAACAGTCGTTAAGTCATGTCAGAGGCCCTGAAATTGTTCAGGAGCGACCTGAAAACTCTGACACCAGACCTGAGCCAGCCAGGTCACACGAATATTATTATTATTATTACCTCCTTGTTTCAACAATTTTGAAAATAGGACCTATAAAATCGGAAGCATGGGAGCATTTTATATTAATCTGCTATGAAGGGGCCCGGTCAGGCGATTTTACCCGGGGCCCGTAAGGCCGGGCGTATGCTGGGACGCATTCAAGCACACGCACGTTGTTGAAGCCAATCACAGCTGTTGTTGAGGACAAGACAAGAGCTGTGATTGGCTGGCTTGCGTGCGTGTGTCATAATGCGTCCCAGCATACGCCTGGCCTAATTCCTGTCTACGGTTCTGACGGTAAGTTATATAGTCTGCCCAAGCAAAGAAAAGCCTCTGGCAAGATGGGAAAATGACTCCAACTTGGTTAATATTTGTTCAAGAATTATAAATGTGGTCTTTATAGTAGATCAAATTGTTTCCTACAGTTCAAATGAGATCAAATTAATAATTTTTGAACCAATATTGACCGAGCTTGAGTCATTCTCCCATCTTGACAGAGGGTCTTCTTTGCTTAGACAGACTATACATTAGCCTACCGGTACACAGGTAGTCTGCACAAGCAAAGAAGGCATTCATCTGGCAAGATGGGAATAAAATGACTCCAGCTCAGTCAATATTGGTTTAAAAATAATAAATTCAGGGCTCAAATTTGTAGTTCAGTTTCTTGGAAAGACTATAACTTACATAAAAATTCGATCCATTTTTCAGATCATCGCCTTGCTTCGCGAAGTCGTGCAATTTGTACTGTTCCCACGACACACCAAGTCCGAGAAAATCAGCTCTGCGCAAAACGAGCAAAATTCCAATCCTAGTTTTCAACACATGGCCAAATCCGAGGCTGAGTCATTGCATTGAAGATGATGATGACGACGAACACTGGTTGAGTGTGCAAAAAGCTGACAAAAAGTTGCAGTGCATCACATGTAGCGCAACATGTATGCAGCAGAACATGCGTGAGCTCAGACATGATTATGAGGTAAAGTGGAAAATTGGTCTGTTTTTTTTTCTTCAATATAACTTGATTGTTCCAAAATAGCACTTAATTGTACACGGTATCCAATAGAACACGATCGTAATGAAAGGTGTAGCTAGGTGGATAGAAGACGAATTGAAAGATTACAATACTAGTAAGCCCCATGGGCTGAAGAACTCGCGTGCAAATTCCAAAGTCAACTTATGGCTTGAATAACATGATGATGAAATTTTGTAGTCAAGTTCACTTGAACAAGTTCATTGATGCGTTGGCTGCCGCGAATAGTCCAAATAGGAACCACAAATCATTAATATGATACCTATATCGATAAAATACTGAAGAATTCCTGTTTGTGAGGTTATAGTTATGTACGGAATATTTTGATTTATGATTTTAATTTTTTTTGTTATTCCAAATAGCCCATGAATCTGCTGCAGCCAAAGCACCAATGAAAATGTACTTATCAAGTCGACTCTACTGCAAAATTCAGAGGATTCACGGATAATTTTAACGTTCTACATATACGTATATTCTATTCTACAATATTAATATTGATACAATAACTTTCTCTTATTAATTGCTGAAACTCATTCAATATACTATATTGAAACTCCATGTATAGTCTGACCAAGCAAAGAAGAGCCTCTGGCAAGATGAGAAAATGACTCCAACTCGGTCAATATTGCTTCAAAATTATTGATTTGGTCTCAAATTGTAGGAAACATGCTGATCCACAATTTGAGACCAAATCACTAATTTTTGAACTAATATTGACCGAGCTGGAGTCATTTTCTCATCTTGCCAGAGGCTCTTCTCTGCTTGGTCAGACTATAGAGTATAGTAATACATGTATAAATGTATAAATTTCATTCTATACTGAATTCAATAGACTTTCGTGAGTTCTCAAATGTATTAAATTGAAGAATAGTTGAACCATTGACAACTCTACCATTTTGTAGAGTTTTAAAAGTAGTTTACACCATTTACAAGAAACTGCAAAAGTGGACTTAGTTATTTCTTTTATTGGCCTCTCCAAATATTGTAGAACTTCGTTCAAGAATGGAATTTTTCCAATATTTTTATAGCCTATTTCAATTTGTAAAGAAAAGAAAAAAATTATGGATGTCATTAGCATTCATCAAGCATGGGTGACATATATTATTAGTTTGACTTAGGCCAGTATTACACGGTAAAATTTTCTATTAACTTACTCATTAATATGAAAAGAGATGGAAATACAAATAATATTTTTCATCTCTTTTCATTTGATCTATAGCCTATAGGCGTTTTTCAAGTAAATTTTTTTAATTATCTCAATAACCGTTGAAGTTACAGACTTCAGACTGGTTTCATTGGATTCCTCAGCTAATTTTACATAGGAATTGCTCATTTTAGAAACTCAGTAGAGCTTCTAAAAAATTAGAAAAATGAATATTTTTTTTAAAAATCTCAATTTTTCGCCATTGTTATCTCGGTAAACAGAGCGTTTTTGGGGGTTGGTCCCATGGAACTTTTTTGTCTACTTGGTGTAAGGAATCAGCATGAGAAGTATTGCACATTCCTCCTGAAACACTCTGTATAGCCTATTATTGTCAACGATATCAATGCTATTTTATAGTCTGGTCACACACAGTTAACATTCCTTCAAAATGACAGCTCTCCAATGTTACCAACAGCAGTCGAAATGAAAATATTCATACTCTCACCAGCTGTTTTTTATCACATCTCACCAACGGTAGGCTGGCAGCAGGTGATTTTACACTTGAATTTTCACATCTGCGCATGCGCAGTTACACTCTCACTTCAAGTGGCCATATTGGAGTAGCCATATTGTCTTCTGTGTGCAACCATACTATATTGTCTATACCAGACAATACAATCATCTATAATCTGTCCACGCTAAGAAGACATTCTGACAAAATGGGAAAATGGCACCAGCTCGGTCAATCTCGGTTCAAAAATTACTAGTAGGCTACCTAGTTCTGTGAACAGTAGACCTCACGAAGTCACCCATGGATGGAGGCATTATTCATAAAAATCATAAATCGAACTAAGGGAATACCAAGATATGTTAAGTTTCATTAATTGCATGCAATTAATAATAAACTCGACAGCTGGTTAAGCATTCTATAGTCTGATTTCTCCTAATTTCAGAAGTATATAATGTAAGTTATATAGTAATATTCTATACTCTATTCACGATCACTTGAGACAGAATAAACAAACTTTTGAGTGTGTGTGCGTGTAATGGAAGGTCTTCTTTGCAAAACGCTCGGCCACAGACTAACAGCTGTAGCCAATCACAGCTCAAGAAAACAGTCTTGAGACAAGACAAGTCGGACTGTAGCCAATCACAGTTCCAGACAAGAGTCAGCTGTTCGACTGCAGCTGACCGCCTCGCATAGAAGACCTACCATTACACGCACACACACGCAAAATGTTTGTTTATTTCGTGTCAAGTGATCGTGAATGGACAAAAGGGAGTTCCTTTTCCTTTTTTATTATCCTTGGAATGCAATATTTCAAAAAACCTTACACATACATCGACGCGCAATTTCAAGCGGAACATTCCTGCCAAATTTCATCAGAATGTATAGCCGCGTTTTGTCCTAAATGCGGAACAAACAATAAACATAAAGACAAATGCAAAATCGTCGTCTTGAATCTAGACCTCACTTACGTTCGGTCAATAAATTGTAGGAAACAATTTGAGACGAAATTTATATATTTTAAACCGAGCTGTTTTAATATAACCGAGCTTATTTTATGTATTGACCGAGCTGGAGTCATTTCTCATCTTGCCAGAATGTCTTCTTTGCTTGGACAGACTATAACAGACTAGTGTATCTGTGGCAATATTGGCAAAATGACAACTTTTTTTCGTTCGTTTTCCAGGAATTGGAGAATTCGACCAGCCACCTTCTGGCCGAAGCCCAACACCTAGTGGCCGATCTAAGAGATGTGCGCAATTTGGAAATTATCCTGCAACTGCAAAATGGAAATTTGGACAATTTATCGCTACTACAGTGGCCGTTCTCGGCAATGACACAGAAATCTGCTTCTTCTAACACTAATCTCATTGTATAATAATAGTAATTCAAAACTAAATTATAACGATTTCCAGTTCCTGTAACAGACTTTGATTAAATAATGTATAATAATCTAAGCTATGATGAAATGTAAAGATAATTTTATGAGTAATAAAGTACTGTTTTGGTACAAGAGCTCCAATTAGTTCAACTTCCACGTTTAACGTGAAGCGCATCCATATTATCAACTTTGGAATTCAGTGCCGGTACCATTCGCTGACCAGATAAAGATATTATTGAAGAATCGTGCTTAAATTAGTCAAGTTTTTATATTTTTTGAAGGGAATAAAACTTCTATTTATTTATTATGTAATTATTTTTAATAAATAACCAACCATTAGTTTCTTTCAATTGACGTAAACCATAAAAAGTACCATTTCCAATTAATTATCAGATTGAAAGAACATATCTGTTGAGATATTGGATTACATGGCCATTCGCTCATGTGTTTTATAACTGTTTCTAAAAAAACGCCTATTTACTCCGATGTAAAGGACCTACAGCAATAATCTTTGTAAAAAAAACACAAGATAAGTCAAAACAAGTCTATATTATACAAAGAATTATATACAAAGTATTATATACAAAGTACACAAAATTAAAAAAATATATTAAATTTAACCCTAAACATTCATACAAAAATAAATTCAATTAAACACTCACAAATCATACCCAAAGCTAATTTAGATAAGTCAACTAATGTGGTTCAAGTCATTATGTAGTCATTTTAAATATTTTTTATCAACATTTAAAAATAATACAAACCAATAAGAAACAGAGTAACAATGACTGAAACCTTCAACAAGTTAGGAATCTACTGATAGTACAGTACTGTATAAAAATTATTACAGGACTAATAACAGTTTTTATACTATTATTGCTCAATTGAAATAGTAAGTAAAAGACTAAATTACAAAGCTACTAATCTAATAATAAAAATGAAATTTGAAAAATACACATAACTTAAAACTAAATAATAGTGGTATTACATACTGAATAATATAAAAATTGAATAATCAATGCAAGTCCGAACGTACAAAATGAAAGTTAGGCCTACAGTTAACATTCTATCAGTACATTTATAAGAAATATTCATCATTAAACAATTAAAGTTCTACTGATAGTCATTATGAACTATTCAAGTTCAATTATTTTATTCCAATTTTTTAATAATAATATTCTACAACAAAATAAAAGAGAATCAATCTCGTGAGGTATAACTAGAATCGTTCATTTTTCAACAAACACTATAGCTTCAACACTTATTACTAGGTAAAAAAATATATTACTTTTCCAAGATTCTACTACTTAATGTACGGTAAAATCCAAAAGTTTCCACTACAACATGTCCCAGCAGCATGTTGCAAAAATTATGAACAATTGAGCCTTTAATCTGCTCCAACATAACAATACTAAACTAAACCAAACTTAAAATTTAGTTACTCAAGAATCATTTATAAGAGTCAAAATTGTGTGAAGTGGAAAGTGTGAAAAGGAACATAACCTGAATTTGGACATTTTAATCAAAATTGTAGAAGAAGTTTTGGGCTAACGCCTGTTTTTTCTCTCCTTTCAATGTATTTGATGAAATAAATAATATTAAGTTTAGTCTGTCCAAGCAAAGAGCTTATGTCAAATAAGTTTCTCTTGAAATAAATTAAAAATAGATTATTGTTCATCAGACTATATTATCAATTATTCGAGTTGATTTTCACTCATATTTATGTTAAAATAAATTTATTTAGAATAAATTTGATTGACCAATTTTTTCTTTATATTTTGGTGATTGTTTCTGGTAGCTTTCAATTTATTTCTGTAATTTTTTTGAACAGAACTATTGCGAAAAGAAATTAAAAGAGCATGATCAAGAAGAGAATTTGATTGACCAATTTTTTCTTTATATTTTGGATTGTTTCTGGTAGCTTTCAATTTATTTCTGTTATTTTTTTGAACAGAACTATTGCGAAAAGAAATTGAAATAGCATGAACAAGAAGAGAATTTCGACAAGAAAGCATTCGTGGCCAAATGCAAGGAAAAGTGGGCCAAAACGAATTTAAAGACCTTATGTTACTATTATAAGATACAATAACTCACAGTTCGATTGTTGAATTCTAGATACATGTATCACCTTTTGTACCTTCTTGATTGTACTGTATCATCTTATAGTAATGGTAGACACCAACTTTCACTAACAGAAATAATTCATTGAACACTTATGGACTACAAGACTATACAACACATTACAATACAGACATATCTATATACAGGGAAATACAAAGTAGGTACGGTATTTCCGTGGGTTCTGTCCTTCATTTCTAAAAAGCTTAATTATTCCTAACTTTCCTAGTGGGGTTTCTAAAGCCCGTAAAAAATGGCATTTGCAACAGCGACTTTTTTGTGCTAAAGCTCACAATTTGATGGTAGTCTTCATATTTTCAGCTACACAACAATTTGGAAAATTTTCCACAGTACATATTTTGATACAATATTACGCCGTTTCTACTATAGCTGACGACAAAACGTTAGGCGGTTTCGTCTGTCTCTTGTACGTGATGTAACCTTCAACAGCTGATGTAACGCATCTATTGTCTTTTTTTAAAATAAAAAAAACCATCTAGGCATACCTAATCAATAATACCAACAATGAAACTATCAGAAGACAACTCATATAATTAGGCACTTGAGTTATAAATAAAATTCCTGAACATTTTATTAGATGTGCCAAGATAACAAAGCAAATAAAACAAGATATTGGTTCAAAATTTACTACTTTTCCTACCTGTAAGAGCTTAAAGCAAGTTAGTTAATAGAGAACTCTTCCGATTTATGTGCTTGCTTACTAATTGTGTGTAAGCGTTTTCAGAACAGTGGGCTTTTACCCCCTCCATCACACCATTTCTCCCCATCCTTCCTAAAATTTCCAAGGATTAAAAGCCTTTCTATAACCATACTTGGAGGAACTTTCGATTACATACCACTTTTCAGCACAACTTATTTGCATAGCCTTCTTCTTCAGTGTTCCCGGATATACAGGGTGTTTCAGGAGGAATGTGCAATACTTCTCAGGCTGATTCCTTACACCAAGTAGACAAAAAAGTTCCATGGGACCAACCCCCAAAAACGCTTTGTTACCGAGATAACAATGGCGGAAAATTGAGATTTTTCAAAATATATTAATTTTTTAGAGGCTTTAATGAGGCTCCAAAATAAGCAATTCCTATCTAAAATTAGCTGAGGAATTCAATGAAACCAGTTCCAAGTTTGTAACTTCAACGGTTATTGAGATAATTGGAAAAATATGCTAAAAAACGCCATTTTTCAACAATAAGGTTTATAACTGGATAAGGAATCATAAAATTGTATTTTTTATTAATGGAAGTTGAAGAGAGTCTGATTCTAAAGAAAAGGTTAAATGGTAGCGATTGTGTAAATCTTACCCAAATCTCAGAAATAGCGATCAAAAATCGCAAAATTGACAAAACATAGCACCAGTGAAAAATTTGTGTTATTTTAGAACCTTACTAAAGGCTCTAGAAAATTAGAAAAATTAATCTTTTTTGAAAAATATCAATTTTCCGCCATTGTTATCTCGGTAACAAAGCGTTTTGGGGGTTGGTCCCATGGAACTTTTTTGTCTACTTGGTGTAAGGAATCAACCTGAGAAGTATTGCACATTCCTCCTGAAACACCCTGTATAATTTATTAATTATAAATATTGAAATGTAATTTATTATTATATTGATGTAAAATGTTGTTAATGAATAAAAAATTGAACCTAAATGACAACTCTGACAAAATCAACTGTTGAAGCAGGCGAAACCGCCCAACTCTATTGCGTCAGCTATACCTGTCCGCCTTTTTCCTGTATAACAGGACTTCTAAATTCACTTCCAAGTTTTACCACTAATCACTGCTACTTTCAGTGCTCGTATCATCCTCGTCATCCTCTTCTTGTTCTTTCCGTTGTTGAGTATCTTTTGAGTTCTCTTTCCGCGGTTGCGTATCTTTTGAGTTTCCTTTCCGTTGTTCTTCTTCGTCGGCCTCTTCCTCTTCGGAAGAAGTCTCTTCGCTGCTGCCCTCTTCGCTCTCCTCGTCATCGTTATCTTCACTGCTACTCGCTTTTTTCTGTCTTCGCTTAACATACTCCTGCAGCTCTGTTTCACCCAGACTCTGCAACAAACCAAACAAAATAATGATACAGTAAATTATTGATTTGAGACACCTAATTCATTTTACCTCAATTTATTATAACCCACATGGTTCTCCATGTTTCCGTTAGTGAAAAATGAGGTTATAATATTGTGAAGTGGAACAACCCTTTGGGTCTCCACACTAATAAAAGCATACGCTAAATAAATAATTTTACCTTTATACAAGAACCAGTATAATCTTGCTATGGCAGCAAGGCAAGTAAATCTACCAGGTAGGCCAGCGTCCATAAGAGCCCAGCAGTACACTTTTTTCCTGCCGGATGACGTCACTAATTTTATTTTTTAAATTATGCTCTATACCTATATTTATGATTCGACATGTATCTAGGATTCCAATTTTCCAACTTTTCCAGAGAATTGAAAATAAAAAAATACCACGTAAAAAGCTCAATATCAATGAAAATATGTAAAAATTATGAATTAAATTATTGAGTGTTATTACAGTCGAATAATAATGAATAATGTTGTGATATTAGAAGAATAAAATGCTATTTTTGTCATAAATTGGGGCTAAAAATTCGAGAAGCCAGCGCTCTCGTTGAAAAAAAAGTAAGCTTTGGTGGGTTCAAACTATGCGATTACGATTATAAAAATGAAAATAATCATATTTCACTACAAAACAACTAGGACAACTTAGAAATATTGTTTCCTTGTTAATTGTGATGTTCTCAACTCATCAGAATTGATTACAACAATAATATTCTTCAACACTAACGAAAATAGGTTATGTTTACATTTTCATCAGCTGTGCTTTTCATTTTGGGCGCTAGAGTGCGACACTGTAGAAAATTAGTGACGTCAGATTCGTGAACCATAATTTCGAGAGAAATATCCCACCTGGTAGATTTACTAGCCTTGCTATGGGCAGTGCTAGTGGCAAAAACTGAGACGGTCTCGTCTGTTTCTTGCGCATTCCAATAGTCTGCGTAACTGTACCGGCTCAGCTGGTCTATTACTAGCCAGTAATTGGAACGTACAAGGAACAGACACAGAGAGTGCCTTAAGAGTGGGCAGTAGTAGTCGGCAAACTGCCGAACGGCAAAATCAAGCCTCATAAGAACAATGTAATATTTATCAATCTCTTGGAACAGATAGAGTCTCTATTTATGGACAGAATTTCACGTTCTTTATGTCATTGGAAAGAGAATTCAATTCTCCAGGGGCGTGGCTTTTTACTTTTTCGATATAAAGTTCATTTTAATAATTATTGTATAAATCATTAAATAAATACGTATTGAACTCTAATTATTGAACTAAACTTGACATCGAAAAAGTAAAAAGTCACGCCCCTGGAGAATTGAATTCTCTTTCCAATGACATAAAGAACGTGAAATTCTGTCCATAAATAGAGACTATCTGTTCCAAGAGATTGCTAAAAATTACATTGTTCTTATGGGGCTTGATTTTGCCGTCCTCTACCATGTCCACTCTTAAGCCTGACGTCTTGATCTATTTTGTTCGTTTGCTGAGATAAATTAGATCATCGTGTGACTTTGTTTGTTTGTTAACGGCTCAACAGCCCAAGAATCTGAGATGTTGTCAAATTTCACATTTTTTTGTGAAATTTCACAACATCTCAGTTTTCTTATTATGGAGATTTCACAACATCACCATCTGTTCTTCCAATTTTAGTCCAAGAAGCGCCTAGATCTACCAGCTGGCTGCCAGTTTCATATTCACTCCACTGTACAGTCCATCCAAGCAAAGAAGACACACCGGCATGACGGGAAAACGATCCCAGCCCGGCCAATACCTTCCCGGCGCCAGAATGCCTTCCCCGACCGGACAGACCATACAGCAGGCGAATAATCATCAACCAGGATAGAGGTAACGTGTGGTTAGCACGTTGATCCTCTCAGCCTTGATCCATAGATCCAGTAGAATTCTACTTTGGTGGAGTATGTGACAAAAATTCAAGCCAGTTTCGTTTGTTCCTTGTGCGATGCAACAACAGCTGCGTAACTGTGTCGGACCAGTTGACTAGATAATAGACTTACTCTAGTAAGCTGGTCTATCACTAGCCAGTAATTGGATCGTACAACGAACAGACGAAAGCGCCTCAATTTTTATCAACAGATATATTTCTACTTAACTAAAGAGGGAGTTTTTCGGTTCAATTGCCTTTCATTTTGATAAATTCAAAATACAATTAAAATGAAACATGATAGAATTGAATGAATTGATTAATAGTAAATGAATTGAAATTACTATAGTCCATTCACGATGGCTTGAGACGAGATAAACAAAAGCTCTGCATGTGTGTGTGTTCGACTGGAGTGGCTTTGTTTTAGCCACGACATGAACAAGTCACAGCAATGCCAAAATCCCGAATTTTGTTGTCGGGACTGTAACCAAAGCATTGAGACAAAAAATTTTACCATAATTGTTTGTTCATTTTAGGTTCATGCAGTCGAGAGACAACCGAAACAGTCAATTTCCTTTCCAATGTATACCTATAAAAAAGGTTACTTAGAGATACTTATTCTGAATTGCCTACAACAAAATTCGGGATTTCGGCATTGCTGTGACTTGTTTATGTCATGGCTAGAGCGAAGCCACTCCAGTCGAACACACACACACACACACACATGCAGAGCTTTTGTTTATCTCGTCTCAAGCCATCGTGAATGGACTATAGTATCATAAGTTAAATTTTATGGACTGATGTATGATAGTCTGTCCAAGCAAAGAAGAGCCTCTGGCAAGATGAGAAAATGAAAACGTTTCGTCGCTCGTCAAGAATGAAGAGAGTCACTCACCTTCAGAAACACTTCATACTCCTGAATGTACTTGGCTTTGAGTAGGGTGAGCTCTTTCTTGCACTTCAGTTTCTTCTTTTCGCTCAAAGCTTTCCAGGCGTTCTTCGCTTGTGTGCTGGTCGCCGCTCCCTCCGGTCCCGATTTCTCACTCAGGTATTTCTTTATAAAGTACTCCTTAGTCGACCTGTAACCAATCATATACTAGTCACAAACACAGTGAAGAACAAGCAGTAGAGGTGGACACACAATGGTTCAGTATCAACTTCAAGTTTTCAGTTGACCAAAGTTGAAAAATAGCAGACAGTTCTTTTTATTGATTATTATTATTATAAATATAGTCTGTCCAAGCAAAGAAGATATTCTGGAAAAATGACTCCAGTTCGGTCAATATTGTTTCAAAAATTATAAATTTGGCTTCAAATTGTAGACCGTAATGTTTCCTACAATTTGAGACTAAATTTATAATTTTTGAAACAATATTGACCGAACTAGAGTAATTCTTCCATCTTGCCAGAATGTTTTCTTTGCTTGGACAGATTATAGCAATAGAGGTGGAGACACAATGATTCACTATCAAGTTTCAGTTTTCAGTTGATTAAAGTTGAAAAATAGTAGACTTATATTGTTATTTTTATGATAATTATTGCGAGATCAGACCACCTAAGGCATTACAACGACGCTCCCTCGCGTTAAAAAAGTGTAAACTTCAAATCTTTATGCCATAACTCGAACTGCTGGCGATCTACCTCAAAATTTTTAAAGATATAAAGATATAAATTTTTTATTTCCACATTGCTCATCAATACATGAAAAAAATGTATACATATACTCGTGGTTTGATAAAAAAATTTCATTACATTCAATAATAATGCATCCTTATAATATTACACCATACGTATACAAGATATAGAGTGGAATTCCCCCAAGAAGACTGTGCGTCTGTGTATAGGGGAGAGCTCCGAAGTGACAGTACGATACTACGGTATATATCTATAAGTTTTCTATGTACGATAGTTTAAAAAATAAGTTTTACAAAAAAAATAATTTGAATACAAAAAAACTACATTTAGAGTAGAGAGCAGAGTGTACAGTTCCAAGAGCAGGAGAAGAGAACCTGGGACCAGCAACGATGCAAATTTTAAAATTGAATGCAAATTATATATATTTTATTAATTCATATACAAAATTGATAAGCTACGTATAAGGCGAATTGATGAGCTCCTCTGCTCCAATCCAGCCTATACCTAAGAGCCACTCCATCAACCTCCTTTTATACACCACGTCACTGCAGCTCTCGGCCTCCCTGATATCTTCTGGTAAATTCCTATAGATTATTTGAGCTAGATACTAAGGTGATTTAAGTTCTATCCCGTGTACTAATCTGGGTGTTGTATTACCATTTTAGACTACTTACGATCGACTCTGAGAGACTGCAAGTGTGTGTGATGCTGGGTTGTCATACATAATTATACTAGTTTACTAGTTACTAGTTATACTAGGTAGGGTGTACCGTAGCATAGATAGATATTAGCTTTCTGCACAATATAGGTACATTATTTTAGTCAAGGTTTGGGCCAGGTTTAATTTATTAGGTTCTTCTCTACAATATCAATGAAAAAACTCATAGTTATTCAAAATTGCGAGTTTATTGGTTGTTACATAACAAAAGCGTTACATATGGTTTTAAACTTAACTAACGCAGGGGCCACACCAACGTCTGCTAGAGGTAGCGAGCTCGCTACCGCGGTGGTAGTTCAGGCCACACCAAAAAACGTCTGCTAGCGGTAGTTTGGTTTTGTTTTTGTTTTGATGAGTTATATTCATTACTAATATACATTGTAATACATTACAATACATTGTAATATTCATTACTACGAAGGAATTATTAAACGTCTATCATTATAGTTGTATGGCATCAATCAGTCATTAAATAATTTAAAAACTCGAAAGATTTGAAATTTAATATGTGTATTCAGTCATTGAATATAATATCATTAAAGTATGTGCTTGAAGTAATTTGTTAATAATAATTCATGTGATATGTGTCACCCAAGATAAAAGTACATCCTAAAAATAATAGGATATATCAGTATGTAGATTCATGCAATATTAGGATGATATTATGTCCATAAGTAGACGATGTGAAAATGGGAAGAATATAGCCTACTACAAGAGTTCATGATTATAAGAGTTATTATAATTTTTCAATCTATATAATTATATGAACTACGACATGTCAATATTTTCAATTGCAAATACCTGTTAATGAGTAGAATATAGTATAGAACTTCTTGTATTACTTTGCAATACAGGCCGAACAAACGGAAATATATCATTGGGTATCTGGACACGCAAGATGAATAAATTTAGTGAACAGTACCATTTTTATTACAAAAATGATGACCTGCAATGTTGATAATGATAATTCACAATGAGTCAGGTATAACCCCGCATTCTTTATAAGCGTGAAATACGAAACAGAATAGTATACACATACAAAAGAATAGTATGACTACAAAAGAAGAAGCATGTTATACTAAATTTTACAGTAGTAATTGTAAGTGAAAAATATACTGAAGAACGTGGTAGTACTTTTCTGCGCATGCGCTACCGATGGCGAAGTTTTAAAACTCGCCTTCCATGTTATTCAATTGTGCAGGCCAGACCGAGCTCGCTACCTCGGCGGTAGTACCACCAGCAGACGTTTCAAAAGTTCGCCTGGCTCAGCGAAGTAAAACTACCGCCGAGGTACTACCTCCGCGGTAGCGAGCTCGTTGTGGCCTGCTCAATTGAATAACATGGAAAGCGAGTTTTTTTAGCTCGCTACCGCCGCGGTAGCGAGCTTGGTGTGGCCTGCCCTTAAGGAGTGGTTTTGGTTGTTGAAGCGTGGCACTGCATATCCTCAGCATACTTTTCATAAGATGGTACGTAACCACTTAGTGCTAACCGCAAGTATAATGACATATGATCGTCAGTTAGTCGATTGCGATATTTTGAAATAATTATCTTCATTACAGAAAATGCAGACTCGCACAAGTAAGTTGACCCAAAAAATTCTGTCAGTTGAAGGGCGATTTGCCTTAAATTCGGATATATTTATCTTCACCACTTAAAACACCAAATTTTTCCATCCGCATGGGGATTCCAAGCGTCAAGCTACAACGAATGACTTTTTTTACTTCCCTTCTTATTAAAATGTTTTCTTCTCGAGATATACCCAAAAAGCGACCGTTTGAGCACCCCTGCCATAAAGCATAAAGCCGCGTATCGACAGTCCGAGGCATGTGCCACGAATGCCTCGCGGTACAGTCTGTTGACGCAAAAAAAGTATGAACTCATGGCTGAGGCATATGTGTGATCTGCAATTTTTGTAAGGCCGTTATTACACGATAATAGTTCTATAAGCATATCTGATCGGAAAGAGATGAAAATACCAAATCATATTCATAGAATGGTATGATCATAGAACTATTATCGTGTAATACCGACCTAACCAAAAATGCGAGCACGCGAACAAATTGACTAGCGCCATCAAGCGGGAGACAAAGCAACTAAGCTCTGACAATTGATAATTTGGACTTTGGAGGTTAGTTTGAGCTCAATTAGTAGATAAAAAATGTATGGCAATGTTTATTATTGCCTATTAGAACCTTCTGCACCCAAATAGAATTCTCAATCACAAAAATGCATAGGAATGGGGTACAATTTTGAGGTTAGTTTGTAGAATTGTTCGTTGTGCGTTGCGAGGCAACAGGCACTGCTCGCTGCGAATTGTGTGCAGCGTTTGCCTCGCTGCAAACCCGGTATCGACAGTCCGACATGTGCCACACATCGTGTGGCACATGCCTCGGACTGTCAATACGCGGTAGATAGTAGACTAGTAGTAGTACTTTTTTGTGTCAACAGACTGTACAGCGAGGCATTCGTAGCACATGCCTCGGACTGTCGATACGCGGCTTAAGACTTGCGAAGAAATTCTGTAGAGCCGTTCGTTCATTGCTTCTAGTATAGACTTGGTTAAGCATTGATTATGATAATAATTATTATTATTAATTTTTTATATAGTCTGTCCAAGGAAAGAAGACATTCTGGCAAAATAGGAAAATGACTCCAGCTTGGTCAATATTGGTACAAAAATTATAATTTTAGTCTCAAATTGTCGATCAGAATGTTTCCTACATTTTGAAACCAAATTTATAATTTTTTTAAGCCAATAACGGTCGAGCTGGAGTCATTTTCACATATTGTTAGAATGTCTTCTTTGCTTGGACAGACTACAACATAATAGAATCAAATGAGAGATGAAGTATTTTAAGATTAAAGTATAATAAAAAAAGAGAGAAAGAGTTTGATTTAACTTTCTTAGAACTCTGTCTCAAAAAGCAAAGTTCACTTTTTGTTAATCTACAATAGAATTATTGTAATTCAATTACAATATTAAATAATACATAATTCATCTATTTACTTACTGCGGGGGTTCGACTGGCTCATTCTCGAATCTTTCCGGTAATTTTGCGACGGGGTTTTTCTGAAATAAATAGAAAAACTCAATATTACTCTATTATAATTATGATAACTGCTATTGTCCCAGTTGGAATTCACAAATCATTTTCTCAACAATACAATAGAAGGAGAAGTAGGTGGGGAGAAGAACCATACAAAATAGAAAATCAAGTAAGAGGAAGAAGATAGTTACGCAAAATAGAAAATTTCATCAAAATTAATTATTAATTTTTATTAATTATAGCAAAAGTATACGAGATAAGGAAAGAAACCCCTGGCAATCACCCAGAACTTCCTAATTTTATTCACGTATTCCTAATTCAGTCACATAATAAATCAAATAATCGTTCAATTTGTCTGATTCGAGTTCAATTTGTATAATTCAGGAAAGCTAAACCATACAATTGAATTTCAACTATAGTTTACGCCCAAAAGTTAGACGGTTTTGTCTATAGTCCATTCACGATGGCTTGAGACGAGATTAACAAAAGCTCTGTGTATATGTGTGTGTGTGTGTGTGTGTGTGTGTGTGTGTGTGTGTGTGTGTGCGTGGCTTCGTTTTAGCCACGACATAAAGAAGTTACAGCAATGCCGTAATTCCGAATTTTGCTGTCGGGACTGTAAGTAACCAAAGCATTGGCACAAAACCTTCTATTATAATTGTTTGTTCATTTTAGGTTCATGCAGTCGAGAGAGAACCGAAACAAGCAATTTCCCAATGTGAATCTTTAAAAAAGATTACTTAAAGATACTTATTCTGAATTGCCTACAACAAAATTCGGGATATCATCATTGCAGTGACTTGTTTATGTCGTGGCTAAAACGAAGCCACTCCAGTCGCACACACACACATGCAGAGCTTTTGTTTATCTCGTCTCAAGCCATCGTGAATGGACTATACATTCACGTGATGGACTATTCCTATTTTACGTGATGTAGCCAACAAACAGCTGATGCAAAACATCTATTGTAGCTTCTGATTTCAAATCCATCATCTAGGCTTAGCCAAATGACAACTCCAATTGACAACATCAGCTGTTGCGCACAGCCTAACTTCAAGGCGTCAGCTGTATTTGACTTTTTATTTTGGCTTACAGTCTCCAGACTTCCAGCTGGAGAAATCCCCCGATACTTTGTTCAATAAACAAATAAACGAACAGATTTGATTTGAAACCTCAACAATCTGTATATTATAGTCTGTCCAATCAGAAGAAGCCGACCCTCTTCATGTTGGGAAATATGACTTCCAGCTTGGTCAATATTTTGTTCAAGAATTGTTAAAATATAAATGTTGTCTTAATAGTAGATTAAAATTGTTTTCTACAATTTGAGATCAAATTTATAATTTTTGAACCACAATTGACCGGAGCTTTGGAGTCATTTCCCCATCTTGCTCAGAGTGGTCTTCTTGCTTGGACAGACTATATGCAAGCATATTTTTTGTGACTTGAACTTCTCCGTGGTTTCTAAACCGCTCTTATGAAATATCTTATCGAGTAGAAGTAACATGAAAATAAGGTCTTACATGTCGAAAAAAGTCAATACAGAGTGTCTAGTAACCTAAAAATACCGAAAACACTCACATCAGATCGCTGTATGAAGTTTTCGAGCGCATTGCACATGGTTTCCGCTTTCTGTGTGCTTACAGCGGCTCTCTTTTTGATTTTCGCCTTTTCCATTTCCAGTTCGGCGCGACGCTTCTCCTCGGGCAGCTTGCTCAAATAGCTCGAGTACTCGAACTCGTATTTCGCTTGCATCTGGAACACGCGCACAATACACTATTTACTATTTACAATACAATATTTAGTTTGTTTGTTTGTTTGTTTGTTTGTTTATTTAATTTACTAGTTACAATATACTATTTAGACCCGCATTATCAATAGTAGTTTTAATGATGATTTTCTATTACAAGGTATTAAAGAGATATGAAAGCAAAAAACCTATATTAAGTAAGTTACAGTCTTTCCAAGGAAAGAAGACCCTCTGGCAAGATGGGAAAACGACTCCAGCTTGGTCAATATTTGTTCAAGAATTATAAATTTGGTCTCAATAGTAGATAAAATTGTTTCCTACAATTTGAGATCAAATTGATATCTTTTGAACCAATATTGACCGAGCTTGGGTCATTCTCCCATCTTGCCAGAGGGTCTTCTTTGCTTGGACAGACTATACAGTACATGAATAAACGATGAAAAGTGAAAATCCCCTCTGAAATGAAATGTTTAATTGAATGCAACTTGTGATCAATCATTTAAAAATTTTAAACCGACTTTCAATTCTGTTGACCGAATTTGACAAGTGATATATGCATTTTAATCGCGAATGCATCAGTTTAATCAGCATGATGAGCTGAGAAAAATGAGCTTTAACTTGTCAAGTTTCATTCACTCACCATAGGTGCGTCCTTGGCGTACGATCCTTCAAGAGTCCTTTATTGCCTTTTTATGCCAGAAGATGACGTTAATTTAGTGTGGTACGTGGGTCATTTGATAGGCAATGAGCAAATGAATGATATTCTGGCAGGAAAATTCAGTACCGGTACCTGAAGATTCCTTTTTGAATAAATAACAAGAAATGGGAGATTTCTAGGAATGCAAGGATATTTGTTTTCACGGGTTGCTCGAAAACAAATCAAGATAGATAGGTCAAGTTTGTCTTAAATTGTAGAGAGCAAAATTATCCCCAAAGAAATTTAAAATCTACAAATCACCAGGCGAAAGTTATCAACAATCAAAAACTGAGAATTGCTGAATTCTAGTCCTTTAAAAAATGACACTTTTTTGAAAATCGGTCATTGTTCAACATAGAAAGTTAAATGTGATACCAATCTCTTGGAAATTTTATTAGCTATGAAGATAAGCTACAATGATTTTTCACTGACCAACGCTTTGTTTTGGCGTAAATTGCAGAAAACTAGGAACGGAACCGAAATTTTGTGCTTTTCAGGGCACTTTGTATCAAACACGAGGCATTTTTTTGGTGACAAATTAGTTACACACTACTCTCATGAATTCAAACTTACTGAAAAAACCAGAACTACAATACATTTTGCAAGCACCAATTTATAAAGTGACGGGACTATTACAAAGGTTGCTGAGATTTCTTATTGCATTCATTATACAAGGTGGACAGGGAAGTATCCCCAGTTTTGAGATGACATCGTGAGTAGTGGAAATGGACTCAAATGACGCAGAAAATTCAAAGGTTTTATTTGGTACCCCTATAAGTTGTAGAAATAGCTAGGTCGGCTGAGAAGCGCGCTTTTGCCGCCGAGGCGTATTTTTGCCAAAATTAGTATGCTATTGAACTGCAGCATGCGATACAAACTCGTTATTGCAAACCCCTAGTCACAAAGCTGTTTCCGACCACAAATCCACTTTGCTGTGAGTAAATAACTTCCGTGAATGTGTTAGTGTATTGCAAAAGTGAGTTTGGGCTCAAAGGACCGCCCGAACTCCTGAAAACATTAGCCGTGTCAGAAGATCAACCTTGCAGTCTCCTCAGCATTCAGCTCGTAAGCATGCATCCGCCTTGGTGTTGTCTAGTCGCACTGTGCGTCGTATTCTTCATGAGTAGCTTCACTTCCATTCATGGAAAAATATAATTGTAGTTGTCCAAAAACTCACCCAATGGGACTGGCAGCAACAAATGCAGGCATGGATAACTTCAATTACTCACGATGCTCAGACTTGGTTTAGTGACGAGGCGCACTTTCACATTTCTGGAGCGGTAAATAAGAAGGATATACCTTATTTACCCACAACAAAATAGATTTACGGTCAGGAACAGCTTTGAGACAAGGGATCTGACCGTTAGCGAGTTCGCATAGCACGCTGCACTGCAACAAAAGACTGATTTTGCAAAAAATACGCCTCAACGGCAAAAGCGCGTTTCTCGGTCAACCAAGACGTGTCTACGACTTATAGGAGTACCAAATAAAACCTTGTAAACCACAGCTTCATTCAAGCCTAATCCCACTCTTCTAGCATGCCCCTACCGCTCACAGTGCCATCTCAAAACTAGGGATAACTTCCCTGCCCCACTCTGTACATACATTAGTAGCTCTAAACACGAAAGTAAACAAATTTTTGATCTCACATGCTTCAGTCGATCAGTGAACTCAGACTTTTCTACGTTGGTCATCGCCTTCCATTTTTCCGAGCATTCGCGCATCTTTTCCTTCTGACTGGCGGCCGCACACTCCTTCAGGTATTCGCGACAGAACAGAATATACGCAGAATTAGGAGGCTTCTCTGGTTTGCCGCACATTCTGAACGGAAATAAAGGTTTTATTCAGTGTTGGGTAAACTACTTTTCAAGAGTAGTTAGCTACAACTACAACTACTTAATTTAAAAAGTAGCTAAACAACACTACAACTACTTTTTTTAAGTAGCTACAACTACAACTACAAAAAAAGTAGCTAGCTACTTTTTCACAAAAGGTCATGATAGAATGCTTTTGTAGTGTGGTTTAGACAAATAATGTCCAAAATAACGCAAAAAACGTTATGTGTAGGCTACACACTCACATACATTGATTGAAATCCATTTATATAATATCAATGTGAATATAGACCATACTATTGTAGAATATATAATTATATGCACCTCAATGTAATGACTAATGGTGCAAAATGTAATGAAATACGGAACTGCAAAATCATTCTATTTCAACGTTTTCATATCATACCAATTATAACGTAATCATACCAATTCACAAATCAGGAACAAACAAAAAACTTACTTGAAAATTACGGACCTAGTATTTCCCTCTTAGCTTCTGTTTCTTAAATTATTGAAAAGTGTGTCATTTTAGAGGTACAATTGATGGAATATTTTGCAAATAACGATATTCTAGCTTATTCTAGATTATTATTACATAAATAATTATGGGCCACCAGAACATTGATAGCAGTGGACGGCTTGTGGCATCGATTTATCGATTGTGTACTATCGATTACAATGAGTTGATTTATACCAAAAGTAGCGTGATTAACGCCATCTAGTCTACGCTATCTAAAGCGATGCTACTCTTGAAATGTAGCGCGCTACTATATTTATACTATTTTTAAAAATACCGTCGTTACACTACAAACTAAAAAAGTAGCGCGCTACTCCCTAACACTGGTTTTATTAAATAATAATAATACAAAAACGTTCATATTCAATTCATATTTCAATTGTCCATTTGTCATGGTTAGTGAATTCATACCAGATTGAAACTAGTCTTACAAGAATAGGAAAACCAATTTTAAAAAATTATTTATTTTACTGATGGTGATGCGTACATGAGCTCTTAGGCTTGTGCGTGGGAAATGAGAGGGATGATGATGATGATGATAAAAAATGACGACTTTTAGGTAATCGGGACCAACAGCTTATCGTCGCCTCCGAAAGACGGGGTAGCCGTATCTATGTAATTGTACTGTGGTCAAAGAATAGTGCCCAGTTATATTTTACAAAATTAAATTTCAAAATGATATGGTATAGTTCGTCCAAGCAAAAAATACATTCTGGAGTTATTTTCCCATCTTGCCAGAATGTCTTCTTTTCTCGAACAGACTGTACATCTATGCACCAACACCATATTATGATAATTTTTCACAACTCAGGAAACTTAAAAGAGTTATGGTCAATGCAATTAAATTATAATCCTGATAATGGAAGCCTTGAAGAGTTCAAGTACAGTATTTGACTATCTCCTAAAATAGACATTATACAGGTGTTTCAGGAGGAATATGCAATACTTCTCAGGCTGATTCCTTACACCAAGTAGACAAAAAGTTCCATGGGACAAACCCCAAAAATCGCTTTGTTACCGACTAACAATGGCGGAAAATTGAATTTTTCAAAAAATATTAATTTTTCTAAATTTTTAGAACTTCACTCAGGTTCTAAAATAGTCAATTCTATGTAAAATTAGCTGAGGAATCAATGAAACCAGTCTGAAGTCTGTAACTTCAACGGTTATTGAGATTATTGAAAAATATGCTTGAAAAACGCCATTTTTCAACAATAAGGGTTATAACTGGATAAGGAATCATAAATTTGTATTTTTTATTAATGGAAGTTGAAGAGAGTCTGATTCTAAAGAAAATGTTAAATGGCAGCGATTGTGTAAATCTTACCAAAACCTCAGAAATAGCGATAAAAAATCGCAAAATTCGACAAAACATAGCACAAGTGATAAATTTGTGTTTAGTAGCTATTTTGCGATTTTTTGATCGCTATTTCTGAGATTGGTGTGATTTACACGATCGCTGCCATTTAACTTTTTCTTTAGAATAAGACTCTCTTCAACTTCCATTAATAAAAATACAAATTTATGATTCCTTATCCAGTTATAACCCTTATTGTTGAAAAAATGGCGTTTTTCAAGCATATTTTTCAATTATCTCAATAACCGTTGAAGTTACAGACTTCAGACTGGTTTGGATTCCTCAGCTAATTTTACATAGGGATTGCTTATTTTAGAATCTCAGTAAAGCCTCTTAAAGATTAGAAAAATAAATATTTTTTGAAATATCTCAATTTTCCGCCATTATTATCTCGGTAACAAAGCGTTTTTGGGGGTTGGTTCCATGGAACTTTTTTGTCTACTTGGTATAAGGAATAAGCCTGAGAAGTATTGCACATTCCTCCTGAAACACCCTGTATATTATATAGACCTTTATTATCAAGTAATCATTCCTTATCCTTTGTCCTAAAATATCTAAGGGACTAAGAATTCCTTATGTTCTCTGTCAACGCATAGAAGACTTTTTGCCCGTTTTATTAGGACACAACTCATGAAAATCGGTCCTATGTTGTTCAGTTCTTATAGTGTATATGAGTATTTTTGTGTTATGTTTTAGTTTGATAGCAAGATAATTAATAGAGAATTACTCACTTTTCGTAGAGATTTTTCTCTTCTTTCGTTAACACACTTTTGAAGTCACTGAGCGTACATTGTTCCGGATTCGAGGCTTGGAATATTTTCATTTTTTCCTAAAAATAAACACAAATTCATAACTTTAATACTCAATTGATATCAATATTTGATAAAAAATTGAAAGCAATAGAAAACTCCAATTGAGTGTGGGTGAAGGGACCTTATGCCCGGTTTTTCCAAGCACACTCAAATTTGAGGGACCCTCAAGTTTACTACATTTCCTATACTTATCATAGAAAATGTCAGCTGTTCATCAAAATTTGAGGGTCCCTCAACTTTGAGTGTGCTTGGAAAAACCCGGCATCAGACTCCTATATTTAAACTAATTGATAATTATCTGTGCGTTTCAAGAAGAGCTGAATATTCCTCAGTATTCATTCAATTTCAATTCATTGAAAAAAAGAGATACCATAAAGTGGATGGACATTAGGCTATGATCTTTTCTGTTTCCATGTATGGTTTGATTTAACAGTGAAAATGATCGATAATGTTATGAATCTAATGGCAATAAATATATTTCTATTTCTATGAACATATGGAAGAGAACATACTATATTAAGCCGCGTTTACATCACTTGCAAGTTAGTATAGCTGGCGCCAAAAATCAAGGCGGTTGGCGAATGCCTTTAATAATATTCAGCTCTGTCAAAACAGTCCGAAGCTGTCTACGAGAGCGAATTAGTGTAGCTGGGTCGCTCTCGACTCGACCCGCTCTCGCAGACCGCTCACCGACTGTCCTCACAGAGCTGATAATCAATGACAGTAGTTTGCCAACCGCCAACTACATTTGTAAGTTTACCATAATCTTACATTACTTGTGTATAATTTCATAGCATGTTAAACTTGACGTAGTCCATGTTCCACGAACTTTATGGCACTAAAATTCTTTATCAATAAAATAGTCTTCATCCTACTTGAACTGTTCATGATAATTATAATAAATTACGTTCATAACTTTCACTTACTCACGATTTCGTTGCTTGTCAGACGCGTTTCGGCCTACTGAGTCACATCTTCAGTGTATCTAGATACATTTTCTTCATTTTTCAAAGATTATCTATTAATTTATTTCACAACTAACTCACCATAAATTCTTCTTCCTTCTCAACGGTCCACTTTAGCCATACGAATTTCTTCTTGTCGCTCATTTTGGCCCACTTTTCCTTGCATCTGGCCACGAATGCTTTCTGGTCGAAATTCTCTTCTTGGTCATGCTCTTTCAACTTCTTGTCGCAATAGTTCTGTTAAAGAAAAAATAACAGAAATAAATTGAAAGCTACCAGAAACAATCACTAAAGTATAAAGAAAAAATTGGTCAATCAAATTTATTCTCAATGTTTACAGAACATAAATATGAGTGAAAATCAACTCGAATATGATAATATAGTCTGATGAACAATAATCTATTTTTAATTTATTCCAAGACAACTTATTTGACATAAGCTCTTTTCTTGGACAGACTATACTTAATATGTTTCTTAGGTAACTAAATTTTAAGTTTGGTTTAGTTTAGTATTGTTATGTTGGAGCAGATTAAAGGCTCAATTGTAGCATTTATTCTGAACAACTTATTTCACTCCAATTAAAGTCTCGTATCTAGTCTGTCCAAGCAAAGAAGACATATAGAGCATACTAGAGCTCACCTACCTAGAGCGCACACTTGACATACTAGAGCTAACGCACAGGCCATTTTTGCCTATGTAGGCTCTTCCTCCTTGATTAAATTGATTAAAGACAAATAAATTTTGTTTAGATGTATGCTATTATTTAAGAAATTACAAATAATTCAATTTCAACTTTTGTTAAAAATACCTATTCGTTTTGTAAATTAATAATTTGCTGTTTTTGTTTTTTTTCGATTGATATTCTGGCAAGATGCGAAAATGGCTACAACTCGGTCAATATAGTTTCAAAGATGATAGATTTGGTATCAAATTGTAGGAAACATTGAGGATCTTTGAATTGAATGGTTTTTACCTTTATACTAAATTAATTGTATTTTCTAGAGTGAAGATTGTAGAACAATATACGATGAATGAAATAAAAAAAAAGTTTTGTAGTGAAATACCTTGAAAGGCGGCTGAGGTCGAAAGAGTCCGGCTGGGTTGGTTTTTTTCTTAGGCGCCGCCTCCGCAACTAATTGGTCTGATGAAGCTCACTAGAAAAAGAATACGTATTAATTATTAGAGTTCAACTAGTTTGCCCAAGCAAAGAAGACATTCACGCAAGATGAGAAAATGACTCCAGCTCGGTCAATATTGGTTCAAAATTTATTTATTTACCTGATCTCAAATTATAGAATACATTTTGTTTTACATTTCGATAATTATTGTTGAACCAATATTGACCGAGCTGGAGTCATTTTCCCATCCAGCCGGAATGTCTTCTGCTTGGACCGACTATACGTATACATGCATTCGATTCAAATCAAAGTCGAGTCGCAAGTGTATGAGAGGCAGAACACTCTGCTGAAGTGGCGAAGTTTGGAACTAATGTCCACTTAACCACTAATAATACTGTATAGTTGGTGACAACGAAACTGGCCAATGAAGTCTTTCCAAAAACAGCTGATGCTAAGCCGAAAATTAGAGTGATAAGAGCTCGTCTAGTCAGCTGATTCATTCACCAGTTTCGTCTGGGGCTCTATAAAAAGAGGGTGGACGCACCATCCTCCATGCTGTGGTCAACTTTTAGCGCCAGGTTTGAATTAAAAATATTTAAATATTAAATATTATAAATATTTTTGATGATAGAGACGATCAACAGATGTTTATCAAGTTGAGCAAATGAATTAAGTTATTGTTTTGAAATCTAAGAGGTTAATTTGTCATATAAATGGTTTATATTGCTTTGTATCAAATTAAAAAAATATAACTACTTTTATAATAAAATTTAAAAATAACTAAAATTTAGAAAATAAAAATTTTTTCCGATGCAGGAAGATGAATCCTGGTTAGAAATTTGACTTGAAAATTGCCAGACTGGAAACCAAATGCAAATTCAATGCTCGGTGAAGTGATCAGTATTTTTTATAAAATAATTTTTATTATTAATCATATGTAGTGATGTGGGTCGGGTAAATACCCAGCGGGTAGGTAAATATAAATTGGGTATTTACCTGAGGTTCAGGTAAATACCCAAAAACTGGGTATTTATCATTTTTATTGAATTTAAAAAAGATTTAGATGTCTTTTTGCATTCAAACGCCTTCATTGATAGTGAAATGATGACAAAATGCAAACAAAAATGTTTTATATAGTGACAAATAGCATTTAACTTCCGAGTATCATTGACATAAATACCCGGGTACTGGGTATTTATGATTTTATTATTGTATCTGTGTTGTTGAATCTTATTGAAAATTACAAGAATTTTTTTTGTTAATAACTATTATTTAGCGTTGAAAGAGGGGAATTTGACCTAGTATGTATCACTATTCACTAGCAATCCATTTTCTAGGGAAAAACATAATAAAAAGAAATAACAATAGAAGCATGTTCACTATTTTTCTAATGTGGTGCTGTCAAGATTTTCATTGATAAAGATTGACTTTTGTTTTTTGTTTTTTGTTGCGGATGATGCCCATATAAGTATTCAAATTTACTTGTGCATGGGTTATGGAGTGTGTAATGGTGATTTATGAGGTGCATAAACGACCATGCCTCAGTTGGGATTCGAACCCACGACCGGGTAGCGCTTAGCGGACTGAAGGTTGTAACGCCCCAGACCACTCGGCCAACTTCATTGACGATTTCATTGAGAAAGCCTACATTATGCCATTGATACGAGCGAATCTGATTAAGGGTGGATGGTAGTGGATTTGGCCAACTGCCGAACGGCCAAACGGCGCCCCATAAGAACAATGTAATTTTTATTAATCTTTTGGAGCAGATAGCGCCGTTATTTATGGACAAAATTACACGTTCTTTATGTGATTGGAAAAATAGATTATTTACTCAGTTTTATTTGAGATTTCTTTTAGAGTACCGTTTAGTCTGTATATACATTATTTTGCATAAATAATGAGAAAAATGACTTTAGCTCCAGAAAATATCAGGTTTAGATTATAAATTTGGTCTTCAAATTTATAATTTTTAAACTAATATTTCTGGAGTCATTTCTTTCTCATCTTGCCAGAATTTTTTCTTTACTTGGACAGACTATACTAAGTATTATTTAGGCTCAATATTTCCAAGAGAACAGGAAAAAGACCTACTTCATTTCAGGAGAATATTATTAGCGAAATTTCAACGTAGAGGATATTATTCAGGAATCTTTTTCAGCATGGAAAGCCTAAGCATCCAAGACACCTGAAAAACATTTCTTATAATCTAAAACTACACGTGCTCTTCATCCCAATCTATGCCAATAGCTCCCTCATTTTTAGAATGTTGATAAAATAAATTTCCCAATGAATTAATTTTATTCAAAGTTGAATGTTTTGAATCGATCCATTTTTATGCCCTTTATCAGCCTTGAAAATATTTCTCAATATTAGTTTGTTTCCATCTACAGAAATTCTTCTAATTTCTATGATTCAATTAAAATTACAGATTTATTACAATTTTCAAGTAGATAGCCTACATAAAGTAATATGCATAGAAACTTCCATAGGTTTTTCTTGACACAAAAAAATCTCAAAAAACATTTTCTAAGAGTTAGTCTCTCATTTTTTGTTTTTAAATAGCCTTAACATATGTTTTCGCGAGATTTTCAAGTTTGTAACTATTGGTTTTAATTTTCTTCTTAATTTATTATTTTTATTTAGTAGCCTATAGTTTAGAGTAGAAATAGTATACATAAAAACTCCTGCAGAGTTTGTCTAATCTTATTCACCAAGTTTTTTTCATGAAGAATCCTCTTCATTCGAAACTTCAAGTAATACTTAAAAAACTATATAAAGTCATTGAAAATAGGCAAATAAGTTTTTATAATATTATAAAAATACTATTACTATGCCAATATATCATCAATACCAATAATAACATATTCAGAGGTACAAACATCAATGATTCAATAAATACCCTACATATACTCCGGGGTATTTATGAATTTCTACTCTTGAATTTATTAATCCAATACCCGGGTATTAAATACCCTGGGTGTTTACTCCCGAGTTTTAAATACCCGGTATTTTACATCACTAATCATATGTTTGAATGTCGAGTTGAATGAATTCAAATTTGGCGCTATTAGTTGACCACAGAATGGCAAATGGTGCGTCCACCCCCTTTTTTAAAGACCTAGTTTCGTCGTCATCAACGACACAGTATTATAGTATTCAAGGTGCTAAGTGACATTATTTTCTAAACTTCGCCACGACATTGAAATAAAGAAGTCACATTTTTTAAAAGTGAATAACTTACTAGAATTTCTTCATTTTCTCTAGATACTCTTCTTTTTTGTTCTCAGCCTTGTCAATGTATTTTTGTTTCTTCTCAGGTGGCAGGTGCTTGAATTTGTCTGCGATTTTTTGTGTCAGTTCAGTCTGAAAATAACCAATTCATAAAAATATAATCTAGTCCAATTTATACTAAAGCTGAGGCCGAAGGTGGTGGATGGTCTGAAGCCACAATCTTGAAATTCTCGATAAGGACAACATAACCTCAAAGTACACTATAACGTCTTAGCATTCATATCATGTATTATGGATGTTGTATGTTCTATACATAAACCATCCCTTCTTCATGCTTCAGTCTGTACAAGCAAAGAAGACATTCTGGCAAAGATGAGAAAATGACTTGGTCAATATTGATTCAAGAATCATAAATTTTAGCCTCAAATTGTGGAGCAGAATTTTTTCTACAATTTGAGACCAAATTTATAATTGTTGAATCAATATTGACCGACCTGGAGTAATTTTCTCATCTTGCCAGAATGTCTTCTTTACTTGGACAGACAATATCTACCCTTCGCGCAGTGCGGAAGAGTAAATTTTCAACAAATTATTATTAGTTTATCATAGCGGACACATTTTGCACATTTAATTCTACATTACTCAAGTCTAGCTAGTTCTATTGCGTTTATGAATTTGTAATTCAAGTGGAAGTAGATTTTTTTGCTATTTTCAAATAGCAAATATCACTTTTTGTCTGCTTTTGAAGCGTCAGTAAGCCTATTTCAATCGATTTTCTGCTAACATAATTGAATAAGTTCTCACACAGTTTCTGATAACGCACACGCTGAGATAAGAATTTCTATCTTAGTAGAGATGATTTATATCATATTTATATCTATAGTAGAGATGATGTTTGGGTGCACGACCTTTGGTCTACTTTGGACTACTTTTGGTCTGTGTGTGCGGACTATAAGATAGTTCGCTTCATCAACTGAATATCTTTATCAAATTAACCCTGCATTACTCGCGCGGTATTCACTTACAGTCATACTCGCATGGGGCCAATACGACCCCATTCGATTCAAGTATTTTCAGACATTCCTAAAATAATTTTTTTCGCAAATTACTTCGTGGGATTGTTTTATATCAATTTAAAGTAGATTCTACACTGTAATTCATGTGATAAAATAATTAAAACTCCGAATAAATTATTCATTTGCATAAAAACAGCTTGACTCAGACTCCAACAGCTTGAAGTGGCGGTTGGTTCATCCACAGAGTTTCTTGATTCTTTCCAATATAGAAACGCACTGGTATTTCCTCCTTCGCTTCCATATTTACATCCCCATCAAACATTTCTTCAGCACTTTGTTCACTGTCACTGTTTTCATTGTCACTTATAATCTCATTGTTATCTTCTAATTCAGATCAACTTCCTTCTAACATATGTCATCATCATCATCATCATCATTTACAGGCTCATCCAATAAGTCAAAATTGTTCAAAACTATTATCATTCATATAAGCCATATTGTTGATGAATTTATTACTCAACTGTTCTAAAAGGAAAGGTCCAAGATATGAGATATAAGTGCTTAGAGAGGGGTCACAGCAGGGATTTGGAGGCTCCTGGTTGAATACTGCGAATGGCTTAGTGACAGGACAGTGACTATATATACAGTATACAGAAAAGAAAACACAGTTTTACAACAATCCGTCCAGTTCCACTAACATAGTGTTCAATATTTAAGCTGAATTACAAATCACAAACAAACTGAAAATCCATTGCAGTTATACTCGCATGGGATAAATGTGACTCCAGCCTATGAAAAAAAAAATGTTTTATGGGAAAACCGATACAGTTACTAAAATTATCAGTCCACGTTTGTCTACTAGACACTGGAACAGGAAGCTACTGAGACATTCATGTCAGTGGTGTCAATTACAGAAGCAGTGCATAACAAAATTTCTCTGTGGAGTCATATTGACCCCACGTGAGTAGAGTGACCAGGGCTACGTGAGTACAGTGACCATATTGACCAGGGTTAATAGAGTTCGGGAATTGGAAAAATAATTCAGACCTAGTTTATTGAAGTCAGATGCAGTCTTAACTCACCAATTTCATGTCGGGATACTTTTTCGCAAGTTTCGGCCGTTTCTCCATGTAGAATATGAGATACGAAGTCAAAGGTTTGGCTGGCTTATCGGGATGAGATGTCTGAAAAATAGAATTGATTGAAAAAAAATTATCAAATGCTTGTTTTCGTTGTTCTGTCATTGTTTAAACGTTTAGGCTACTTTATTTGTTATCTTAATCTTTATTGAGTTATATTTTACAGATATAAGAGTACAACGGGCTTTCAAGCCCAAACCTGTTCCTCTTTTAATAAAATGTATACAAACAAAAAACAGGTTGTTCTGGCCAGATGGAAAAATGACTCCAGCTCGGTCAATATATTTTTTTCCTCACCTTTAACATTCAAAATTATGATATTTTTTGGAATATTTTATTAATCTATTATTGTAATGAATGATTTTATTGTTTATTTTATTCATTTTAACTATAGTGTTTGCTTATTGTCTGCCTATTAATGCGACTCCTCCCTGCACACGGACTAATCATCCATGCAGGGAGAATATTCATATACTACGGTACCTGTAACACTGATATTTTTTGTAAATATGTAATTATTTATGAATAAACGAATTTGAATTTGAATATTGGTTCAAAAATTATAAATTTGGTCTCAAATTGTAAGAAACAATTTGATCTACTACACATTTATAATTATTGAAAAAATATTGACCGAGCTGGAGTCACTTTCTCATCTTCCCAGAGTGTCTTCTTTACTTGGTCAGACTATACCATTAAAAAAAAATATATATATATATATTCTTATGGATTTTAATGGTGGGAGACCCTTACGGGTAGTTCCACGTCGTCAATGTGTACTTGGCCAGAAGCGGTCACCCATCCAAGTGCAGTACACAGTGTTCGTGACTTAACATCACGTTCACCGATAAATCACCCTCACCGAGAGACCAATTGCCAGTACGGACTATAGCATTAAACCACTAAGAACTATTGTTGGGAATGTCCGAAACATATACTTATTAATGGAGGCCTTTACTTTTTAAGATAGCATAAAATTACAAAACAATTTTAGAACTATGAAGGGGAAAAATCTATTGTATTTCATCATTAACTGACTTCGAATATCGTTGAGAATGGCTGGAACATCATATCACTTCAAGTTGAAATTAATGATTTTTTTTTCAATATTTCACTCACCTTTTTTCTGGGGGCATCCACCCATTTTACTGCATCCCCTAGAATTTCAGTTAGAGTTCTATACTTCCTTAGTTTACTGAGGATGCTGAGAAACTCAGCCCGACATTGATCTCCGGTAAATTGCTCGAATTTCACCTGAAAAAAGGACAATCTTATCAGGAAAAAAAAACAAAAATTAAAGTTCACACCTTCTAGGTAGAACAACTTGTAACTAAGCCTTAAAATTGAAGAAACCCGTATTTCTTATGAAGTTGAATTATTCTCATGAAACTCTATACAATTTATTTAATGGATCAACGCAGCGTGTTCACGGTTCAATATGATTTTCATTTTTATTTATTGATTTTCAATCTAAAGATGGAATACATGAATTTATGTCGATAAATTCTGTATCAAATATAAAGGAAAAAACTAATTTTTAACAACTCATTATTAAAACATTCTTGACTAGTCGGCAGGTTTACTTTGCATACCTTATCCGTCTAGCCTAGCCAGTGCACCTCATGCCAACCTGACGGTACAGTTAATTCATTTAACTATGAGAAAAAACGTCTGTAACCATTGAATGATGATGATTTTTACATTTTTGATTATATTTCTACCCAATTAAATAATAAAACAATCTTTCTACTGTATTTCCAGTTCAATCCTTGCTATGCTGCATCTTGCATCTCATGCAACCTGACAGTCTATACCAGTGGTCACCAATTAAGTTTCATGAAAGTCTTGGCGAGCTTCCGCGGTCCATTCAGGGAAAACCACTGAGGAAGAGGTGTGGTACTTCCCGGAAATTTCATTATAAAATCGATTAATCATTATTTAAATATTTGGTATAGTTTTTACTCTGTATGTATTTCAATATTAATGTAATTAAAATGTATCGAAGTTTTATAATATGCCATTGATCTATTAAAATTATAATAAAGGCCATTATTTCAATGGGATTTTGCAATAAAAATTTCTTTATTGTTTATTCTATTTATATGAAGAATGTTTACTCATAAAATTGTCGAAACTATCCTCGAATTTAGTCCTTGGCTATATCTCTTTAGCTAATGAAAGACCAATATAAATAATTAAATTAAACGTTTTATTAGGCATTGAATAATAGGATAAAATAATGCAACAATAATAAATGAATAGCTAACTTTTTATTGAGAGTTGTATGATAAGAAGACTTTATTTATTGTTGTGGTTATTTTTTAATAATTAATTTCATTTAGACTTTGGAGGGTTTCTTATGGATTTGTTTTTTCATGATTTACTCCAATTTTACTTTTCGTTGAGATCGGTATGAGGTCCGCACAAAAGTAGCTGGCGGTCCGGATTCGGTCCGCCATTTGGTGACCACTGGTCTTTACTATAATTGAAACTTCTTTTGACTTGGACTGGTGGGGCGACGTGTCGTAAGTGGGAGACGAACTGTCAGTTGAGCCAATCAAAATCACAATTGAGAGACGCCGTTGCCATGACTACATGCGTTGTTGCCAAATGTAATCAACTTTCCACTCCCACACGCACACGCGCATTTCTTCTTATTTCTCGAGCGGGAAGGTTGTCTGTGTCTAGCCTAGATCGGCAACACAAATCGAGCACCGCTCTTATGCAACGTATACTTACCAACCTTAAAATTTTTCTAATTTGTACCAGATTGATAGTTTTTACATATTTTTCATGAAGAACCGTTCAAGCGTTCATTCTTATTGCAATAATTTGTTTCATTCCCATCGAATTTCACCAATAGAAAATGAAAAAATCAAATCCCAATATGAGTCACTAAATTTGACACTCACATAGGTGTACATAATATTTTTTATTATCAGTAAGAAATTCTATTGAGAATTTCACTGTATTTAATTTATGATTAGCAAGATACGTTAGAAAAATTTGCTCATTAGTCTCAAGACTAGATAGCAATAGTACTTACAGTAAAAAAAACAAACATTAGGTATAGGTACAAAATGTACTTATTTTTTCTAATTGATTATGGTGATGTGCATCGAATTCATTGAAAAATAATCATTATAACACATCAAAAGGGTCATATACACAAATTTAGAATAATTTCAGATTCTGCAATGACAAACGACATTAAAAAAATTGGAATGAATTCGAAATAATGAATGAGAATATATAAAAGCATGGTATGAGTAAGATTATAATAAGCTGATGAGTTCCGTCAAATGATCTGATAAATGTTCCATCAAGGCGCATAAGAACGTTGAGTGGATTGAGTTTGAGACGGCAGAATAATATATTGTTCATCACTGGCGGCTCGTGCCCACGAAACAGGTGAAGTGCCCATATCTTTTACTTTACAGCACTTCACCTGTTTCGTGGGCAAGAGCCGCCAGTGTTGTTCATATAGTCTGTCGAAGCGAAGAAGACATTACGGCAAGATGGTAAAATGACTTCAGCTCGGTCAATATTGATTCAAAAATCATCAACTTGGTCTCAAGTTGTAGAAAACATTCTGTTCTACAATTCAAGACCACATACATGAATTTTGAACCAATATTGACAGAGCTGGAGTAATTTTCCTATCTTGCCCGAATGTCTTCTTTGCTCTACAGACTATATCAATGTATCGGCAACACTGCTGCCGCCGTATCCCCTCCACTTGCTTCTACTCACATCCCTCCAAGTCAAAAGAAGTTTCAATTCTAGTATTGTAATCTTATTCAACAATGAACATAGTATACTCTGTACCAATGAAATGATCATAGATTTGACATTTTCAATTATATTTAAACCTACATTGAATGAGAAAACACTCAACATTCCTCCTATTTCTAGTTCGAACATTGCTATGCTGCATTATCCTTGCTATGCATCTCATGTAAACTTGACAGTAAAGTCAGCTCACCTAACCTTCAACATAGCATCCTTTGTGACAATGAAAGGACCATGAATTTGATATTTTCAATTACATATCTATCCAATTGAATGAGGAAACATACAGGATTCCTTTCATTTCCAATTAAATCCTTGCTATGCTGCATTATTCCTTGCAACACATTTTAGGTCAACTTGACAGTAAAGTCAGCTCATCTAATTATGAACAAAGCATCCTCTGTGACAATATAAGGATCATGAATTTGACATTATTTTCAAAATTACATCAAAATTGTACATAAACAAAGTTGTCAACAGGGTTAACCCCAAAACTGTTCTCAAAAATTGTTCAAATGTTGGTTATTCATCTATTTATTGAAGAAAGAATAATGAATTTATAGGAAGAAATCTCAGACATTGTGTCCCTGTTCCCAATTTTCTTAGATATTTTTAAACTTTGGAAAATAAAAGTCAACTCTAACAAGTTAGCAGTAGTTGAGTTCATTCATTGTATTTCACTAAATTGATTGTTAATTAATGAAAAGATTACAATATTTTCAGTTCAGTTAATCAATTTTGATGTTTTTTGTTGTATTAAAAATCTGGATACCGGTTTCTGTTGCAACACCATTAGGGTAAGAAAATTTCGAAAAAAGTGATAAGGCTTAAGGTTAGGCTGCGGGTGCTACATAGTATATACATAGTTTTACATCTATATCATATGATTTGTATACCATAGTTTAGTTTAAACCCCAAGCCTAAGCCTCTCCTTTTTGACATATTATTACCCTTAGTTGAACCACAATTTTGAACTACAATTTATTTGAGTGGAAAAACCTAATTATAGTGTTTGGAAGATGCTATTCATGGAAATTTGGGAGAAAATGTTTTAGGCTGACTCTATCCTCTTATCCATACTCTATCCAAGCAAAGATTTGAAAATGACTCCAGCTCGGTCAATATTGGTTCAAAAATTATAAATTTGGTCTCGAATTGTAGAAAATATTTCGATCTACAATTTGAGATCAACTTCATAATTTTTGTACTAATATTGATCGACCTGGATTCGTTTTTCCATCTTGCCAGAATGTCTTCTTTGCTTGGACCGATTATTAACCTTTATAATTATTATACTCACATCATCCCAACTGACAGTTGTCAGGCTTTTTTTAAACGATACTGAATCGTTTTTCGGTAACTGCCCTTCAATCCTTGATAGCAACAATTTCATTTGTTCGTCCGTCCACGTCACATCTGTAAAAATACAATATTGCACTGTTATTCAAATACTAGCCGGCAGACCCCCGACAGTATCGGCAGTGTGAGTCAAACAGGCTCGCTCCGCTCGCCTGCAAAACCTCTGTCAGTGTCAGCTGAGACAAACAGGCTTGCTTCACTCGTCCTGCAAATTCCGTTCATAAGGGATTCGAAATTTATTGAACACAGCATTTCTATATCTAATCTGGACCTGTTTACCAAATTTCAACATTTTCTGCCAATTTCTTCTCGAAAAATCTAACAAAAACTCCGAAAATTACGAAAAATAGTAAAACGCTAATATCGAGCGTAACCTTGGGAAGTATATCGGACATAGTTTGAAACTTGATTCAATATCTTCTAAATTAGTTTATCTATAATCTCGCTGAACCATTGAATATACAATAAGGCGGATAATATGCAAGTATGCAACCCGCAATACCTTTACAATTTTGAAAAAGTGATTACTGGCGTACTCTTGAACGGATATCAAAAATATTTCAACACAACATTTCTAGTCCTTACATGAACCTTCCCACCAAATATCAACATTTTCTACCGACTGGTTCTCGAAAAAAATTTAAAAAACCGCTGAAAACTATAGAAAAACTCAAATATTTGGCGTATCCTTATGAAGTTTCAAAAATCCTTTCTTAGCGCGCGTCTAAACGTCCAACTGAACATGTATGCCAAATTTGAACGCATTCGGTTCAGTGGATTTTTAGTTCTGGTGATGAAATGAATGAATGAATCAGTCTGTTAGGCTAAGGCCGCACTGCCTGTGGGTAGAGCGTGGAGGGTAGTTGGTAAATCTATAGAACATACACACCAACCACAGTAATACATCGAATGAATGTTATGACGTCATACTGTTTTTTTGAGGTTATGTTGTCCATATTTAAGAATTTCAAGATGGCGGCTGAACACATACCATTCATACAATGTTTTACTGTGGATGGTGTGTATGTTCTATAGATTTACCAACTACCCTCCACCCTCCACGCTCAACCCACCGGTAGTGCGGCCTCAGCCTCAGTGATATTTTGCTTTTATAGATATAGATGAATCTTTACAAAACTGGACTACGTTTATCAGATCATTTACAATAAACTATAAGAACGATAGAAAAATTTAAAACGATCAACGTTCAAATGAAGAACGAAAGAAGTGATATCTAACATGAAGTGGACCAGAAAAGGTGATGAGAATGGCTGACGTCTAAAAGGTTGTCTGTCTCCTGTACGTTATGTAACCTACTAACAGCTGATGTAAAGCATCTATTTAAAAAATATCATCTAGCCGAAGGTAATTGACAAGTCCAGCTGTTGGAGCGCACAAGGAGCAGACGAAACTACATTTGACTGACTTTTGGATGTCAGCTATACATTCACATACCGTAGCTTTCAAGCAGATTCAAGAAACTTAGCCCCACATTATACATTTATGAAAAAACAAACAAAAAAGAATGCTGGAAACGCTTCAATAATTATTATAAAAGACCAACCAATTCGATTGCTTCAGATTATTGTGTATAGTCTGTCCAAGCAGAGAAGACCCTCTGACAAGATGGGAAAATCATCTCAAGCTCGGTCAATATTGGTTCAAAAATAATCAATTTGATCTCAAATCGTAGGAAACAATTTGATCTACTATTTTTGACCATATTTATAATTCTTGAACAAATATTGATCTCATCTGGAGTCATTTTCCCATCTTGTCTTCTTTGCTTGGACAGACTTTAGTAACTAGCCAGTATTGAACCAACTGACTACAATTATTGTAATTCTCGTCTATAGCCAACTGGTCTAGTACAGTTACGCAGACTACTTGAAGACATCAGCTTTTGAAATGCACAAGGAACAACCTTAAGTTAGGCACTATCTACACGTGTACAATATACATGTATGTGTATATTGTATACTATGCATATACTATATCTATATACTATGTGTATACTATGCATATCACGTATAATTTGAATGTAATTAGGAGTTGAACTGTGATCTACGCATTACACAAAGAAAACGAGTCTTGAGAGCTCTTGCAAGAAAAACAAAAATTAAAACAATAAAAGCTGAAACCCTCTTAGACGGCGAACTTTTAATGCGCATTAGTGATACAGAGTCCAAAACTGATACAGAAAGGAAGCTCGTTGATACGCGACATTTGCAACGCTCGTGTATCGCCGCCAAATTAGAAATAAGCTGTTTCTATTTTTCAATGATTGAACATTTAAACATTGATCATTTTAACTGAGTTGAGGTATTAATAAGGTACTGAATGAGGTATTAATAACTGAGTTGTAAAGCTATGTAAATAAGCTGTTTCTATTTTTCAACATTTAAACTTTTAACATTGATCATTTCAACTGAGTTGAGGTATTTTCCAAGTTGAATTGATGAATACAACATAAAGTTTCAGAGAGCCAATAGTAACTATTATAATAAGTTACTATTACTATAAGCCAATAGTTATAGTGGTGCCGTGAACAGAAGAGCCTTTGGCAAGATGGCGGAAGGAAGTGAGAGTGTAACTACGCATGCGCAGAACTATAACTTCTAGGGAACAATCACTTCAGCCAACCCAACGCTTTTACACTAAATTATAGTTCCAAGAGGCTGAATCAACAAAGCACACATTGCAACTGCCGATATGATTTTGTAGCCTTCGCCATGACCTACCGTACATAATCTACAGAACAGGGCCGTGTCTCATAAATCAGCTGACTATGAAAACATTCCCTCCCGACATTTTTAATAATAAATTATGTACTGAGCTTTTACGGTAACCTCAAATAGGTAGGTTGTTTGCAGTTTGTTGAATTTTGAATGGTTTTAAAACAAGCATAATATGAATAAATGAATGAAGATTGGTACCTAGCCTATTATGGTCTCCTGCAAATGGTTATTATATTTTTATTTAATTTCAATCCTTTCCCGGTTTGTTTTCATAACAATCTGTTGGCCATGAGCGGTGTTTAGCCACAAAAACTAAACATGAATGTTTACAAATCAAAGTAGCCTATTAATTTTCACCACCAGAGAGCACAGACCTCGTACAGAAGTACCATACTGTAATATCATGAAATATTGTGTTGCAGGAATATCATAATCATATTGATTCCACAATATTGATTTGGGTGGCTCGTTGGAGGAGTGATAAAGCGCCGGTCTGATAACCAGGTGGACCCTGGTTCGAATCCCAAGCGGAGAACAATTTTTGACCACAGCACAATCACATAGATACGACCACCCCGTCTTTCGGAGGAGACGATAAGCCGTCGGTCCCGTTTACCTAAAAAGTAGTCGTCATCTATCATTCATTTCATTACCCACGCACAAGCCTATGAGCTTATGTGGGCTTCACCCTCATAAACAAACAAACAAATAGAAATATATTTAATTCAAGAATATATTACCTATATATTTTATTAATAAATATATTTAATAATATTTTAATTGTGACAGATGGTGAGAGTAGAACAATTTTCATTTGGACTCGTAATAGTAACTACCCAACAATAATAACTGATATTTTCCGATGAATAATTGATATGTCGAATAAGCTTTGCAACCCCATGTTGCAAATATTCTGTGTCAATGAGCTTCCTTTCTGTACTATTGCGTATCATTTTTGGACTCTAACATACTGTGTATAAAAAATCTAAAGAAGGCTTCATTATTTACTTGATGAAAAAACTAAATACCTGATACTATGGGGGCTTCTTGTTCGATGTGATTCTCATTTTCGACATCGTCACCTGGAAAAATATGAAGAAACTTTAGTTAGTTCAAGTTAAAGAAACGAGTTCAGACCAAACACAAATGAAATCCAATACAAATGGTGCCAATAATAACATATTGAGAGGTATAAATATCGAAGATTCCGTCAATCTACCCAGAGTTTTAAATACCCGTGTATTTTACATCCGTACTTTAATAATTGTGGTTATACTTGTGTAATTTATTGAAATAGTTTTGAATAAAAAGCTCAGTTACAATATAATTCAAATCAAATTGAATGAAAAATGAAGTGACAAATTATGTTCTATTTCATAATTATATTATTATAACATAATTATATTATTATAACATAATTATATTTCATTACATAATTTAGCTTATATATTCTATTTCATGATACTTGATAAGTTAAAAGATAGATACAAAATGCAAAATTGTAATAGAAAATTATTAATTAGAATGGAATCCAATTTAATTTTAATGTTCTATATAGGCTAGGCCTACTAAATCTAAGTAAACAGTGAATTATTTGAATGAATATAACTGACGTCAAAAATTTAGTCGATTGGCAAATGACTTGTTAATTCTCAGCTCTGTCAGGACAGTCGGCCAGCTGTCTGCGAGAGTTCAACGGAACAAGAGCAACCCCAGCTCCACTAATTCGCTCTCGAAGACAGCTTCAGACTGTCCTGAAAGAGCTGAGCAAATAAAATTTATTTGCCAACTGTTTGGATTTTGGCGCCAGCCATACATGTTCAACTAATGCAAGCTACGTAGCTACCTTTTAATTTTTTGCTTTTTGTCTCTCCATCTTCTTCTTTGTCTTTTCGCTGCCTCTTTTTCTTATTTTTGGTCGGTGACTCTTTATAACTCATATCTGAAACACAAAGAAATAATTTTATTAACTTCTTCATTCATTACCCATACTCACTTGAAATAGAAGTGTCAACAGGTTCAAGTTTTGGTACCAAAAAGGAATCGAATAGAACAAATCCCAAGAGCAATGTACGTAGGCCTACATATAATCTAAATGGAAGTACTTGTATTATCCAACTAGTTTATTCAATATCATTATTAATATTGGACTACCCCTTACCGAAATTTAATATTATCATGAGGAATAGATCATATAAATAACAATTGTTAAATTGGTAGAATTTTGGCTAAACTGTGATTGATTGTCTACTCTTCAGTGATTTTAGGTTAGAACTTCATTTTTCAAATAGAGAAAAGAAAATATTCATCTACGCTTTGATTTAAAAAATCTTTTTTTTTAAATAATCTCACTAGTAGCTCGACAGCGCCGTGGTCGTCATGGGTCCCTGTTGAATAAACCATGTGTTGGTCATCATAGTATTCTTGTAGACTATAGTATGGCCTCTGTTGAAGGTGTCTCTTTAGGTGGTCCTTGAAGGCACCTATGCTTTCTACATACTTTATTTCCTCTGGCAGATGGTTGTAAATCCTGCTACATATGTATATTGGTCCCTTTTGCGCCAGTCAAGATCTCACTGTCATTATATGGGTATTATTATGTTGCCTTGTATTACATCCATGTATATGTTGGTTCCTCGAGAAATAGCCCGGTTTTCTCTTGACCATCAGAGCTGATTCAAAAACAAGTGGGGCCGGGAGCGTCAGTATTCTTAATAAACAAAGGCTTGCAATGTGCCAAGGATCCGGGAGCGTCACTATTCTTAATAAATAAAGGCTTGCTATGTGCCAAGTAGTTTTCACCGCATACAGATCTAACAATACTTTTCTGAATGAGAAGCACACGATTTGCGCTAGGACTGCTCCCCCAGAATATTATGCCATAATTCATTATGCTTTGGAAGCAGCCATAGTATACCTTCAGTGTCAAGTAAGGTTCGTAATCGGCTCATCATATAGCACACAGCAGTGAGTCTCTTCGAAATGAGGTCAATGTGATTCTGCCATTTCAAGTTGTTGCTGACAGTAACTCCAAGGTATTTTATATTTTCGTCGACCCTGACACTAGATCCCTCAAGTCTGAGTAAGGGTGTTGAATCATGTTTATTCCTATTATAAAACTGCAGGGCTCTAGTTTTCACCTTGTTTAGTATTAGACTGTTTGTCTGGCATCAATATTACTCACGTTATTTTCCTGTCGGTGTTGGCTTCTAAGTTACGTCATGTCTGAGATGAAGTTTTTAAATCGGTAAGGTAAACTACCCAAATATCGGACGCTTAAGGTGTAGTAGCACCAAACATTTGTCATTATAAAATTTCATGTTGCTCTATTTGATATAAAAACGTATTCAACTGGCGTGCCAAATATTACTTTTTTGTTTGATACTAAATTTTATAAGATAATTCAGTCTAAAAAAATTAAAAACGCTTTTTAAAGGGTGTAATTAAAAACCATAATTTTGCCCTAAATCCGGACAGAGCCGGCCTGATATCGGACACTCAGGTCCAAATTCCGGACACAGCAGGTATTTGACTATTTCAATATCTTATTAGTCCAAATAGCACAATCTCTTGAGTTTTTCAATTCAATTTATCAATTATCATAACATTAAAATAAACTTTATGTATCTGAGGTAATAAAACAAATAAAAATATGCACCCTGGCCCCCCTACGTATCGCCACCACTGCACGCCAATGTTTCAAGCATGGTCCAACTTATTGGGCTACGGTACTTAATTTTGTAGCATAGAAAACGTTGTACTTGGAATGCTTCTCTATCAAATAAAATTAATCAAATAAGGCTTTAAAACGGGTTAAAATGTCATTTTAATGAAAGGTTATACTTATTCAATCATATGCCGAATTGCCGATATTTCAATGTTGAAATAAAGTAGGTAAACTTGGACCAAGTAAAAAATGCTTCACCATCACTAAAAAATAATAACAAATTCCTTAAAAATTGGGTAAAAAGTTATCATAATGATCATTTATAGTTGATTCTGAGTTGAAGTTTCTAGCTCCTTGCAAAAACTCAGTCAAATACCGATATTTCAACCATAGTTTATTGGTCTATGAAGCCTTGTAGCCCCGGCTGAATTTTGGCCTTCTTAATCATAACAAATTACATCGAAAATAGCTTTAAACGGGTTTAAAGTATGAAGAAATAAATGAAAAATGAATTTTAAAATTAACAAGTTTGGGCCAAATTCCGACACCACATGTCGATATTTGGAAAATGTGAATATTTGTCAGCCAAATTCCGGACACCCATTTTTTATTTTTTGGATTACCGATATGCAATTTCCAAGACTTGGAATTGATAGCAAAAATATTCAAGTTTGTAGTGACATAAGAATACGTAAAGATTTAATTGAATATATTGAGTAGGAAGCTTAAGACACTCGCCTGAATCCTTAGCAAAATCACTAAGATCCTTAGCAAATTGACAACTGTCTGTGTATTGCTTCAATCTAACCTCTAACTTATTTTTATTTCTGAATGGAAACAGATGAAGTTTTCCCCGCAAACTACCAAGAAACCGATCAACAACGAAAAAATATAACCATAGAGGTGAACAGCCGAGTACTCTTATTATTTATGGTCAAAGTGGAAAGTGTCCGATATTTGGGTAGTTTACCTTAATAATATAAAGTAATAATATGATCTTGAACCAGTTTATTTATGTTATGAATGTATTCAAATTGTCAAATCTACAGTGAAGAACCAATCAATTTAAATTTCGCATGCATAAAATTTAACGGTCTCACCGGGCATCCGTGTCGATTTGAGGTTATCTCATTCACTACAACTCTACGATTTCAAACATTTTCTCCAGTCGAAAATTTCACTCATATTATACTTCTTGCAGTATGTTGTTTCACAAAAGTATAGAAATCACGAAAAATAATTTTAAAACTTGAAAAGTAGTGGAGAGCTTCTAACTTCGAGTAGGCTATTTAGTATTATTTTAGTCTATAATGTGGTTACAAGAACCACAAAGACAAGTCAAAGAAAGAATACTTACCGTTTGTCAAGATGAGTAAGAAAATAAAACAGATAACCTATTAAAAGCTAGTTACAACAACAAATGTTAAAAATATGAAATCACCAGAGCGCTGAACAACATATAAACAACTCACTCAGGGCATTCAAAGCCATCAAAATTCAAAGGGTTCTGGGTTCTCCACCAGCAACGGTTCTCTTCAATGCCCTTTGGATTAGAAATTCCTGGCCGGAAGTCGCAAGGTCTCATCCCGGCTCCACACGCTGGCCGAGCGTAGGCGATATCAGGCGAGCGTGTGGATTGTCCGTTCGCCTCCGCTCCGCTCGACTGGCCGGTGTAGTAAGCCGGCTCCATACATGCGCTATTCGGCATACACCGAACACCTAGTCGCCGAATCACGACTAGTGTGGAGCGGAGTGTTAGCTATTTGGGAAATAGCGAACACGAATGTTTGTGTGTTCCGTCCATTGTCGGTCTTTTGGACCGAATGTTCGGTAAATAGCAAACTTTTCGCCCATCCACACATTCGCCTTCATGTTCGACTAATTTTGTTGTTTGTTGTTGCATGTAGAGGTTAAGTCAATCGGGGAAATAGTATATTCGTACCTAGGGCCGAAAATGTGCGTTTACCGGCTCGAAGTCGGTTTTCAAGTCCGAGGCCGTAGGCTGAGGACTAGAAAAGATTGGGAAACGGAATATTACATTTTCGACCCGTGGTGTCGAACTTTATTTTTTGGCACACAACATAAATGCGAAGAAAACAAAATAAAAATTAGTTAATCAGTTCCAAGAACAGCTAGACCAGTAGCCTTATTATGCTATCTTCGCTTATACTGAATTTGGAGTAGGTACCATCTGCTTGCTATTGGAACTTCACGTCAAAAGTTTATTGATTTAGTGACTGAATATTACTTTATAACTATATATATATTCATACTATACTATACTATATATTCATTTACCGACTTAATATTTATAACTATCAGTGTATTCGATTTTCTTAGTTCAGAAACGTTTAAGCCCAAGATAATTTTTGTACGATCATCCTAAATTGTACAATATCAATTCAAAGTTGTTGATTTTTGACAGAAATTGGCTAACAGAGAAGCTTTGTCTAGTTGCATTATCAGCCGCTAGATGGCGCTGGCTTACCTGCTAGACAAAGTAACACAGAGTCTGACAACAATAATTTTGTTCAAACATGGATTTCACGTTCATCATTATTGAACAGTTAATCAATACAAACATTTTTAATCTTATCAAAGTTGAAGTATCAGTTATTGAAGCAGTTTTCCTTTATTATTCAACTACTGATTAATTTGAAAACTTTCAACGTTCAGTTCTCTTGACAAGGAATCTTAACAATCAAAATAACAGATGAGAGACTACCTTCACATTGAAATACCAATAAGTCGACATTGACTCCCAAAACAGCTGACATTTAATGCAATCAAACCGGAATGCTACCTATTGATCGACTAACCCTTAAATCGACAACGACCTTCAGTCAGCTGACATTCAAGGTTATTTTACCGCCCTAGGGCCAAAAAACGCATTTTCCCGGCGAGTTGCTGGCGACCTTGCCTGAAAACGAGCGTTTTCGGCCTCCGTATAAAGCATGTAAAACAGTCCATTTCATACCAGTGTGGCGAAAAGTTTCTTACATGTTAATTTAATACATAATTTTTTTAGACAAATATAAAATTAGTCTGTGGATGATTTATAAGTGATATAATCAATTTTGATACTATGAAATTGAATTAAATTCAATTCAAATATTATATTGAAAACCACGCATGTGTGGAGATGTGTGTTTGTTAGTTGGGAAATAGCAAGCAAAACTGTTTGCCAAACACTGAATGTTCGGTATTTCCCAAATACCGCATGTATGGAGGCGCCTGTATGTACAGAGTGTTCACCATGCTTGCTATTTTGTCGGTATCTGAAAGATCAGGGGAGGCAAGCACCAGGCAAGTCGATCTGAAATCTATCATCCACACGCTTGCTCTTGATCGTCCCTTGTCACATGACCCACTACGTCCCTTTTGTTGATGTTTTTATTTCAACAGCGTCTCATTTTCTTTTATAGTGTTTAGTTTATTTAACAATTTACAATCCACTGAATAGAATTTATCAATGCAATAGCAATAAATCTCTAATTATCTTCTGAGAATATCTTATTAATTTTATTATTTATCCATAATCTTTACTCTAAAATTCTACCAATTGGTAAAATGTTATAAATTATCCAGTTAATAACTATTTTCAAATTCAAAATTATATTATTAATACTGCTCATTAATAATACCAATAAATTTGAACTTTATACAACATAATGACATAAATTTCATCATACAATATGATTATTTCGTTTTTTATTGCATTATTTCTGTCATTTATGATTGAGATTCTAAAGTTCAAATTTATTGGTACCTAATGGGCAGTATTAATAATATAATTTTGAACTTGAAAATTGTTATTAACTGGATAATTTTTAACATTTCACCAAATGGAAGGCCTTGAATTTTAGAGTAAAGTTTATAGATAAAAATTAAATTGATAAGATATTCTCACAAGATGAATCAGAAATTTATTGCTATTGCATTGCTAAAATCTATTCAGTGGATCATAAATCATCAAACAAACAAAACACAATAAACGAAAATGTGTTGAGGGTTGATTTCAGCAATTACTTTTATTATAAAATCGAGTTTAAACCTCAAGTTCAGTCCTTAATCTCAAGTGTTGGTTTCTCCAAAAAAATTGAGCTAGTTCTAGTTTGAACCATCACCTAGTCCAATTGAAAGTTGGAACATTTCATAATAAATGTGGCCATATACTTACAGCTGGTGGTTTAGACTGAAATTTCAGATGAACTTATAACTAAGTTCTTATAATATAAGAACTGAAACAATAATTTTATATTTAGGTTCGTTTTTTTCAAAAAAGTTCATCTGAAATTTCAGTTTAAACCATCAGCTGTAAGTGTATTATAGGGCCAGTTTCTCCAAATACTGAAATTTTAGTTTAAACTATCAGTTGTCAGTGTATGGTCACTTTTATTAACTTGTGTTTCAATTGAGCCAGCTGATGGTTTAATCTAAAATTCAGATTAACTCTTTTGGAGAAACCGGCCCATAATGTGTTTCAACTTTCAATTGGACTAGGTGATGGTTTAAACTAGAACTAGATCATTTTTTTTGGAGAAACCAACACTTAAGATTAAGGACTTAACTTGAGGTTTTCAAATTCAAATTCTTTTATTGTTGCCACATTTTAAAAAATGCATAACAAAGTCAAAACAGATAAGGTAAAACTAACAGTATAGGCTTAACACTTTAAACTTGATGATTATAATAGAAGTAATTGCTGAAATAAACACAACCCTCAACACAAACTTTGGTAAGAAAAAGCAGCGTATGCTTGAGCAACAGTAAGGTCTACAATTTCAAAAATCAGGAAGAATTGGCGGTAACCGGCGCTCGCCTCAGCGCTCCCTTGCGCTGTCAAAATGGCGCTGGCACTCGCGACCTGTGTGGATGAAACGAGCGCCCGAGCCGCTCGGATTGGCCACTCACCCGACACCCGAGCGTGTGGTGCCACCATCAAAAGCTTTCAAAATGTTATCGCTATTATGATCATCTCGTTGTTGAATTGACCGTTATCTTTCAATCTTGATTTCCTAAATAGATTCTTGTTGAGAATTTTCCCATTCAGACAAATATTGATTCTTATAATTTGAAATGATTAAATTTTAATTGAATTGTAACAAAATCAGAGAGAAGATCGAGCTCCCTTATGCGATCAGCTGTTTTCAATTACATGGTCGCCATTTCTACTCAATTGTCGTTGTCTGAAACGTAAACACTGGAAATAATGAAGGATTTTCCTTGTGGGAGTTTCTTATCTTTGCCAGTTAATCTCATGAATTCATAAATTTTATTGATACTATCTTTTTTACAAAGTTCTCTATATTCAGTTTAGTGCATTTGTTGAATTTTGGATTGAATTGCTATGTGAACAATTTGTGATCTTTTTGTTATCCTACAGTAACGCTTTTAATTTTAGTTTTATATGACACTCAGCATGTTGAAAGTAGGATTTCGTGTTGTCAGGGGCCCTGATTGGAAATGGCAGGTGCAGGACGGTGGTGAGGGGCACTGCGGAACAGTTATTGAAATCGGAAAATTGGGAAGTAAAGAATCACCCGCGAAGACAGTTGTTGTTCAGTGGGACACTGGTACAAGAACAAATTATCGTGTTGGATTTGATGGTGCTTATGACTTGAGAATAGTTGACAATGCTCCGGCTGGTAAGTTGAATAAGGTATTTCCATTTTTCCTGTTCTGTAGGTTGAAGTTGAATCTTCACTTCAATATGTGTGATTTAGCGTACTATTTTAATGTAAGTTAGGAACAATCAATGTTTGGAATTTCTTAGATTACATTAATCAGATGTAAGTTGAAGATTTTATCACTATTCTAGTTAATAGGCAACTATAATGTATATAGCAAAACAACAATATTCAGGTTCAAAAAAATTTGACAGAACGGACAAAATTCTCAGCGCAAATATATTTTATTTTGTTCTGATCAAACTGGCGTGAAAGCTCCCTTGATATTCACATCTACAACAATGTAGGCTATCATATTATTATTGGATTTTATTTTAATTTCACAATGAAAAAAAGTATAGTTCTACACTCTGGGGCAGTCTCTTGAAGATTCCGTAAGTAGATGTGGTAGTGGACGATTTGATCTGGATTCTAAAAACTTTGCTCCCCTCTTCTGTATATTTGTACACGAACAGCAATACGTTATAATTATGTTACTATGAGTTAAATGGGTTTTTTTTAAATCAATTTTTGTCCTGTTTCCCAGGTGTTGTTCATCCGACAATTGTTTGCGATGGTTGCAAGAGACAGGGCATTCCGGGCATACGCTACAAGTGCACGCGTTGCTACGACTACGATCTGTGCTTCCAGTGCTATATGGCCGACCAGCATGATGTCAATCATCCGTTCCAGAGGTTCGACACGGATAAATCTCTCGGGTGAGTTGGGCCGCGTTTAAACTTTGCTAGTGAACATTATTCTTGCTTGAAAAAGTTGGGTAGAGTTGTCAACACTAGTTATGTGAACAATAAAGTAAGAGACAATCCAACACAAGTTATGTTAACAATCAACTAAGCTAACTTATTCCCGTTTTATGCACCTCGATTTTTGCACTCCGGTTTTTTGCCGCCCCAATGAATTTTAATATATTATTAAACTTACTTGGTCTTGGTTTAAAAACCATGACCTTGGTTTTAACGCAACCTCTGCTGGCATTATGAAGGAGGAGGTAATTCAGGTCCGTCTTCGCCGCAGTCGGTTACCTTCACGAATCTTCAAAAAAGCTTTATGTGCGCAGTCATTTGTTTGCCAAGTTCTATTTATTTGAAATGTATTTATTGCAATGACACTGATAGGTGAGTAAATAAATAAATATTCGTGTAACCTGGCTGGCTCAGGTTTGGTGTCAGAGTTTTCAGGTCGCTCCTGATCAATTTCAGGGCCTCTGACATAACTTAACGACTGTTTTTAGGCAGCCGCGACCGACGGCTTAACGTGTCCTTCCGAAACACGGGAAAGTGGCCTGAGAAAATTTTTTGATCTGACCTGGGCTTGAACCCGGGACGTTTGGGTTGCAACGCCAGCACTTAACCCACTCAGCTACGCCATTTATTAACCCACCCTGTCTGGTTTGTATAGTCTGTCCAAGCAAAGAAGATTCTCTGGCCAGATGAGAAAATGACTCCAGCTCGGTCAATATTGGTTAAAAAACAGTATGTGATCTCAAATTGTAGATCAGAATGTTTCCACGCACCGTGTGGCGTGCTGCTGGCTGAAACCAGCATGCCGAAAGTCGCAAAGATGTGGACACAGTGATTGAGATCAAATCAATATTTTTGAAACAATATTAATTTAGCTGGAGTCATGCCAGAGGGTCTTCTTTGCTTGGACAGACTGTAGATGGACGTTGTAAAACCAATGAACTGTTTTCTGTTTTTGCAGAATTGATCTGCAGCCGAGAAGAGGCAGTCCCAAGGTGCAGCTGCAGGGAATATTTGTCGGGGCCAAAGTTGTGAGGGGGCCAACTGGGAGTGGGGCAATCAGGATGGTGGAGAAGGTTTGTAAACATTATTTCTTTACCTATACATACTTTCCTGAATTATTTCTACTTCTATGGTCCTAATACTTGTTTCTATATATATATATAGTCTCAACTACAGATATAGTCTGTGTGATAATACAGATACAGATAGTTTGTTAAAACGTGATAGCTACAAGATAAAACTGAATATCTATCTGTGAAGGTGTAGTCTGTACAAGCAAAGAAGACATTCTGGTAAGGTGGGGAAATGACTCTAGCTCGGTCAATATTACTCCTTTATCCTATCATAGCTCTTCAACTACAGTACAGTTCATTCAATCTTGATTCAATTCAACAATTTTAGGCAGTAATTTGTTATTAATTTTTTAGACAAAGAAGGCCGATTTTTAGTTTTCTTCTACTCCTCCTGCTTCTACTTCTACTTCTTCTTTTTCTTCTTCTTCTCCTTCTCCTTCTCCTTCTCCTTCTACTCCTCCTCCTCCTCCTCCTCCTCCTCCTCCTCCTCCTCCTCCTCCTCCCTCATTCTCCTTCTCCTTCTCCTTCTCCTTCTCCTTCTTCTCCTTCTCCTTCTCCTTCTTCCCCTGTTATAATCCAGGTTTTAATTGAAGGCGGTTTTGAATTTTCTTAGGGTTTCTATCATTTTGATGTGTGCAGGAAATAAATTGTGGAGTTTTGGTGCTGGGTGGTTGTCGTGGCATTGATATTTATTTATTCATTTTACAGACACTAATAACTTATTGGTTAAAAACACAGACTAATGTCCAAAACGTCTTCATACCAAATTTTGATGAATAATAAAGTTCGAAACTAGGTTATTTTTTCGTAGCACTTCAATTAAGAATAAATTTATAGTCCAGGAGAAATACCAAATCATGAAAACTTTTTGAGTAGTTGTGAAGGTGATATTGTGGTAGTTATCTATATTAAATGAAAAGACAAGACGTTGTCAAACCTATGATTTATTGGAAAATCGAGATACCGGTTTCGGTTGTTACACCCAAAATCATGTTTTCGGAATCACAGTCCATCCAAGACGTTGTCAAACCTATGATTTATTGGAAAATCGAGATACCGGTTTCGGTTGTTACACCCGAAATCATGTTTTCGGTATCACAGTCCATCCAAGTGGTTGTTTTCATTTAAATAATGAAAATTTTGAATTTAGAACAATAGGTTCCAAATGAATCAATTCAAAAAATTTTTACAAAATTTCTTATAAAATATTGATATGTTGCCTTCCTAGCTACGTTTGTAATAAGAAGGTTTCTATTTCTTGTATTATGACTGTGGTTTCTATGTTGAAAGTTTTCCGGGTTTTTGTGTAGTCTGCAAATCATTTCCAGGGAGTAGAGCTGTCTTGCATTCATCATTCTGAACTGATTGGTATCAGAAAACCAGTGGTTTGACAACATCTTGTCTTTTCTGTTAATATAAACATTTTACATGCATTATACGGAGGCCGAAAACGCTCGTTTTCAGGCGAGGTCGCCAGCAACTCTCCGGGAAAAACGTTTTTCGGCCCTAGGGTGGTAAAATAACCTTGAATTTCAGCTGACTGAAGGTCGTTGTCGATATAAGGGTTACTCTGGGTTAGTCGATCAATAGGTAGCATCCCGGTTTGATTGCATCAAATGTCAGCTGTTTCGGGAGTTGATGTCGACTTATTGGTATTTCGATGTAAAGGTAGTCTCTCATCTGTTATTTTGATTGGTAAGATCCCTTGTCAAGAGAACTGAATGTTGAAAGTTTTCACATTAATAAGTAGTTGAACAATAAAGGAAAGCTGATTCAACAACTGATACTTCAACTTTGATAAGATTAAAAATATTTGTATTGATTAACTTTTGAATAATGATGAACGTGAAATCCATGTTTGAACAAAATTATTATTGTCAGACTTTATGCTATTTCGTCTAGCAGATCAGCCAGCGCCATCTAGTGGGTGATAATGCAACTGACTAAGCTTTTCTGTTAGCCAATATCTGTCGAAAATTAACAACTTTGAATTGATATTGTACAATTTAGGATGATCGTACAAAAATTATCTTGGGCTCAAACGTTTCTGGACTAAGAAATCTAAGATAAACGTTTCTGGACTGAGATAAACTTTAGACGCGAAGTTACAATAGCAAACAGATGGCACCTACTCCAAATGCTAATGCAGCATAGGACCTAATAATATTATATCTGTCGTAACGTTTCTGGAATAAGAAAATCGAATACACTGATAGTTATAGAGTAATATTCAGTCAGTAAATCAATAAACTTTAGACGCAAAGTTTCAATAGCAAGCAGATGGCACCTACTCCAAATGCTAATGCAGCATAGGACCTAATAATATAATTATAATAATAATATTATATCTGTCGTAACGTTTCTGGAATAAGAAAATCGAATACACTGATAGTTATAGAGTAATATTCAGTCAGTAAATCAATAAACTTTAGACGCGAAGTTACAATAGCAAACAGATGGCACCTACTCCAAATGCTAATGCAGCATAGGACCTAATAATATAATTATAATAATAATATTGTATCTGTCGTAACGTTTCTGGAATAAGAAAATCGAATACACTGATAGTTATAGAGTAATATTCAGTCAGTAAATCAATAAACTTTAGACGCAAAGTTACAATAGCAAGCAGATGGCACCTACTCCAAATGCTAATGCAGCATAGGACCTAATAATATAATTATAATAATAATATTATATCTGTCGTAACGTTTCTGGAATAAGAAAATCGAATACACTGATAGTTATAGAGTAATATTCAGTCAGTAAATCAATAAACTTTAGGCCAAGTTACAATAGCAAACAGATGGCACCTACTCCAAATGCTAATGCAGCATAGGACCTAATAATATAATTATAATAATAATATTATATCTGTCGTAACGTTTCTGGAATAAGAAAATCGAATACACTGATAGTTATAGAGTAATATTCAGTCAGTAAATCAATAAACTTTAGACGCAAAGTTTCAATAGCAAGCAGATGGCACCTACTCCAAATGCTAATGCAGCATAGGACCTAATAATATTATATCTGTCGTAACGTTTCTGGAATAAGAAAATCGAATACACTGATAGTTATAGAGTAATATTCAGTCAGTAAATCAATAAACTTTAGACGCAAAGTTTCAATAGCAAGCAGATGGCACCTACTCCAAATGCTAATGCAGCATAGGACCTAATAATATAATTATAATAATAATATTATATCTGTCGTAACGTTTCTGGAATAAGAAAATCGAATACACTGATAGTTATAGAGTAATATTCAGTCAGTAAATCAATAAACTTTAGACGCGAAGTTACAATAGCAAACAGATGGCACCTACTCCAAATGCTAATGCAGCATAGGACCTAATAATATAATTATAATAATAATATTATATCTGTCGTAACGTTTCTGGAATAAGAAAATCGAATACACTGATAGTTATAGAGTAATATTCAGTCAGTAAATCAATAAACTTTAGACGCAAAGTTACAATAGCAAGCAGATGGCACCTACTCCAAATGCTAATGCAGCATAGGACCTAATAATATAATTATAATAATAATATTATATCTGTCGTAACGTTTCTGGAATAAGAAAATCGAATACACTGATAGTTATAGAGTAATATTCAGTCAGTAAATCAATAAACTTTAGACGAAGTTACAATAGCAAACAGATGGCACCTACTCCAAATGCTAATGCAGCATAGGACCTAATAATATAATTATAATAATAATATTATATCTGTCGTAACGTTTCTGGAATAAGAAAATCGAATACACTGATAGTTATAGAGTAATATTCAGTCAGTAAATCAATAAACTTTAGACGCAAAGTTTCAATAGCAAGCAGATGGCACCTACTCCAAATGCTAATGCAGCATAGGACCTAATAATCTAATTATAATAATAATATTATATCTGTCGTAACGTTTCTGGAATAAGAAAATCGAATACACTGATAGTTATAGAGTAATATTCAGTCAGTAAATCAATAAACTTTAGACGCGAAGTTACAATAGCAAACAGATGGCACCTACTCCAAATGCTAATGCAGCATAGGACCTAATAATATTATATCTGTCGTAACGTTTCTGGAATAAGAAAATCGAATACACTGATAGTTATAGAGTAATATTCAGTCAGTAAATCAATAAACTTTAGACGCGAAGTTACAATAGCAAACAGATGGCACCTACTCCAAATGCTAATGCAGCATAGGACCTAATAATATAATAATAATAATATATCTGTCGTAACGTTTCTGGAATAAGAAAATCGAATACACTGATAGTTATAGAGTAATATTCAGTCAGTAAATCAATAAACTTTAGACGCGAAGTTACAATAGCAAACAGATGGCACCTACTCCAAATGCTAATGCAGCATAGGACCTAATAATATTATATCTGTCGTAACGTTTCTGGAATAAGAAAATCGAATACACTGATAGTTATAGAGTAATATTCAGTCAGTAAATCAATAAACTTTAGACGCAAAGTTTCAATAGCAAGCAGATGGCACCTACTCCAAATGCTAATGCAGCATAGGACCTAATAATATAATTATAATAATAATATTATATCTGTCGTAACGTTTCTGGAATAAGAAAATCGAATACACTGATAGTTATAGAGTAATATTCAGTCAGTAAATCAATAAACTTTAGACGCGAAGTTACAATAGCAAACAGATGGCACCTACTCCAAATGCTAATGCAGCATAGGACCTAATAATATAATAATAATAATAATATTATATCTGTCGTAACGTTTCTGGAATAAGAAAATCGAATACACTGATAGTTATAGAGTAATATTCAGTCAGTAAATCAATAAACTTTAGACGCGAAGTTTCAATAGCAAGCAGATGGCACCCACTCCAAATTCAGCTTGGGCGAAGATAGCATAATAAGGTTACTGGTCTAGCTGTTCTTGGAACTGATTAACTGATTATTTATTTTGTTTTGTTCGCATTGATGTTGTGTGCCGAAAAATAAAGTTCGACACCACGGGTCGAAAATGTTCTATTCCGTCTCTCGATCTTTTCTAGTGCGAGGCCGTAGGCCTCCGAAATCCGATCTCGAGCCGGAAATCCGCCTTTTTCGACCCTAGGTGCGAAATAATATACTATTTTGTTTGTTGGTAGGCAAAGAAGGCATAGTGCTGGACGTGAAAGGCTGGGAGAACGAGTCAGTTCGCAGTGTGGTGAACGTATCCTGGTCGTCGTCCGGATCTATCAACGTGTACCGGCTGGGCCACAAGGGCAAAGTGGACCTCAAGTGTGTGCTGCCCACGTCGGGCGGATACTACTACCGTCAGCATGTGCCCGTGCTTGGTGAGTATTGAGTCAATTTATCATGATAAATAGATGATAATGGTAAAGATAATGGATAATACATGGATAAAGACAATGTAGAATAGTAGCCACAGCCTATGGAGCCTATGGGACTTGATGTTAAATGCACATTTCAGTCTCATTTATGCCCGGTTTTTCCAAGCACACTTGAATTTGAGGGACCCTCAAGTTTACTACACTTTACTACATTTCCTATACTTATCATAGAAAATGTCAGCTGTTCATCAAAATTTGAGTGTGCTTGGAAAACCCCGGCATTAGTCTCACAGGGTGAAACTAAACTAAACTAATCCTTTCTCCTTTCTACTCATTCTTACTCCTCCTCCTATTTCTCCATCATCATCATTTTCCTTCTTCACCTTCTGTTCTTTCTATTCATCTTCTGGTTGTGTGGTAGAGAGGACCAAGAGTCCTAACTTCGCCCTTGATGAAGGCAATCAATCAATCATCTTTCTCTTTTATTATTTTTTGTTCTTCTCATCTCCTTCTTCTGTTTTCCCTTTTCCTCATTCTTCTTATCTCCTTCTTCATCTACCTCCTCCTCTTCCTACTCTCATAGTTTTCAACCTAAATTACTGTGTTGTTTGAATACATTCTTGATTCGAATCAATAAATTTTGTCTTCACAGTGATTTATTTAGTCTCACAGTTTGACTAAACTCATGAAAAAAATGAATTATAGTCTGTCCAAGCAAAGGAGACACTCTGGCAAGATGGGAAATGATTCAAGCTCTGTCAATATTGGTTAACATTATTATCAATGGTTATTGGTATTGGTAATGGTTATGGTATTAATGGTTAACATTATTAATATTGATTAAAATTATCAATTTGATCTCAAATTATAGGAAACAATTCGATCTACTATTGAGAGCACATTTATAATTCTTGAACAAATAATGACCAAGCTGGAGTCTTTTCCGATCTTGCCAGAGGGTCTTCTTTGCTTGGACAGACTATATCCATAGTAACCACAGCCTATGGGACTTGGGTGAAATGCTTAATTTATCTCCTTGTGTTTAGATAAACTGATGGAAGAGTAATGAATTATCATTAAATATTGTGAAATTTAACATTAGCTGTTATTCACCTCTGCTGTACAGTTATATCAAGATTAGTGTATAGATTACTGTATATTAAAATGGGTGTATTTATCTAGTTCTAATGAATTTCTACATGTTTTATGCATAAAGATTTTTCTATTCCATTATATATCACGAGACTAACTCATTTATTACTATAATCACTAATTTGCTCAAAAATATAAACCTACTCTAGGACATGGCACGCCAAAGTGGAATAGATCAATTTCCATTAATAAAGAAAAACAAAACACGTGGTCACATTTAGTCACAGTCAATACACGTTAGAAACTTTTGCATTATTGTTAATTGTTTTTATTATTCTATTATATTTTATGTATGTTTTTTCTGGAAATGAAAATTTTTTCATTTATTTTACATCATCTCTCATCATCAGTCATTTCTAGTTTCAGGCTGTCGAGCATGGAATGCTCTCCCTGATTCTATTAGATCTATTGAGAGTCGAGCAAGCTTTATCTCAAAACTTAGATAATATATTTTAGAGAAGATGATCGAAAACGTTCAACCCTAGAGCAACAGCATGACTACCCTTCATCATTCACTTCATCCTTCACCCATTCAACACACTTGTACATAAATTCATTCCATCACCAGTAGTAATTTTACATCCATTTAACAACCACTAATCATTGCTCTTAGTTATTAATTTTGCTAACTAAAATTTATTCATTCATTACATTTTTATTTATTCATCTTTATTATTATTCATTATAATATTATCTATGGATTTATTTACTTCATTGATATTTTTCAATCACCTAGATCTAGTTTTGAACTACAACTGGACATTTTTTATATTTTTCTAGTAATAGTATAATAGTAGGAATTTAACAGGTCAAGTGTTAATGGAAAGGATATACTTATCCTTTCCCAAGAATGGACATTTTTATGTCCAAACTTCGCCTTTTCATTTAGATATTTTAATGCACAACAAGTAAGATTGCAAGCAAGTAGCATATTGTTTGGATAATTGTTCTATGATTTTTGCATTCACATGTAACCTCTCTCATTGAATAGATTATAGAATAACCTGCATAAACTGTAGTGTAAAATATCGAAATTAGTGTTTAACTTGTAAAAATAATAGAATAATTGGATTTAGTAGTAACTCTTGCAATCTAGAAACTAAGCATACATATTTTGTTGTAATCTAAATGAATAGAGAAATCTAATCTAATCTAATCATCATCATCCACGCACCAGTCTATGAGCCCATTTGGGCTTCACCCTCATAAAAAATAAAGTGGAGATAGTGAAACATAGAGTATCCAAATAAAGAGTGCATGCATCATATATAGGGCCACTCTATGATAGAAATTCTTATCTCAGCGTGTGCAATCAATTATCTGTTTATTATTATTATTATCGTATGGCTTATTTTGTGGGGAGTTCCGAAGAATTTCCACAGCCGACATAACCACAATTTCCCATGTTGGGAAATTATTGTGGTAGTTCTTGATATTAAACAGAGTTATTGGAATTTTCATGAATTTCTTTGAATTTCATAGAGCCAAACACAAAAATAACACTCAAAGCACTAATTCGCAATCGGAAAATTATTGAATTATCTGATGTTCTTTTATATTTTAGATGAGTGTAATTATTTAGTATTGATGAATTTTTTCATGTTCTATGAATGAAAATTTTTCTATCCGATTATAAGCTATATTTGAGTAAATCCTTGTTTTTTATTATGAATAACTATCACAAAATCTCACCAAACACTGTATAAAAATGAATGTTTTTGTTTGTAGGGCAAGGAGTAGATCTGGACGAGCTAGCGGCGCAAACCAACGGCGTGGGGGTGGCGGGGGGTCAGAAGCATCTGACCTTCTCTGCCGGCGACAAGGTCAAGGTGACAATGGACGTCAACGCTCTCAAAAAGATCCAGGACGGCGGACATGGCGGATGGAACCAGCGCATGGAAACGGTCAGTATCAGCTGATGAAAAAGAAATATCAATTTGTTCCGTCACTAGAAGCATTGAAATCTATTTTTCGCTACACTTTACGGAAATAAGCTGCTTACCGATCCCTATGTAGACTAGGAAGTCGTCATTTACATACGTAATCAATCAGCTGTTGTCCTTAAGCGGAAAGAACATCTTTCCATACAAGGACCAAATTGTTGAAGTTCTTTCCACGCGTGGACAGCTGGCGCCATCTAGCGGGAGAAAATGCAACTACAATGACCATCTCTTTCTGTAAAGCTGCCAGAAATTGGTCAAAAACAAGAAACTTTGTATTGCTATTGTACAATTTAGGATGATTGTACAAAAACTATCATGGGCTTAAACGTTTCTGGACTAAGAAAATCGAGTATTCTGATAGTTACTAAGTAATATTCAATTGATTAAATCAATAAACTTGTGATGCAAACTTTCAATACTTAGCAGTTCGGCTCAGCCGAAGCTAGAAGCCTATAGTAAGTTATCTGGTCTAGCTGTTCTTAGATTTCATTAATCCTATTTGTTTTGTTCATTCATGAAATTAGATTGATAACATTTATTTGAAGTTTACTGAAAAAATTATACACAACTCGCCCAGGAAGTTTTTTACGGTATTCGGAATTATTCCCAGCATCGGCAAGCCTTGCCCGGGAACTATCCTCATACCGTAAACGTTTTCTTCCCGGGCTTGTGGCGTAATGTACTATTACAGGGTTATTATAAATGATAAATCCATTTTCGGAACTTGGTAACCATTCGAGTAAAAATACGAAACGGACTAGCAAAGAAGAACCTCCGGCAAGATGAGAAAATGACTCCAGCTCGGTCAATAGCTAGATCACTATGTTTCCCACAATTTGTGACCAAATTCATAATTTTTGAACCAATATTGACCGAGCTGGAGTCATTTTCTCATCTTCCCAGAGGGTCTTCTCTGCTTCTATCTATCGTTAATAAGTACACAGAACAGCTTTTCGACATTTAGTAGTCAGGAATACTTCTTTGTATTTGTCGGTTGTAAAATTGGTTGCTGATCCGTCCCCTTACTTATTGTTTTCAGTAAAGATAAGTCCATCATCATGAACATTTGAGAATGGGGCAGCGCTTCTTCTCATAAATTAGGCTTATCTTTATCTACCATTACATCCAATTTCCATTTTTGTCCTGATATTCGCTCCACAAAACTCAATACATCCTTGGTAAAATGTTACATCCAATTTTTGTGAAGGCTCATCATACCCTTTTATTGGATGATCATTATTCGCCAACCAACCGCCGTTTTGTTTTCTGCACAGCCTTAATTGGTATTGTAAAATACCACTCTGTATTTCAACTCCCAAATTTTCAGTAGCCTATATTGTAGTGCATTGTCCTGATGAGCGTGGTGTACCATTTCACCATTACTTTGAATTTCAAGAGAACTGAAACTGAAGCATTTATTTTTAGTTACTTGTATATTTCTGGAATAGGAACTAGAAATAGGAGACTAGTGAATTAAATTGCAGTGCCTTGCTTGAATAATTGCCTTTATTAGGGCGGAGTTGGGACTCTAGGTTCTCTCTACGACACAACCCTTGACTGGGAATTAGACACATGGCCGGTTCGTGATACATTAGATTAGCTAATGAAAATTTAAAATGAAGTCAATTTTTAAAATTCGAAATTTTGATAGAGCGTGTGTCGATTGTAGGACTGAGTTTCAGGCTAATTTTTCCTTATAGTAGGCTATAGTCTGTCCAAGCAAAGAAGACCCTCTGGCGAGATGAGAAAATGACTCCAGTTTGGTCAATATTGGTTCAAAAAATTATTGATTTGGTCTCAATTGTAGAAAACATTCTGATCTACAATTTGAGACCCAATCAATATTTTGTGAACAAATATTGACCGAACTGGAGTCATTTTCTCATCTTGCCAGAGGGCCTTCTCTGTTTGAACAGACTATACTAACGTTGCATGTTTAGGTCGGTTTGTTTTCATTTTGAGTTTTAATTTTAACTACTGTATTGAATAGTTTTAATCTATTTAAGGCTTTCATTACGACTTTAAGTGCCGGTTGTTCGTAACTTCGTTAAGTTTTAACGCCGTGATTAGCCTGGATAACGTCATCTTGTAGCAACGGAAAACTAACTCAATTCAAATAGAGAATAGAAACATATAAATTATTAAAAAGCCTTGAGTTTCAATAGTTTCATTTACAAAACTCGATGACACATCATTTACATTAAATTTTATTGCCTAAAAATATTACTAACCTTCAAATTCATGAATCAAGTTAAGATTTATTATCATTGAGGCAATGTAATATAAATCATAAATGAGGTTATGGAAAATTTCAATGGCGGGTTTTTCAAATTTAACAGGTCAGCAGCTGGTTAATTAGAATTGAATACTAATTTCACAGTACTAAACTAATCGGCCAGAATTTGAGGCGTTAAACATTTTAACATAACCATTAGCTGATGATCACCCTCAAAAAAAAATAAGTGATTAAATTTTCAATATCTGAAAACAATAGCAGCTGAAGGTTTTCGATTTTTGTAGTACTACCAACCTGACAACAATTAAGTTGTATGAGCATGCAATTTCCAGATCGTGTTTCTGTTTAAATAAATAAGTAATTTCTACAATAATGAGATGATTATTGATTCTAATATCTATTTTGAATGGGTACCTACATTTGAATATTTTCCTACTACTATCACAATATTTCAATACTTTATTCATTTGAACGTTTTTCCACAATGACACGGTGAAATAACGCTGATTAAACTATCAGAACGTACGTGCAACCGGCCCTAATTCAAATAATAATCATATAAATCAAATTTAATTGTCTGTTTTCATTGAAATGTAGCCTAAAACGTTCATTAGCTAATTTTATGAGTTTAGTAATTTAATCTCATAAACCGACTAGCAAAATGTAAGAATTGTAAAAGTGAAATTTTGTAATATTGCGTTGCAGTACATCGGTGAAATGGGCGTGGTGCATCGTATCACGGAGCGCGGCGACATCCGTGTCAAGTACGAGGACGGCAACCGATGGACGTTTCATCCGGGCGCGCTGACCAAGATCGATCAGCTGAGCGTGGGCGACCTGGTGTGCCTTATCACCGACCAGGCCAGGTTCAAGGAGCTGCAGAAGGGCCACGGCGACTGGGTCGACAAACTCAAAACGGTCGGTCAAATATCAGTTTAATCAGTTTCAAATTTAATCCGCCATCTTGGATTTTCCATGATTTCTAATCAATACAAGACCGTCATGTTATACATGACTTGGATAAAAAATTTCAAGTCGATCAGTGAGATTTCCAAGCTTGTCATAAGATACTATTATATAGAACTAGCCGGCAGGCTCGCTTCGCTCGCCTTCTCCGCCTGGACCCCGACAGTATCAGCAGTGTCAGTGAGTCAACAGGCTCGCTTCGCTCGCCTGCATAACCTCTGTCAGTGTAAGCTGAGACAGACAGGCTCGCTTCGCTCGCCTGCAAATTCCGTTCAGAAGGGATTCAAAACTTATTTAACACAGCATTTCTAGACCTAATCTGGACCTGTTCACCAAATTTCGACATTTTCTACCCATTTATTCTCGAAAAATCCAAGAAAAGCTCTGAAAATTCCGAAAAATGGTTGAACGCTAATATTGAGCGTAACCTTGGGAACTATATCGGATATAGTTTGAAACTTGATTCAATATCTTCCAAACCCGCAATACATCTACAATTTTGAAAAACCTGATTACTGGCGTAATATTGAACTGAATTCAAAATTATCTCAACACAACATTTCTAGACCTTATCTAAACCTACCTACCAAATATCAACATTTTCTACCGTTTGGTTCTCAAAAAAATTGAGAAAACGCCAAAAAACTTAAATATTTGGTGTATCCTTGAAAAGTTCCCAAAATCCGTTCTAAACCTACCTACCAAATATCAACATTTTCTACCGTTTGGTTCTCAAAAAAATTGAGAAAACGCCAAAAAACTTAAATATTTGGTGTATCCTTGAAAAGTTCCCAAAATCCGTTCTTAGCACGCGTCTAAACGTCCAACTGAACATGCCTGCCACATTTGAACGCATTCAGTTCTGTGGATTTTTAGTTCTAGTGATGAATGAATCAGTCAGTCAGTCAGTCAGTGCCATTTCGCTTTTATAGATATAGATTTTTAAATTATAAACTCGACTTGATGACTTGACAACTTTTGTAAAACAGATATGAATAGAACCAACTATAGTCTGTTCAAAACAGAGAAGACATTCTAGCAAGATGAGAAAATGACTCCAGCTCGATCAATATTGGTTCATGAAATTATGAATTTGGTCACAAATTGTAGGAAACATAGTGATCTACAATTTGAGACCAAATTTATAATTTTTCAATCAATATTGATCGAGCTGGAGTCATTTTCAAATCTTGCCTGCATGTCTTGTTTGCTTGGACAGACTATAGTAAATATTTCCAATTAACTTCTAGTTGGTTTGACATATCGATGTGCGGTTTGCGGCATTCGATTTCTCTTGAAAATCTGCATCGAAAACATGTATTAACAAAGAAGATAATATAGTAAATATAATAAAGTAGATAATATAGTAGTATAATAAATATAGTTGGTCGAACAAATTTGTAGAACAAAATGTGAATGTTGATTTGTGTTGAGAATAATTTATAATTCTTGAATTGATATTGACCGAGCTGGAGCCAATTTCCCATCTTGCCAGAGGGTCTTATTTGCTTGGACAGACTATACCAATAATGATACATTTGAATTTGATTGTTTCATTTCTTCTGAGATTGATTTAATTTGCATATTTTCGTCAAATCGTATTTTTTAATGAATGCATTGTGTGTGGCAGGCGCTGGGCAAGGTGGGCCGCATCACGCAGATCTACGGGGACGGAGATCTCAGGGTGAAAGTGGACAAGGACATGTACACCCTGAACCCGCTCTGTGTACAGCCGATACCGCGCACCGCCCTCGAGGCCGCCAACGGTACAAACACGCCTTACTCGCTTCTGCTTTTCATTTTTGTCGCCTTCCTTCTTCTTCTCCTCACCTTTACTTTTCAAACTAGATATAAATTTTGAGCATTACGGTACAGAGATGCTTTGTTCCTGGAACTGATTTTATCATTTATAATTTATTCTAGTACAGGGTGGCGCAGAGAAACGGGAATTTTAGAAATAACCATAACTAGTAAGCCCCATGGGCTGAAGAACTCGCGTGCAAACTCTTGTAGTTGACTTATGGATTTAATAACTTGATTAATTTTGCAGTCGAGTCCACGTGATCAAGTTCTCTTGCCGTGAATTGTCAAAATAGGAACCACAAATTTTGCCAATACCTATATTAATACAATTCTTAATGAATCCTTTTTGTGTGAGGATATAGTTATGTACGATTTATTTTGATATAGGCTACCGTTTTTATTTGTTCCTATTCCAACTATACGCAAACCCGCTGCAGCCAATGCACCAATAAAAACGTACTTGTTCAAGACGACTTGATCATAAAAAATCACAAAGAATAACTGAACAATTCTAACAAATTTGAATATATGGATGTAATAAAATTTTATTCTATTTTTTTGCGGAAACTTATTCATACTATATTCAAACTTAGTATAGAGTTGAATTGATCGCATTTTGTATTGAATTCAAGGTGACATTATTATCAGTTTTACCTATCAAAGCATGTAATGGGAATTAGATGGAACAAAAATTTGTTTTAATGAAGATTGGGGATAAATGTCTAATGGTAAAATAATTCAAATTGCCGCCTCTTGTCAGTTGTTCTAATAAATAGACGCCTATTATTTAAAACAACTCCGTATAATCAGCTGATCATAGCTATAAGAGGATATTTTTGAAGTGACTGCGGCCAGCTGCTGTCGATCGCGGTTGTCAACAATAGCTGAATGCTCCATTGTTGAAGCATTCGTCTTCCTTGAACGAATCCAGTCGCGGCCGCATCAACCAAAAAAATAAAATGTATGCTCTCAACCATTGTTGTACAGTCGCGACTGCCTGCCGCGGTACGTTCTGTCAACTAAAACCTACCTCAAGAGTAATACAGTAAATAATGGTGTTACACGAGATTTTAGCAGACGCCAACGAAAAAGGCAATTAAGGAGCTGTTAGTGATAAGGAACTTTACCAGCAAAGACAGTCGGCAAGCGATCTGCAAGAACATATTATTGAGTCAAGAGCAAGCGGAACTAAACCGTTTTGCTCATTTAGACAACTTACAGACTGTCCTGAGAGAGAGCTGAGTATTCGCCAACCGCAATTTCTGTTACATTGAAAACATCGTGTGATAATAACAATCAGATTTGTTTTGAAAGTCATGTTAGCTCTGAACAGATTCTTGTTTCTTGGATAATTATTGTATTTTTATTTTCAATTTTTGTCTTCTATCAGTTGCTTGCTAAATTTGAACCGGATAATTATGATTTAAAAAATCCATAATCATGATTTCTCATCTCATTTTTTACTGTGATGGCTGCCCAAGAGCAAATAAAAGCCCTTCTCTAAAAAAAAAAAAAATACTGGAAAAATATCTTGTAATAAAATAATTCAAACTTACCGCCCCTTGTCAGCTGTTTAAGTAAATAGACTCCTATCACATGTTTAAACTTTGAGATAAATATTCAACATATGACTTGAATTCACATGAATAGCTATTTTTATGTATTAAGAGTGTAATGCGCGACTTTATCGCTCGCGCAAAACAGTTATCACGCGACGCGTAGCGGAGCGTGATAATTTTGCAAGAGCGATAAAGAAGCATTACGCGCGAATTACATACAATATTTTTTCTACAACTGCACGAACCTGTTAATCTACAGTTTTTTCAGTCCTCAAATACTGCGAACTATTGAATTACTCTTGTGTAATTACCGGTACAGGTACAATCAGACATTGTCGACTTTTGTTGGGTTATGTTATGACTCCACCTGACCTACTTTTGGCGAGCCATGATCAGCTGATTAGCGAGCGTAAAGTAACTCTACTGCTCATGCGCAGATGCTTAGCGAGCATAAAGTAATTCTACTGCGCATGCGCAGTTTATTCAAATTCCATATGACATTTTTCTAGCCGTGATTATTTTGTTGAAATATAATAGATGCTGGAGTATATATATAGATATATTGTTGTTGAGAGCTTATCCTTTTTTCGCCTGAAAAAGGATGAAGGAGTCGGTCGATTTCATTGTCCAACGAACTTGACCTGTATAAAAGTATGAAGAATATATGTTATATGTTGAAGTTGATTATTTGTTATTTGAAGTTGGCTATTTGATTGGTTATTTCAAGTTGATTAATTGAGGCGTTCGAAAGTTATTGTCGAGCATACACACAGACAAACAGACAGACGGACAACGACTTCGGGCTTGAGTCAAAAGAAGGAACACGCTAACGCTCGTTCAATAAACCAAAGAGTATTTCACAGAATATTTCTAATACTCAAATTGTGTTCGTCAAGAGTGGAATTTTAAGAAAATAACTTTGAAAAACACATCTATTAAGTGTTGTCCTAACACATTCATTCAATCGATTTTGAAGACTAAAAGTAACATTCCCAAGCGGCTCGAGCTGCCCGGCTCTAAATCCGCTGCTCGAGTTGCCCGGCTGTAGCTACGCTGCTCTAGGCATCACAATACTATCCACATAACTATATTATAAATGTTCACTATGTTATAAGGGCTACAAATGTGTAATTAATCAATAAATAGTGAAAATGACTTCAAAAGGGCGAATTTCACTATTTATTGAATTATCACACATTTATAGCCCTAATAACATAGTGAACATTTATAATATAGTTATGTGAATAGAGTTGTGATGGTTAGAGCAGCGCAGCTAGAGTCGGGTAGCTCTAGCAGCGAATTTAGAGCCGGTAAACTCGAGCCGCTTGGAAATGTTACTTTTTAGTCTTCAAAATCGATTGAATGAATGTGTTAGGACAACACTTAATAGATGTGTTTTTCTAAAAATTCCACTCTTGACGAACATATTTTCAGAATTAAAGATGTTTTGTAAGATTTTCGTTGGTTTATTATGGTAATTTCAAAATTCCCCGTTTCTCTGCACCATCCTGTGTAACTGAAGCGTTAAGTGGAAGAAGGTGTTGGGTAACAATTTTTTTCAAAATCCACTTTTCTACATGGATGAAGGTGTTAAGTTATAGTATTTCATATACTGTTCCATTTGAACGAATTATTTACAAGGAAAAGGAATATTGAATTGATGAAGGTGTTATGTGCACTAACAGCTGTAGAATGGAAGATTGGCACTTGTCACTTCTTTATTCTTTCTTTACAATTGCGACTTGGTTTCCAAGTATTTTAAGCAAAGGATGAATGAGTGATGATGAATGATGATGATGAAGGTTTAAGATGTAGGTTATATGTCTATCCACAATGTCCACTTTCACTATGCTTCATTAATTGTCAATTGTTTCTTGAAAATAATTCAGAGAGATAATTGAATAGGCTAATTCCACATGAGCAGCGAACAGCTGCAAATTTTGTCAATATTGTGAAGATGCCCCTGACTCGTCTAAATTTTAATAAAAATCATGATTATTGCCATGATTAAGTGCTAAATTTGAGCTATTTTGTACTACCAGAAAATAATTTTGTTCTCCTTCCCGTTTCGGGGTAAAAGTGATTGAAAAGTGATAACCTTCAAAGAATGTTGAGCTGCGGCCAGACGACCAGCAAACGTCTGCAGCGATAAACAATAATTTCGTATTTGATATTTGATATTTGATATTTAAGCCTCCCATGACCTCCTATTGAAGGGGTATTGAGGATTTGTCAATTTAAATTCTAAAAGGTTAATAAGGTGAAAGCGTTGCTCAATTACTGCTGAAATACTCATTAAACTCATTTACAGAATAAAAACAAAATTTAAGTAGCTCTTTTCTCAATTCGGTTCTAAATTTCTTGAATTCTAGATTTTTAAGATGGTCAGGCAAGGCATTGAAAAGATTGATACCTAAACTCTTAGCCCCTCTAGCGAAAAGAGTTGTTCGATGATGTTCATCTCTAAGATGATGACGTCTTCTTGTTTCGTAGAGATGAACCATAGATCCTCTGTTTAATTCGTTCTCGTTCTTCTTTATTAAGCAAATACACTCGAAAATAAAAAGGCTGGGAAGAGGAAGGATTCCAAGCTCTTTGAAGTATGGCCGGCAGCTTGTTCTCACTGTCTCACCTACCATAACTCTAATAGCCCATTTCTGAGCTCTAAATATTTGGATGGATTCTGTGGAGTTCCCCAGAATGCCACTCCGTATGAGAGAAGGAGTGAAACAATGCGTGATAGATACTTTTTAGATTTTGAGTATTGAACATACCTTTTACACTTCGAATCACGAAAACCGCAGAGTTTAGTTTCTTTCGCAAATAAATCAAGTGAGGCTTCCAGGACAATCCACTATCAATAACTACGCCCAACACCTTGATCTCCTCAACACATTCAATCTCTTGATTTTTAATTTTCAAAGGTGCTCCTTCTGCCGACCTAAAGCTTATTTCTTTTGTTTTTTTATAATTTAAAGTCAACATATTTGCTCTGAGCCAATTGTCGAGTTTTTCAAGAGAGCGCTGACATTCAATCTTCATATTCTCTTGGTTTTTACTTTTTAGCATAATACTTATATCGTCGGCATACAGTACACATTCAGAAGGAGTGAGATAAGCAGGCAAGTCATTGATATAAATGATAAATAGAACTGGGCCCAATATCGACCCTTGAGGTACGCCTGATCCTGTTTTCAGCCAATGAGAATAATAAACTTCGTGGAGACCTTCCAACTCAACTCTATTCCGTATTTAACGATACTTATTTATACTCGTATTACCGTATTTAACGATATGGAACATATGTTCTTGGTGGCAGAAAAAGTCAGTTGTTCTCTTAAAGGTACGATTTGGTTGGTGCGTAACGTAACGACCGTCGGTCGTGGTCGATCAGCTGTAGCCAATCACAGCTCTTCTTATTAAATCTCAAGGACAATACAAAACAAGACAAGAGCTGTGATTGGCTACAGCTGATCGACCACGGCCGACGGTCGTTACGTCACGCACCAGCCAAATCCCAGCTTAAGACAAGCTTCAAAATGTCGGTGATACTGGATGATACTAGTAAAGCTGTCTTAGCTTTGCTTTTTAGTAGATAGAGATAAAAGTGTGAAAAATAGGCTTTGAAAAATTTGGACTTTGATAATTAACATTTCTGTGTCTATTTCCATTGTCAAATAAGAAAGACGAAAGAAAAGATGCTGATCAATAATGCACCTTCTACTGGCTGAACGTGCGACCATGTGTGTCTGCAGTTATTGTAGTTCGTCAAAATAATATTTATAGCAACTGGAAAATGGATCGTGGCCTATTCGTTGGCAGCAAATATTTACAGTAGTTTGCTGCTCGTCAGGCCGCATCAGCTGATTTGCTATTATTCAAATTCAATTGATAATGACCTAATGTGCCGAAACATGTCTGTGTTTTAATAATTTTAAAGTTTTTTAAAAAGGGTGTTAAAAAATAATTAAAAAATTTTCATTTATTTTTCAATTAAAATTCAATGTTTGTTTTGGTGTTAAAATAATAATTAAAAAATTTTCATTTATTTTTCAATTAAAATTCAATGTTTGTTTTGGAGTTTCACTCAGGATGGGGTCCAGTCACCCCTTTTCAATCACTTCTACCCTAAAACGGGAAGGGGTACAAATTTTTCTTTTGGTGGTTCAATTGATAAGAAATTCAGTACTAAATTATGGCGTAATTTTAATTGGAATGTGGACAAAAAAAATTCTATCATCATTATTTTAAAATTGAGAAGGGATTAAAAATTTCTTTTGGTGGTACAAAATTACCCAAATTTAGAACTATATTATGGCATTCAAGACTACGCACAGGCCATAGTGCCATTGTAGGCTCATTCTATTACAGAATTGTAAATAAAAGTTTAATCTAGTACTGTATTATTTATAATATTGCAATCATCAGAAACAAAAATTTAGTCTAGTACTTTAATTATGAATAAAGAACTTTAAAACAGGTTTAAAATAATTGAAAACATAAATAAAAATCAAACACCCTTTTTTCGAAAACTTTAAAAATTATAAAACACACATACATGTTTCGGGCTTTCGCACCCATTTTGGGCTTAGATCCCGAAACATGTATGTGTGTTTTATAATTTTAAAGTTTTCGAAAAAAGGGCGTTTGATTTTTATTTATGTTTCAATTACTTTAATTATCTATAAGATCGTATTATTAGTTGATAAAATATTATTTCATGTGCTGTATATTGATTGTGGAATAAACGAGATTTTGATTTAGATTTTTGATTTTTGCATGATTTTTATTGAAATTTGAACGAGTCGGGAGCATCTTGACATGTGTTGACAAAATTTGCAGCGATAAGCTGCACATGTGGCCGTAGCCTAAGGAAGAGAATAAAGAACTTTAAAACAGGGCTGTTTAAAATAATTGAAAAATAAATAAAACTCAAACACCCTTTTTTTTGAAAACTTTAAAAATTATAAAACACACATACATGTTTTTCGGGATCTAAGCCCATTTTCAATGTGGATAAAAATAGTTATCAACTAAAAGATAACTATTTTTATCCACATTGAAAATGGGCTTAGATCCCGAAAAACATGTATGTGTGTTTTATAATTTTTAAAGTTTTCAAAAAAAAGGGTGTTTGAGTTTTATTTATTTTTCAACCTAAGGAAGAGTATTGGCAACCTATTTCAACCGAAGAATTGTCATATTTACATTACCATAAGATCTTGAATAATCCTTGGTTCAAGTTTATTCAATAATTGAAAGTGAACAATTCACAGTTTTCCATTCGCCGTGGACTTGTTAGAACCTGTTTATGATAATTATTTCGGTTGTCTGTGGCCCCTACAGATGCCAACCTGTCCAGCCTGCTGGACAGCCAGCTGCGATTGGAGGGTGGTGGAGGTGGGGCAGCGGGGGCGGTGCCCTGTGAGACGCTGCTCAGGAGGCGGCGCACGGCCATGTTGACTTTGTGCGCGACTTTCTGCTCAAACATCCCGACAAGGTATGTTTTTCAATCATTCTACTTGTTTTTCATTAATTTTACTCGCTTTTTATCAATTATTAACTTGCTTTATTATCAATTCTTCTGGTTTTTCATTGATTGTACAGTAATTGTATTTTCCATTGATTTTAGTTGTTTTTCATCAATTTTACTTGTTTTTTATTATAATTTTTCATCAATTAATGTGACTCGTTCTTTTTTCACTTTTTGTGTAATTGGAAGTTGATATTGCGGTAGTTGTCCATGTTGAAGGAGAAAATTTATTTTAATTTTTTGAGGGCGATGCCCACATAGGCTCTTGGGCCTGTGCGTGGGTAATGGGAAGGATGGTGATGAGAGATGAATGGACCAACTGCTTTATGTGGGTTCCGAACCACCGGGAAGCGATTTTTTAGGCTCATGAAATTGAATTCAGAGGAACCGGTCACCTGTACAACAGTGGTGGCAGAGGCACTTCGCTTATCTAATCTCACCGATTAGACGCTCTCTACCACTGGGACAAACCGCTTTCCAATACTAGAATACTAATATTTTGTCAAACCTTGAGGTATGCTTTCTCGAACTACGCCGCGTATATGCATAGGATTGAGCTTCTATACTTTAAAGTGAGAACTGGCTTCTTTTGGAGACGTGCCACTAAATAGCAGCTCTACCACGCTGTCAGCTGATGCTTATATTATAGCATAGTATTTAATAATAATAATAAATTTATTTATTCAATACAATGTACAGCATGTTTATGCTCTATACAATTGAATATCGTCAGAATTATTTTATAACTAAGCTAACAAGAGATTTACATGATCATATTATTTTACATTGTCATAGTAGTAATATCTTACAAAAAGTCATCAATATATCATATAACTTAGGTTGAGTAGTTATCATACAATAATAGTAATAGTCAATATTGTCTCTTAAAAACATTCATTTTATTTCCAGTTCAAACCTTGCTGCTATGCTGCATTATCCTTGCAACACATCTCATGTGAACTTGTCAATCAAGTCAGCTCATCTAACTATGAACATAGCATCCTCTTTGACAATGGAAATATCATGAATTTTACATTTCCAATTATAGTTCTATCCAAATGAATGAGAGAGCAAGCAATAATCCTCCTATTTCCAGTTCAGCACTTGATAGGCTGCATTATCCTTGCTATACATCTCTTGTCGATTTGAGAGTGAAGTCAGCTCTTTCAATTATGAACATAGCATCCTCTTTGACAATGGAAGGTTCATGAATTTGTCATTTTGAATTACATTTCTACCCAATTGAATAAGAAAACACACAGCATTACTCCTATTTGTAGTTCAATCCTTTCTATGCTGCATTATTCTTGCTGTGCATCTCATATCAACGCGACAGTCAAGTCAGCTCATTCAAGCGTGTGTGGAGCGCGAATTGAAAGTCCACTTCATACTGCTTATAGGGGGTCTTGGACGAGACGTGTACAAGTCGCTTTTTACAAGTCACTTGTACAGTCGCTTTTTACTTACCAGCTTCCACTTACCTTGGAGGCGCTTGTGGGCGTTTAGACGAATTATTAAAAAGTCACTTTTAAACTTCAGGTTGTCGCAACAGCTGTTGCAGTCATCTATTTATTTTCAGAAAAATCTCAAACAATTAGAGTACCTAGAGTAATAGAGTAGATCGTCAATGGCTGTAGTAAATGCATTTCAAAACTTTTCCCTAGGAGCGCTGTAGTAAAAGATTTCAAATTTCTCACTAGGAGCACTGTAGACGGTCACATGACCTCCTTCAAGCTGGTCAGTTCACAAGTCACTTTTCAGAACATTCTGAACACGTTCAGAATGTAGCTGTCCCGAGGCTTTTTACTTACCTGAGGCTTGCTACTGTCCTATAACCTGGCTTGTTGGTGTTTAAACGAGACGTGTAGCTAGTCGCCAGTAAGAAGCGGTTTGCTACACGTCTCGTTCAAGACCCCCTTATCAGTCAGCTGAATTTTATAGCAGAAAATTTCAGCTGTATCATCAAAACAGCTGTCAATTTTTTTTATTTCACGTGGATATTAATTGTGCAATATTGACAGTCTCCATGTCTGTTTTCAAGTTTATTTATGCTACCAGTTTCTCCTCCCTAATAACGTTGTGTTGTTTTTCCTGTTTGTGAAATTCGTGTAAAGTTGATAGTTTATTGAAGTTTTCTGAGGATTTAAAATATTTTGTTCATTCATTAATAATCTGATAACAATTATTGTTTGTTATTTGAGTTGAGGAATTGTTTTTGTTGAATATTTAGAACTTCAAAATGAGTACTCTATTGGTGGACGGTTACACTTTGCTGAGCGATGCTTTGCAAACGTTAATAAACGCTGAAATAAATGGCGAAAATGTTTTTAGTATTGGCGCACAGCTGTTTATGTTTTGCAGCTTTTTTGCAATTATCGAGGATTTGTATAGAATAGCGATCGACTTGAGAAAGGTGGATAGAGAAGAGGTCAATAGTAATAGTGTTGTGAAGAAAAACGAAGGAGGAGAGAAAGAGGAAGAGATTGGAAAGAAACTTGATGTTGAAAAAGAAAAGGACGAAGAAGAGGACGAGGAGGAGATTGGGAAGAAACGTGACGTTGAAGAAGAGAAGGAAGCAGAAAACAAGAATGATGGAATTCGGAGAAAATGGCATGGTGGTATTGAGTTTGGTTGTGGAATTGGAATGGAATTTGGTGATGAAGAAAATGAAGAGAATGATGGAGTTGGGAAGAATTGTGATGATGGTGAAGAAATAGAAGAAGGAGAAGAATAGGAAGAAGAAGAAGAAGAAGAATAAGAAGAAGAAGAAGAAGAAGAAGAAGAAGAAGAAGAAGAATAGGAAAAAGAAGAAGAAAGGAATAATGAAGTTGAGGAAGTATTTCATGGATGAAGGTATTGTAGAGAATAATAATTATTCAATTAATTAATAAAATGTCTTGAAAATAAATAGAAAAGAAGCACAAAATGATATTGAAAACAAATAATATAAGAGAAAAGACTATAGAACGAATATGATAATAAGGAGAATGTTTGAGTACTGGGAGTGGACAGAAATTTAATGAAGAGAAAAATTATGAGAAAGAAAACGTATGTTGATAAAAAGGATCAGAGAAGGATAGGAATAGACAATATACAAGTCAATTTATGAAATATAGCAATTTATCATGTATGACTGAACAGAATATTATAGAGAGGAGGAAGAAAACTTGGTCAACTAGAAAGAAAAAACAATATGGAATAATTATTTTAGGAGGACTGAATTTTTTAAATTATTACTCAATTTGAATAAAATTTGTTCAAGTTTTTGTTCAAAAATGTATCATTTACTATGTTTTCATATTATTTTCTTTTTATTTATGTATATTATGAATAGATATTGATAAAACTTGAAATAATTGCAATCAGAGTACCCTTTTAAAAATATATTTAAAGTTTTAACAAATACAGTAGCCCTAGAAGAAAATAAGTATAGATATTGATTTATTGAAAAAAAAACTTTTTAAATATAAAAAATAAAACAATTTGGTATTTAAAACAACAATTTTCTCTCTATTATAACCAGAAACTTCATATTTCAAATGAAATTTCAATTTCTGATTGCTGATGTTGTTTTGATTTATATTATCAATATTTGAATATATTATCTATAATTTTTACATGAACATTTTATGTATACAATTATTGTAGAGGTGTGACTTCAAGATATCGATTTGTTATCTTTCATAATCATTACTGACGTTGTCTATGCAATTTGGTTTCTTGACAATAAAATTTTATTTTTTTAATTAATTTATTTAATTTACTTATTTGTAGGTTGACGTGCGTAGCGGCGGCAACAAGACGTGTCTGATGGTGGCCTGTCACCAGGGCCATATGGACATTGTGTGCCTGCTTCTCTCGCACCACGCCAACATGGAGTTGGAGGACAGCGATGGCGATCGCGCCCTGCATTACGCCACTTTCGGGTCAGTCAGTCAGTCAGTCAACTGAAATTAATTTCAAAATAATTCTAAATATCTGGTACCGAGCTTCGCTCTGAAGCTGCGGCCGAACTGTTGAATTACATAAATGTGTTATTTGAAAAAATAAATTCAAAATTGATCACCTCTCACAATTTTTTGACATGAACATGTGTTATAGATTTGAATGTAACTCCATTTACTCCAGCTGGAACAGCGTTTGTCAGCTAACGATAACAGCCATTATACGCAGTACTTGGGATTATTCCTGAAGGAATATTTAATTCTTTTATTAATCCTGCCAGAGAGTTTTCCCGGACATGAGACCTGGTGCAATCTTATTTTTCCATCACGGTTATATTACATTTCAAATTTCGAGGAAATTGTTAGAGCCGTTTTCTAGATCCGTGTACATACACATACAGAAATTACTCGCTTAAGAATTCTTCTTCATCATCTTCTTCTTCTTCTTCTTCTTCTTCTTCTTTTGGTTTCACTCATTATTGTCATGTTCATTATTTCACTTCGTTAACTGTGTTATGTCTTTCAATAAAAATATCTTCATTGTACAATTTATGTAATCTTCAATTCTGTTAATATCAATGAAAAACATAACAATGATGATGATTATCGATGATCGATGATATAATTATGTTATGGTTTCTTTTTGCAGGAGCCAGCCGGAAATAATCGAACTGCTGCTGAACCGGGGCTGCGACATCAACCAGGTGAATAAGCAGCTGTGCTCGGCGCTGCACATTGCCGCCAACAAGCAGCATGTCGCCTGCACCCGGGTGCTGCTCAAGTACAGTGCCAACGTCAACATACAGGCAAGTGATATTTATTTAACAACTAGCCGGCTGGCTCGCTTCGCTCGCCTTCTCCGCCTAGCCAGGGCTCCGCCCCTGGACCCCGGCAGTGTAAGTGAGTCAAACAGCAAAACCTCTGTCAGTGTCAGCTGAGGCAAACAGGCTCGCTTCGCTCGCCTGCAAATTCCGTTCAGAAGGGATTCGAAATTTATTGAACGCAGCATTTCTAGTCCTAATTTGGACCTGTTTACTTAATTTCAACATTTTCTGTCAATTTGTTCTCGAAAAATCTAAGAAAAACTCTGAAAATTCCGAAAAATAGTAAAACGCTAATATTAAGCGTAACCTTGGGAAGTATATTGGACATAGTTTAAAACTTTATTCAATATCTTCCAAATTAGTTCATCTATAATCTCGCTGAACCATTGAATTTGTCGTATTAAGGTGGAAGATATGCAACCCGCAATACATCTACAATTTTGAAAAACTTATTACTTGCTTAATCATGAACGGATTTCAAAAATATTTTAACACAACATTTCTAGACCTTATCTGAACCTGTCCAACAAATATCAACATTTTCTACCGATCGGTTTTCGAAAAAAATTAGAAAATGCCGAAAAACTATAGAAAAACTCAAATATTTGGGAAGTTTCAAAATTCCGTTCTTAGTAGGCGTCTAGAGGTCCAACTGAACATATCTGCCAAATTTGAACGCATTTGGTTTGGTAGATTTTTAGTTCTGCTGATGAGTGATTCAGTGCCATTTCGCATTTATATATAGAGATTATTTCTCTTTGGAGGCAACAGGGTGTATAGACTAGTAGAAGTGGGGCAGAGTGCAGCAGCTGACTATGTTACTGACGTCACGGAGTTCCTCTAGTCAAAAATTTTAGCATTGCTTTCCCTATCCTTGGCGGAAAATCGTACGCATTTTTCCAATTTACGGAAATACAAAATTTTTTAATAGATAAATTTCTTATATGAGCTTGTAGAGAATTTCAAGACCTACAGTTTGAGTGATTTAAATCTATATTTTACTCAAATTCAACGTTTGAAAAATTCTGTTAACGTATCTCGAGAATGCTCTGCAGTTGGGCTAATTCAATTATGAGTAGCAATGCTATTATAAGATACATGTATAATATCATTCCATCATAAGACCCTCTGGCAAGATAAGAAAATGACTCCCGATCGGTCAATATTGGTTCAAAAATTATTGATCTGGTCTCAATTTTAGGAAACATTCTGATCTACAATTTGAGACCAAATCTGCTTGGACAGACTATACCAAATTGAAAGGATTAAATTTACTGTATAGTCTGTCGAAGCAAAGAAGACCCTCTGGCAAGATGAGAAAATGACTCCCGATCGGTCAATATTGGTTCAAAATTCATAAATTTAGTCTCAAATTGTAGAGCAGAGTGTTTCCTACAATTTGAGACTGAATTTGTAATTAATGAACCAATATTAACCGAGCTGGAGTCATTTTTTCATCTTGAGAGAATGTCTTCTTTGCTTGGACAGACTATACCTTGCTTAATACCAAATCGAATGGATCAATAATTAATACTGTAATTAGTTTGGGTCAAATCTAATCCAGTGATGAGCAACCAAGCGTTAAGTAATACGGTGAGTTAAGTATGAGTTAAGTGTTACGATTGTTAGTTTGAACTTAGTGGATAGGTTGGCTTAGCTTTCTTATTTGATTGTTTCTCCCACAACCATTCTTATTTCTACATTAATTATAATTTTTTTAGTTTTGTAAATTGACTGTTTTTTTTGCAGGATTCATATGGGGACACACTATTTTTTTTTTTAATTTATTTGAGGAATAATTTGTCGGAGATACTCAATTGTTCCTCCTACAGCCGGTCTTATTTCTGCATCAATTGTATAGTTGGCGCAATCTAAGTTGACGAAAACCCCCACCACCCAAGAAATAGCTACGTTGTCTTTTTGCGTGAAATTGAAACTACTCCTAACTCAAACACATTCAACTGAATGTTAAAAGTGACAGCGTAGCTTCGGAAAAATCACGCGGTGTTGTGAAACTCACCATTTTTATGATAAACCAGCTGTTTACAGCTCGAATATCTAAGTCGATTAGCAATAACTCCAATCATTAATATACAATGATTCATGCATAATATGCGGTATGTTATACCGCTCTCCTTTTACTTTGAAACTCTTGAGAGGCCAAATTACGATCTTTCGACTCTTTTCAACATTTGAAAAAATAATTTTAATTGTTTTTGAACAACTTTCTCGCTTTCACCACCCACTTATCTTCTCAAACAAAAAAGTTTCTAGATCATCGAAAATTTCATGTTTTCTGTTCGAGTAGACTCGACATTGACAAACATATTCATTAATTGAAACATAATTATTGGTCGGATATAGAAAATTCAAAAACCATTAGAAAGCTCGAATTCTCCTTGTCATTTTGATATAAAAAACTTTATTTTCACTACAACCCATTATTTTGAGATAAGTGATATACAAAAAAAGTAATATTTTCGCGATTTTTCAATTTTATCAAATTTTTTTATTTTGTTTATTTGTTTATGAGGGTGAAGCCCACATGAGCTCATAGGCTTGTGCGTGGGTAATGAAATGGATGATAGGTGACGACTATTTTTTAGGTAGTCGGCACCGACGGCTTATCGTCTCCTCCGAAAGACGGGGTGGCCGTATCTATGTGATTGTGCTGTGGTCAAAAATTGTTTCCCCGCTTGGGACTTGAACCAGGGTCCACCTGGTTATCAGACCGGCGCTTAATCACTCCTCCAACGAGCCACCCATAAAAAAAAATCAAATTTCCTTTGAATCCTTCCACCCAGGAACTTTTTGAATACTACTGGCATATCGAGGATAAAATTCTACGTCTAGATATGGGGTTTAATCGCGAATTTGAAGATGTTCCAATTTCACACAATCTGGCAATACAGCTATATCCCGGGTGAAGAGAAAAACAGTCAACTTAGATTGCGCGGATTATAATTGTTATTTTTTGTAAATCTGCAGGATTCGTATGGGGACACACCGCTGCATGACGCAATCGGCAAAGACAATCTGTCTGAAATAATCGAGCTGCTGTGTAGTGTGTCCAGCATAGACTTTTCGCTGTACAACAAGCGCGGCTTCAACGTACTGCATCAGGCTTCCATCAAGGGAAACAATTTGTAAGTCATTTTTTGCCATGTTCTTCAAAAGTATTCACATTTAAATCTTTGACTGTTCAGTTTCGTGTTAGTTTTAACTGATTTGTCAAAGTATTTCATCAGTATTCTGGTATTGGTTAGTCTGCTGTTAGGCTGAGGCCGCACTGCCGGTGGGTAGAGCATGGAGGGTGGAGGGTAGATGGTAAATCTATAGAACATACACACCCACCACAGTAAAGCCAGCTCCATACATGCGCTATTCGGGAAACACCGAACACCTAGTCGCCGAATCACGACTAGTGGGAGCGGAGTGTTCGCTATTTGAAATAGCGAACACGAATGTTTGTGTGTTCCGTCCATTGTCGGTCTTTTGGACACATCAAAGTGGACGAATGTTCGGCAAATAGCGAACTTTTTGCTCATCCACACATTCGCCTTCATGTTTGGCTAATTTTGTTGTTTGTTGTTGCATGTAGATTGAGGTTAAGTCAATTGAGGAAAAGTTTCATATGTGTTAATTTAATACATAATTTTTTCAGACGAGATAAATATTAAATTACAGTCTGTGGATGATTTCTAAGTGATATAATCAATTCTGATACTATGAAATTGAATTAAATTCAAATATTATATTGAAAACTAGTGAATGTCCAGCCCGTTTCAGGTTACTGAATTATATAAAAATTACTGTCTTGATTCTTTAAATGTTTTAAAAATTCCTACAAACATTAATATTCAATCAATACCAAGATGTAAGTTGAAATTAGTACCATAGTGTTCGATTTTTGAAAGTTGAAATTTTCGACAGTATTGACCTTGAAAATGTCACCTATTCGGGTGACGATTCGCCATTCCCAGTACGAATACGTGCTCGGAAAACCACGCATGTGTGGAGATGTGTGTTCGTTAGTTGGAAAATAGCAAGCAAAACTGTTCGCCAAACACCAAATGTTCGGTATTTCCCAAATACCGCATGTATGGAGGCGCCTTTAGTTTTAACTGATTTGTCAAAGTATTTCATCATTATAGTCTATCCAAGCAAAGAAGACCCTTTGGCAAGATGAAAAAATTACTCCAGCTCGATCAACATTGGTTTAAAAATATTGATTTGGTCTCAAATTGTAGATAAGAATGTTTCCTACGATTGAGACAAAATCAATAATTTTGAAACAATATTGACAAAGCTGGAGTCATTCTCGTCTTGCCAGAGGGTCTTCTTGCTTGGACCAGACTATATACTGTGATGATTAGTCTGCTGTTAGGCTGAGGCCGCACTGCCGGTGGGTAGAGTGTGGAGGGTGGAGGGTGGATGGTAAATCTATAGAACATATGCACCATCCACATTAATACATCGTATGAATGGTATGTGTTCAGCCGCCATCTTGGAATTCTTAAATATGGTCAACATAACCTCAAAAAAACAGTATGACGTTATACCATTCATTCAATGTATTACTGTGGATGGTGTGTATGTTCTATAGATTTACCATCTACCCTCCACGCTCTACCCACCGGCAGTGCGGCCTCAGCCTTGAGGTATAGTCTGGTCGAGCGCAGTAGACATTCTGGCAAGATGGGGAAATGACTCCAGCTCGGTCAATATTGTTTCAAAAATTATTGATTTGGTCTCAAATTGTAGAGCAGAATTTCTTCTACAATTTGAAAGCGAATACCGTACATAATATTTTTTTAACCAATATTGACCGAGCTGGAGTCATTTCCCCATCTTACCAGAATGTCTTCTTTGCTTGTACAGACTATACAGTAAATTTAATCCTTTCGATTTGGAAGAGAAGAAGAAGAAGAACCGATATCGACAGAGCTGGAGTCATTTCCCCATCTTGCCAGAATCTCTTCTTTGCTCTGCCTTTACAGATAGATATTCAGTTTTCTATTGTAGCTATCACGTTTTAACAAACTATCTATATCTGTATTATCACACAGACTATATCTGTAGTTGAGACTATAGATATAGAAACAAGTATTAGGACCATAGAAGTAGAAATAATTCAGGAAAGTATGTATAGGTCAAGAAATAATGTTTACAAACCTTCTCCACCATCCTGATTGCCCCACTCCCAGTTGGCCCCCCTCACAACTTTGGCCCCGACAAATATTCCCTGCAGCTGCACCTTGGGACTGCCTCTTCTCGGCTGCAGATCAATTCTGCAAAAAAATAAAACAGTTCATTAGTTTTACAACGTCCATCTACAGTCTGTCCAAGCAAAGAAGACCCTCTGGCATGATGAGAAAATGACTCCAGCTCGGTTAATATTGTTTCAAAAAATATTGATTTGATCTCAATCACTGTGTCCACATCTTTGCGACTTTCGGCATGCTGGTTTCAGCCAGCAGCACGCCACACGTAGCAACAAAATCGAAAAGCGCAAGCCGCAAGCAGCACGCTGGGAGCGTGCTCTTCTCTTTTCCATCAAGCTGTGATTGAGCAAGCTAATATGATACTAAATCGGGATGGAAAGCAATACTCTTCTAATTCCAATCGAAAATCGTGTGTCGTGTGTGAGGTGAAAGAGTAATATAATCTTTGCCATACTCGTATGTAATACACAACTTTCAAGCTAGATTTGCGTTTGGAAAATTGCCGTTTACAGGAGAATCAAAGATCAGCTGTTCTGAATGCGAGAATAATCATTTTGATGATTATTACAACACTAGTCATCATTACGATGATAATTATAGCACTGAAAATCTAGCCCAGCTGTTTTTTCCGAACTCCGACGTATGAATAAACGAGTCGAACAAGCCAAGCATGACAGTTCAGTGTGTGCGTTTGTGCTAGTGTTGTGTTGAGGTTATGTTGGCTTCAGTTAATGTTTTCAGTTGTTTGAGGTTTTAATAAATCTAGAGACTCAGTCTTGTATGACGAAAAAATGTACATAATTCGTGTGGAAAAGTTTACAAACTCATAATTATTTTCCAAACTCGCATACCGCTTGTTTGGAGAACATAATTATTTGTATGTAAAAACGCCTTTTCCACACTCATTATGTAATATACTATTCCCGTCCGTTACACTGCATTGATGGATGACGTCACCCGTGTTATTCTTATGGGTTTACTTTACTCCCTAGGGAAAAATCATCCACTTTCTCCCTAGGGAGAAAATGTGATGCTCTATCGTTCGATTCCGGGGAGTAAAATGCGACCTTACATGGTAGGGGAGGAAAAAGTCATTATTTATGTATGTTTTTGTGATTGCAGTGCAACCGATAAGATCCTGGTGCGCTCGCGTCAGCTGGTGGACGAGAAGAAGGAGGACGGGTTCGGGCCGCTGCACCTGGCCTGTCTGAATGGCCACAAGGCGGTGGCCGAGACGCTGCTGGTCAAAGGCAGGGCGCACATCGACATACGCAACAACAAGCAGCAGACGCCGCTCTTGCTAGCCGTCTCACAGGTGAGTTATTTATTTAGCCTATTGGTTTGCCCAAGCACATTCAAACTTGAGGCACTCAAATTTTAAGGGACACTCAAATATTTGAGGAACCCTCAATTTTGACGAATCGTTAATTAACAGCTGACATTTCCTATACTTTTAACATAGGAGAGTTGAGGGCCCTCAAACCAAAGTTGAGGGACCCTCAAATTTTGACGAATGCTCAGATAACCAGCTGACATTTTCTTTAAAAAAATTATAAAAGTGAATAAATATGGTTATTTTGTTTATAAGTATGTTTTCTTTTCTCTCTCCTTCTCTTTCTCTCTCTTTCTCTTTTTCTTTCACCTTTTCTTCTCTCACTCTTCTCATATCTTTTTCTACTTTTTTACAATATTTTTTTTGTCTTGAAGGTTTTTTTATAATTTGTTTTTATATAAAAATAGTAGCAACTCTCACCTGCGCACAGGATTTTTTCTTGCAGGTGATTTGGTTTTTATAGTTAAGTTGAAAGTTTTAATTGTAATATGTTTTGTTTTCTAAAACCTCAATAACTTTGATTTGATAAAAGTAATAAATATGGTCATTTTGTTTACATCTACTCGTCAGTACGTTGTAAGATTATGCATTCTCCAAATTAGCAAACATTGAAGTATCTTAATTAATAGTTTAAGGGAGAATCGAAATACACCGAAATATATCGATATATTCATGCCACAATTTATTTTGTCTTTATTCATTTAAAAAATTACAAAATATCATGCAAACACTCGAAGTAGGCTACTGCTGGATTTTAGGTTATCGCTTTGAACTGATGATAATATTATTTTGTTACAATATGAGTACCGTATGTAACCAATGAGAATGCAGATTCGCTTCAGAAATTTCTAATAAAATGTCAGCTGTATATCTGAGCATTCTTCAAAATTTGAGGATTCCTGCTCAAATATTTGAGTGTCTCTTGAAATTTGAGGGCCCCTCAAGTTTGAGTGTGCTTGGAAAAACCGGGCAAGAGAGTCATAAAATTCAAATTGGCAGGAATAAAAGAATCACAACACTCTTGGAAATAGGTTATGAAAAATAATTCAAATTTGAAAACTACTACAAAATAAAATTGAATGCTTATTTGGGATCATTTACATCTCGGGTTATAGTCCGGCGGAGCAAAGAAGACATTCTGCCAAGATGGGGAAATGACTCTAGCTCGGTCAATATTGATTCAAAAATCATCAATTTGGTCTTAAGTTGTTGATAAAATTGTTTCCTACAATTTAAGATCAAATTGATATCTTTTAACAAATATTGACCGAGCTGGAGTCATTTTCCCATTTTGCCAGAATGTCTTCTTTGTTTGGACATAACCTAACTCACCTAGTAAGCATTTTGCCTCAGTCATTTTGTTTCTGTCTATGCTAGACTTCCAGAAGCTAGAACTAGATTATGTTTTAAATTTTCATGCTTTACATTAGCTTTCACTAGTTTACATCAATGTATAGTAGTCTGTCCAAGCAAAGAAGACCCTCTGGCAAGATGGGAAAATGACTCCAGCTCGGTCAATATTTGTTCAAGAATTATAAATACTACTGTCTTACTCGTAGATCAATTTGTTTCCTACAATTTTAGATTAAATTGGCTATTTTTGAACCAATATTGACCTAGCTGGAGTCATTTTCCCATCTCGCCAGAAGGTCTTCTTTCCGTATACAAGAAACCGGCTAACTTTTTGGGCCGGTCAGCTCAACTTTATCCAATTCAGCTGTTAACACTTGAGCGTGATTGTTATTGATTGTAATTTGTTGTAATGCAAACCAAATAATGTTGATTGATTCCAGGGTCACTGTGCGGTGATTGAGCTGCTGGTGTGTGGCGGCTGCGACATAAACGCGGTCGATGAAGAGGGTGACACGGCGCTGCACATTGTGCTCATGAAACGCAACTCGATCAGCACCGAAATACAGGAGGACCAGGCGCCCACTATACACGGAGTGAGTATCAACAATAATTATTGTGGATCCATAATAATGTGTTTGTGGAGGAAAATCAACTGGAAGAGGAAGATAATGTAGCATTTTTAGGAATTTTATTGGACAAGAGGATGACATGGCATCCTTACATTGATAGGATAATTTGTAATAAAATTTCGTCTGGCATATTTGTTTTGAGGCAGCTCTCTAGGCTTAATGATAAAAACTCTTGTTAACAGCGTACCATGGTCTCATATTATCACATATTAGGTATGCGATTATTGTATGGGGTAATTCATCTCAACAAAACCTGAACAGAGTCGTCCGATCAATCAGGTGCATGGAAGGAGTGAATAGACTGAATTATTGTAAGCCTTTATTTAAAAAACTGAGTCTCTTGAAAGGTTCCATCCTTGTATAGTCTGTCCAAGCAAAGAAGACCCTCTGGCAAGATGGGAAAATGACTCAAGCTCCATCAATATTGGTTCAAAAATCATGAATTTGATCTCAAATTGTAGGGATTAATTTGATCTATTATTAAAACCACATTTATATTTTTTTAACAAATATTGTCCAAACTGGAGTCATTTCCCCATCTTGCCAGAGGCTCTTCTTTGCTTGAACAGACTATATGTGTATGAAGTTACATTGCACGTTAGAAAGAATAGTGACAATCAAAATCTAGATGTGGATGGATAGAATACAAGAAATCGATCTGACTTTCATATTATGGTAAGCCTTAATAGCCGATTATTTGAAAAAAACCAGATTATATTGGTAGAAAATGCTATAATAGGCTACATCAGTCCTTAAAAAACAGTGACATTATAATGAAAAAAGTAAATAAATAAATTGAAAAAGTACCTATCTGACGGAGCTTATTATAGCTTACAAGAGTATTTATTAGACTCATAGATTTGAGTCATAATTGACGAAAAATGTTTTATTATTGAATTGTTATTCATAGTATTATTGACTTGTCTTATACTCCGTAACTGGAGTCTCCAATAAGACGAAATTGAAAAAAAAACAATCATAAGATGAGCAACAAACCTAACCTGGATTGTATTCTAAATTGGAAAAGTGGCAGTTTGGGCTGAAGCCTGTTGAACCTTACCATTTAGTATTATTAATAAATATATAAATAATATTGTTCTAAATAATAGTGTCCATTCTAAAAATGTCAACGGTTGGCCGCAGTCGAACAGTTGTAGCCCAACACGGCTTGAGACAAGAAAAGCCCAATATAAGAGCTGTGATTGTCTACAGCTGTTCGACTGTGGTAAACTGTCGGACCGTTTAGCGTAGCAGGAGACCTACCATTACACGCACACATACGCAAAAAGTTTGTTTATTTCGTCTCAACTAATCGTGAACAGGGTATTGAGCAGCTGAAGAATACAGTGACTATATAATGTTTATCTATGGTCCATTCGCGATGGCTTGAGACGAGATAACTTCTTCTGTTCAAATTTTGATCATGTGTATTTTTGATTGTATGACTTGTCTATTGCTTTCGTAGCCTGAGGGTGTATGAATAGAGCCGCGTTTCGACAGTCCGAGGCATGTGCCGCGAATGCCTCAAGGTACAGTCTGTTCACGCAAAGAAGAGTCTTGCTACTACTACTAGTCTACTACCTACTCCAGTCTCCAGCTCGGTCAATATTGGTTCAAACATTATTGATCTGGTCTCAATTAACATTTCGATCTTCATTTGAAGACCAATTTTCGAACCAATATTGACCGAGCTGGAGACTGGAGTAAACACGTATCGACAGTATGTGCCACACATGCCTTGGACTGTCGATACCGGGTTTGCTAGCAGCCAGGCAAACGCGGCACACAATTCGCAGCGAGCAGTGCCCGTTGCCTCGCAACGCACATCGAACAATTTTACAAACTAACCTCAAAATTGTACTCCATTCCTATGCATTTTTGTGATTGAGAATTCTATTTGGGTGCAGAAGGTTGTAATAGGCAATAATAAACATTGCCTTAAATTTTTATCTACTAATTGAGCACAAACTAACCTGCAAAGTCCAAATTATCAATTGTCAGAGCTTAGTTGCTTTGTCTCCCACTTGATGGCGCTAGTCAATTTGTTTGCGTGCTCGCATTTTTGTTAGGCCAGTATTACACGATAATAGTTCTATGATATGATCATATCTGATCATATGGAAAAAGATGAAAATATGATTTGGTATTTTCAACTCTTTCCAAATACGAAATCATATTTTCATCTCTTTCCATATGATCAGATATGATCATAGAACTATTATCGTGTAATACCGGCCATATGATCAGATATGCTCATAGAACTATTATCGTGTAATAATGGCCTTACAAAAATTGCAGATCACACATATGCCTCAGCCATAAGTTCATACTTTTTTTGCGTCAACAGACTGTACCGCGAGGCATTCGTGGCACATGCCTCGGACTGTCGATACGCGGCTTAAAAGTAAATGTTGAATGTAATTGAGTGTGGTTGTGGTTGGCAGATTTGGAGCCAGGTGTCGCCACGCTACGAGGGCAATTCGGTGGCGCTGGCCATTGCCTGCTATCTGGTGCAGGAGGGCTGCGAGCTCGATAAGCAGAACAACGCCGGCAAAACGCCACTGGACATTGTGGCCGACACAAACTTCGCCGAAATATTCAATCGATACATTATCGGACAACGGAGGTGAGTGGATGTTACAGATTACAAGTTGAAAATAATTTTCTTTTATAATTATTTCAATCTGACTTTAAAAACAATCCATGAGTACAGTCCGGGGAGCATTTTATCTATATTACAATGTAAAAATATCTAATCTTTTTAATAATTGGTTAGTGTTTTGATTTGCAATTCTATGCTCTACTAGCCGGCAGGCTCGCTTCGCTCGCCTTCTCCGTCTAGCCAGGGGCTCCGCCCCTGGACCCCCCGCCAGTATCGGCAGTGTAAGTGAGTCAAACAGGCTCGCTTCGCTCGCCTACAAAACCTCTGCCAGTGTCAGCTGAGTCAAACAGGCTCGCTTCGCTCGCCTGCAAATTCCGTTCAGAAGGGGTTTGAAATTTATTGAACACAGCATTTCTAGACCTAATCTGGACCTTTTTACCAAATTTCAACATTTTCTGCCAATTTGTTCTCGGAAAATCTAAGAAGAATTCCAAAAAATAGTAAAACGCTAATATTCAGCGTAACCTTGGGAAGTATATCAGACATTGCTTGAAACTTGATTCAATGTTTTCTTAATTACTCCATCTATAATCTCGCTGAACCATTGAATTTACACTAAGGATTGGTCGTATCAAGGCGGAAGATATGCAACCCGCAATACATCTACAATTTTGAAAACCTGATTACTGGCGTAATCTTGAACGGATTTCAAAAATATTTTAACACAACATTTCTAGACCTTATCTGAACCTGCCCACCAAATATCAACATTTTCTACCGATTGGTTCTCGAAAAAATTGAGAAAACGCCGAAAAACTATAGAAAAACTCAAATATTTAGCGTATCCCTGAAAAGTTTTTAAAATCCGTTTTTAGCGCGCGTCTAAACGTCCAACTGAACATGCCTGCCAAATTTGAACGCATTCGGTTCAGTGGATTTTTAGTTCTGGTGATGAATGAATGAATCAGTCAGTACCATGTCGCTTATATAGATATAGATTACTTAGTTTCTACTATCGCATGATTGTAGATTTGATGATATAGTCTGTCTAAGCAAAGAATACATTTTGACAAGATGATAAAACGACTCCGGCTCGGTCAATATTGTTTCAGAAATTATAATTTTGCTCAATTTTAGGAAACAGAAACATTCTGATCCACCAAATATTGATTGAGCTGGAGTAATTTTCCCATCTTGCTTCGATACTTCTTTGCTTGGATTTTAACAGAAAAAATAGTATATTTTTCATTTGTTTAAAACGTTTCAAAATTGTGAAAAGTAATACTAGTTCGTTGGTAAGAAGTGAATTTCCAAACATAACATATTATATATACATATACATCGTACATACATTACATATACATTTATATCGTTCATCGTATCAATGTAAATCTTATGAGGTTGGCAAATGTATGGTATAGTCCTGTCCAAGTAAAGAAGACATTCCGGCAGGATGGGAAAATAACATCAGCTTGGTCAATATTGGTTCAATAATTATTAGAAAATTGGTTTCAAAGTGTAGAACACATTCTGATCTAAAATTTGAGACCAAATTCATAATTTTTGAACCAATATTGATCGAGCTGAAGTCATTTTCCCATCTTGCCAGAATTATAGATTCGACCGATCAAAAGTGTTAAATTCAATCTACACACTCTATGAGTGGACAGTCTTGAATCTGATTGAAATACAGGGTGTTTCAGGAGGAATGTGCAATACTTCTCAGGCTGACTCCTCACACCTAGTAGACAAAAAAGTTCCATGGGACCATCCCCAAAAACGCTTTGTTACCGAGATAACAATGGCGGAGAATTGAGATTTTTCAAAATATATTAATTTTTCTAATTTTTTAGAGGCTTTAGTGAGGTTCTGAAATAATCAATTCCTATGTTAAATTAGCTGAGGAATTCAATGAAACTAGTTCCAAAAATTGACAAAATGTAGCACAAGTGATAAATTTGTGTTTAGTAGCGATTTTCCGATTTTTGATCGCCATTTCTGAGATTTGGGTGAGATTCACACAACCGCCGCCATTTAACTTTTTCTTTAGAATCCGACTCTCTTCAACTTCCATTAATAAAAAATACAATTTTATGATTCCTTATCCAGTTATAACCCTTATTGTTGAAAAATGGCGTTTTCTAGCATATTTTCCCAATTATCTCAATAACCGTTAAAGTTACAAACTTGGAACTGGTTTCATTGAATTCCTCAGCTAATTTTACATAGGAATTGATTATTTCAGAACCTCACTAAAGCCTCTAAAAATTAGAAAAATTAATATATTTTGAAAAATCTCAATTTTCCGCCATTGTTATCTCGGTAACAAAGCGTTTTTGGGGATGGTCCCATGGAACTTTTGTCTACTAGGTGTGAGGAATCAGCCTGAGAAGTATTGCACATTCCTCCTGAAACACCCTGTATATATTTCCCTCCTTTGGTAGATTGACTTGTTGTTAGTAGAGACAGCCAGTCGTTTCCCGTCTCTGGAGGAATAGTAATTTTTGTATTACACTCTAACTAATTAACTAGATGTTAATCAGATGTGTTTTGCGCCGTCACTTGGTTACGAAAACTGGATTATGGTTGAGAGGATCAACGTGCTAACCACTCGTTACCTCTATCCTGGTTGATGATTATACAACTCTGCTGTATAGTGGAGTGAGTATGAAGCTGGCAACCAGCTGGTAGTCCTAAGCCCTTCATGGGCTATTGAGCCATTTATTTATTATAGCGAGTTTCTTTTAATTTGCTGAAAAATTTCAAAGTGAATCCATAATATTGAAATCCTATGGTTTATCTTATATTATTCATTTCTGGAACTTAAAAGTGGACTTTTATCGAAATTCAAAATTGTTTGTGATAAAATATTTTTGGAAGTGAGAAATTATTAAGAGAACTATTATTAAGTAGTGGACGGCAAACTGCCGAACGGCAAAATCAAGCCCCATAAGAACAATGTAATTTTTATCAATCTCTTGGAGCAGATATTGCCTCTATTTATGGACATAATTTCACGTTCTTTATGTCATTGGAAAGAGAATTTAATTCTCCAGGGGCGTTACTTTCTACTTTTTCGATTTTTAGTTTATTTTAATAATTACAGTTCAATACTTTTTTAGGTAATTAATTATGCGATAATTATTAAAATAAACTAAAAATCGAAAAAGTAAAAAGTAATGCCCCTGGAGAATTAAATTCTCTTTCCAATGACATGAAGAACGTGAAATTCTGTCCATAAATAGAGGCAATATCTGCTCCAAGAGATTGATAAAAATTACATTGTTCTTATGGGGCTTGATTTTGCCGTTCGGCAGTTTGCCGTCCACTACCACCCACTCTTAAGTGAAAATGGACATTGTGGATAGACATAATAACCTACATCTTGAACCTTCATCATCATCAATCATCATCAGCACTCATTCATCCTTTGCTTAAAATACTTGGAAACCAAGTCGCAATTGTAAAGAAAGAATAAAGAATTATCAAGTTACAACATATACTTAATGGAAGGTTCGACAGGATGACTCCCAAAACTGTCCCTTTACCTACATAGAAATAAATACTGATTGATATTATTGTGATTTCTTTCGTGTTGCAGCGCGGCAGCCGACGAAGCGGCAGCGGTGGCAGCAGCAGCAGCCGAAGGTGGCGACGGAGAGGGGGCCGACGACAACGACGACGATGACGCCGTGTCGCTTGTGCGCAAAAAGCCGATCGAGTGTGTGTTCTGCTCGGAGCTGTTCGACTCGCTCGTCATCCTCGAGCCGTGCAAGCATCGTATTGTGTGCGAGGAGTGCAGTTCGCGGCTGAAAAAGTGCTTTCTCTGTCACAAGCTCATCGACAAACGCGTCACGCAAGGTGAGTGCAGCATCGTGACATTCAATTTTGAAAACATACATCAATTAATTAAGGGATAATCCCTTAATCCCTTCCCTCATTTGGGAGATTGGCTGTCGTTGGTCAGTCGTTTCCCGTTTCTGGAGGAATAGTAATTGTTGCATTACACTCTAACTGATTGACTGCATGTTATTCAGAGGTGTTCTGCGCCGCCAATTGGTTGTGAAGACTGGCTTATGGTTGAGAGGATCGACGTGCTAACCACACGTCACCTCTATCCTGGTTGATGATTATTCGGCTGCTGTATTTTCTGTCTGGGCTGGGTGGGCATTCTGGCGGGGTGGGCATTCTGGCAGGGTGGAGATGGCTTCGGCTCGGTCGGTGTTGGTTCTGGGGCTGTGGGTTCTTTCGAGAATTTATGGCTTTTGCGCCGGTATTGGCCGGGCTGGAGTCGTCTTGCCGGTGTGTCTTCTTTGCTTGGACGGACTGTATAGTTTGGTGAATATGAAACTGGCAACCAGCTGGTAGGCCTAGGCCTTTCATAGGGCTGTTGCGCCATTGACAAACAAACAAAAAAACATTTAAAATTCTCAAAGTTATCTTTAAACGGCGGCAGATTACTGTTACGCACTAGTGCTACAAAAGTCCAAAACTGAGGCAGATACGGTCTGTCCAAGCGAAGAAGACATTCTGGCAGGATGAGAAAATGACTCCAGCTCGGTCAATCTTGATTCATAAATGATTAAATTGGTCTCAACTGTTGGAAACATTCTGATCTACAGTTTGAGACCAAATCGATAATATTTGAACCAATATTGACCGAGCTGGAGTCATTTTCTCATCTTGCCAAGAAGACCCTCTTCTTTGCTTGGACAGACTTTAAATCATCATTGAAAAGCAATCTAATAGTTGGTCTCAAACCGTAGACAGATATTTTTCTACAATTTGAGACCAATTTAAACTAGTATTGACTGAGCTGGAGTCATTTTCCCTTCTTGTTGTGTCCGTCCCACTTTAACATTCTCAAAATTCTAGTTGCAGGCAAGGTTATTATAGTCTGTCCAAGCAAAGAAGGCATTCCGGCAAGATGGGAAAATGACTCCAGCTCGGTCTGTATTGGTTAAAAACTTATAAATTTGGTCTCAAATTGTGTAAAACATTCGGCTCTACAATTTGTGATGAATTTGAAATTTATAATTTTTGAACCAATATTGACCGAGCTGGAGTCATTTTCCCATCTTGCCAGAATGTCTTCTTTGCTTGGACAGAGTATAAAAGAAGATTGTTTTCATAACTGCCTGATATTGGACAAAATGAAAAAACGGGTGAGGAGACTAAAATTTGAACGTAGTTTAGATCAGCACCAATATACATTTTAGTGAAAAATATCATATGTTGTTGATTTTACCCAAGATTATTAAAGGCATATTGTAATAATTTTGTAGTAACCTTGGATGTGGCCTACATAATTTTTGGATCTAACACTTTCCAATTTCCCGAAAATCGGAATAACCTTGTCTTAAGTACCCTTGGGTTGCAGGGAAATTTGAAACGGGTTATGAATCTGGATAGCTAGTTCACACCAAGGTAAATAAATCTACCAGGTAGGCCAGCGTCCATAAGAGCCCAGCAGTCCACTTTCTTTCCTGTCGGATGACGTCACTAGTTTTATTTTTTACATTATGCTTTATACCTATATTTATGATTCGACATGTATCTAGGATTCCAATTTTCCAGCTGTTCCACAGAGAATTGAAAAATAAAAAATACCACATAAAAAGCTCAATATCAATGAAAATAATTGTGAAAATATTCAAAAATGATGAATTAATTTATTGAGTATTATTACAGTCGAATAATAATGAGTAATGTTATGATATTAGAACAATATAATGCTATTGTTGTCATAAATTGGGGCCAAAGATTCGAGAAGCTGGCGCTCTCGTTGAGAAAAAAATAAGCTTTGGTGGGTTAAAACTATGCGATTACGATTATAAAAATGAAAATAATCATATTTCACTACAAAACAACTTGGACAACTTAAAAATATTGTTTCCTTGTTAATTGTGATGTTCTCAACTCATCAGAATTAATTACAATACTATTCTTCAACACTAACGAAAATAGGTTATGTTTACATTTTCATCAGCTGTGCTTTTCATTTTGGGCGCTAGAGTGCGATATTGTAGAAAAATAGTGACGTCAGATTTGTGAACCATAATTTCCAGGCAAATATCCCACCTGGTAAGATTTACTAGCCTTGAGTCCAAACCTTAGAACAACGACAAACTGAACTCACTTGGAATAGCATTTTGAAACATTGCAAGAGAATGGAATAATACAGGGTGTTTCAGGAGGAATGTGCAATACTTCTCAGGCTGATTCCTTACACCAAGTAGACAAAAAAGTTCCATGGGACAAACCCCCAGAAACGCTTTGTTACCGAGATAGAAATGGCGGATAATTGAGATTTTTCAAACAATATTAATTTTTCCCTGTATAGTATTTTATTACATAACGAGTGTGGGAAGTTCAAGTTAACAAACGAATGAATGAAACACACCAACACCTTCCCATACGAGTTTGGTACAAATTTTTTTTTCATAGTATAAAATAAGTTGAAATTGAAAACTATAAATCCTTGTTCTAAAAACATAACTCCCAAACAGTTTGACCTCTGATGAGAGATGAGAACGACTTCCATTCTTCCAAAGAACAGCTGATATTTGATTTTCTCTTACGGGGGTAGCTGGCCAACTGCCGAACAGCAGAATTATGTCCCATAAGAACAATGTAATTTTTATCAATCTCTTGGAGCAGATCAACAGAATTTCACGTTCTTTATGTCATTGGAAGGAGAATTCAATTCTTCGGGGCTGACTTTTTACTTTTTTATTTTAAGTTTATTATAAGAATTAGAGTTCAATGCTTTTATAGTTCATTGATAATACAATTGAAATAAACTTGGAATCGAGAAATTGAAAAGTTCGGCCCCTGGAGAATTAAATTCTATTTCCAATACATAAATATTGTGAAATTCCGTCCGTTAATAACGGCGCTATCTGCTCCAAGAGATTGATAAAAATTACATTGTTCTTATTTATTTATTTATTTATTTATATATTTATTTATTTATTTATTGGAGCATGATTCTGCTGTTCGGTCGAATACTACCGCTCACTCTTTACAGCAATATTTGTAACGAAAATTTTGCTTGGAAAGTTGTTGATTACGTACTACTTCGAGCATAATAGCTATTTATGTATTAAGAGCGTAAAGCGCGACTTTATCGTTTGCGCAAAACAGTTATCGTGCGATGCGATAGCGGAGCGTGATAATTTTGCAAGAGCGACAAAGAAGCTTTACACGCGAATTACATACAAAAAATTTTCTACAACTGCACATTATAATAACCTGTTGAACTAATTTGATTTGTCAAATAGCCTACTGTAAACCTATTATTAAATTTCTCTGATGATTATTGTAATAATAAAATTAATCGATCCAGTTAAACTCAAAAATTATAATTCATTTTTAACTATTATTATATGTTTTAATTATACAAAAGAAAAAACAATTTTATGAACTGCAAAAAAAACAGTGGGGAAACAGAATTGAAACCGAAATCGTCGTACCGAGAATAATTCATGTTTGCCGCCCTAGCCAACTCGGCCACTGAGTAACTTATTCAAATGGGAGAAAATTCAGCCACATAGTTTTCCATCTTTTAGTGCATTTCATTCGAAAAATTCACTATTGGTCTTGCCCTGACAATCGAAAATTTATGATGTGATATATTTTACACGTTTCCGAGCCCCTAGAACACGAATTTGATGTCCGTTCAAATTCATATATCTATATATATATTTATATATGTACAGATTCTTGTGAACACGATAACTCCAAAGGGCTTGTCGGAGAGCGACCAAATTTTGCACAAAAATCATTAGTATTAATATCTCGGTCAAGTTCGTTAACCAGCCAAATTGGTTCAAGGGTAGGGGTTGAAATTAGGGAATGAAAGTTTAGAAAAATCACTACAAATCGACCAATAACTTGGTCGTTTTGAAAATTGGTGTGTATAATACGCCTATTATGCCCTACAATTTGAGCCATCAACGAAAAAAATCCAATCAAAAATGGCGGAGAAAGTGGCGAATAATTTTCCAAAAATCATTTTTTCATGGGTTTTTCGAAAAAGGCACTTTTGAATATTCATACCCTGAATAGCTCATTATGAGTCATATGATTTGAGCTATTATAGAATTGCATTTGAAATGCACTCTTTCCGACCGTCAGCTGCCGGAGCGATTTTTTTTCCTTCACTGACTAAAGCTTATCACATCACAGCTGATTAGCGAGCGTAAAGTAATTGAACTGCGCATGCGCAGATGGTTAGCAAGCGTAAAGTAGATTCTCCTCGGAAATTAGCAATTTTACGAGGAGAATTCAGTATGTAAAATCTTGTTTTACACGCAATTGTAGAAAACATTATGTTGATGTTTATTTTGTGTTTTGTAGACGGCCGTGTGGTGCCATTCAAGTCGAAACAGCCCAACAACGAGCGTATCCGCTATCTGGAGAGCAAGATGACAGAAATCGAGGAGAGCATTTCCTGTCCCATTTGCATGGAACGCAAACGCAACACCGTCTTCCTGTGCGGCCATGTTGCGTGCGACAAGTGCTCGCAAACGCTGCAGACCTGCCACATGTGCCGCAAGGAGATCACCAAACGCATCAACATCTATTGAGAGCCTGTAGTTTGGTCGAGAGTGTAGGACAGTGTGAGAGGAGGCAACTTGTAGCGGCTACTTGTCGTAATAGTATGGAGTGTACTGTGTTGGAAAGGCTTGTGTATCAACATCATTCTATTGTGGGGCAACTTGTAGCGGCGACATGTTGATATAGTGCAATTGAAATCTGGTCAAATACGAATAGAGTGTAATGTGTTGGGAGGTTGTGTTTACATGTTACGACACGTTGTTCTGCAATTGGAAAAATGGTTAATTGATGTGGGGACATGTGGCGGCTACATGCTGCAATTGAAGTCTGGTCAAATACGAATAGAGTGTAATGTGTTGGGAGGTTGTGTTTACATGTTACGACACGTTGTTCTTCGATTGAAAAATTGGTTATTTGAGCTCGTGACATGTGCGGCTACATGTTGCAATTGAATTTTGGTCAAAAGTTTGAATGCGAATAGATTGTTCCTTAGTGAAGGTTTGATTAATAATTTATTACATGTTGCTGTGTATTATAAGAATGGTCTAAAGTTTACCGTTTGTTTTAAGCTGTATCCACGGTTCAATGAAAACTTTATTCTCAAAAAGATGCAAGAATTTAAAAAAATAATAATAAAATTATACGTTAACCTACAACTCAAAACAATAGACGTTTTAATAAATGATACAACATGTTTCAATTCGATTGTATAATTTGTTTGACAAATGTATCATTTCACAAGTGTATCATCTTGAATATCTTCTTGAAATGAAATTGAACCGTGGACACATAGCTTGAAGAAGGTGGCTGATAATAAATCATTGCAACCTGTTATTAAGCCGTGTGAACACCAGCGACCACAAAATACAAATAGACGGAGTAATCCTCCTCTAACATTGAATCGTTATTATAAAGCAGATATAGTCTGTCCAAGCAAAGAAGACCCTCTGGCAAGATAAAAAAATGGCTCCAGCTCGGTCAATATTGGTTTGAAAATTATTGATCTGGTCTCAACTGTAGGAAACATTCTGATCCACAATTTGAGACCAAATCAATACTATTTGAACCAATATTGACCGAGCTGGAGTCATATTCTCATCTTGCAAGAGGGTCTTCTTTGCTTGGACAGACTTTAAATCATCGTTGAAAAGCAATCCAATTCAAAAAGCTGGTGCCAAAAAATAAATTCGCGTTTGGCGAATGACTTTCATAATTGCTCAGCTCTGTCGGGACAGTCTGAAGCTGTCTTCGAGAGTGAATTAGTGGAGCTGGGGTTGCTCTTGTTCCGTTGAACTCTCGCAGACAGCTGGCCGACTGTCCTGACAGATCTGAGAATTAACAACAGTCATTCGCCAACCGCCTAAACGTTTGGTTTTAGCTATATAAAAAAATCGAGTTGAAACATTTTATTGCGCGGTCATCTATTTGTATTATGTGGTCGTTGAAAATAATGTAAAACATGGGGTAGATGGTTTTATCTGTTAAGGAAGCTTTAACTTAATACAGGACTGAGCAACTGGGCCGCAATTGGTTTGCTAAATTCCGTTGTCTGATGGTGCATCGACTGTTTTTTCGGCGAAATTGGTGTTGGAAACTTTGTCCTGGTTCTTTGCGTCATCCACTTTGTTGTGGTTCTTTCTTCTTTGTAACCCACTCATGGGGCTATCATGAGGAATTCTGTTAAGATTTAAAATTTCGGTTATTTGTTATGATGATAATACCCTGATGAACTTCAGGCGTCTGATTGGAATATGACTTGTAAAAAAATGTGTTTAAAATTGTATGACTGGAAATTGAAGTTTTCAAAATACAAATTTTCAATTTGATAAATCCACTTATCTTCCTAAATTTAATGACATTCAACAAAAAAACGGATTTGACTCTTGCGTTGTTTAACCCGTTTACTTAAATGTGATGACACTAGTCTATTAAGATGGAATGAGGTATTCTTAATTTATTTCATAATCTGGGTTTAATTTCTTCCAACTATTCTTTATATTATTCTCTATTTGTACTAATTATCACTTTATAACACCACTGGCCTCTGTCAACAATACATCAAACTGCCTCATGTGATAGAATGAATAATTGAAATGGATTTGCATCGAAATATTCTTTATTCCATGTAAATTGGCCTCTATATTTAATGCTTTATATTACTTCACCATTAATATAATACTTCAATTCAATTAATATATTACTTCAATTAATATAATACTTCGCCATTTTGTTACCATGAATTTCAAAGCTTTTCCTGTTATTGCTAATAGATTTACTTTTTATGATCCGTGTGATTTCGAAGTTATAAGATATAACTATATAGAATTTGCTATTTATAAACTCGATTTGATGACGTTACAATTTGTAAAACAGAAATGAAGAGAACCAACTATTGTCTGTCCAAGCAAAGAAGACATTCTGGCAGGATGGAAAATTGACTGCAGCTCGGTCAATATTGGTTCAAAAATTTTCAATTTGATCTCAAATTGTAGGAAACATTCTGCTCTACAATTTGACATCAAATTTGAAATGTTTGAACAAATATTGACCAAGCTGGATTTCTTCTCCCATCTCGCCAGAATGTCTCCTTTGCTTGGACAGACTATACAATTTCTATAATTTTGTGGAATTTGTTGCGAGACATGTGCTGTTCCTATCCTGGAGCATTGCAACATCTAAGAGAAACTTGTTGTAATGTGAACTAGTCTCATGTATTTGTACAGTTATTTAAGGAAGCTTGAAAAGTATTCAATGATTTGTTCCACTAAGTCCATTTTTTGTTTGTGAAGAGTTTTGTATTATAGAAGAATTTAGTTTATCCATCACTTATATTATTTATCCAATGTTAAGAATTATTTTTATTTCTCATAAATATAAAATAAGAGTACGTTATTTTTAATACCTATCGATATGTATGTGCAAAAATGACTGAGAGTTCTTAAACTATGTTGCAGTGGCAACTGTAATGCTGAATCATTAACGTGTGTATGTTTTGGAATACATGAACATTGAGTGTAGTATTTTCAAACTGTTTTTTTATTTATTGAATCCTAGAGTTTTTCTATAAGCTAAGTTGATACTTGACTTGAAATCTCTTTTGTACATTGAAATAGAGGTTATTATAGTCTATCCAAGCAAAGTAGACCCTCTGGCAAGATGGGAAAATGACTCCAGCCTGGTCAATATTTGTTCAAGAATTATAAATGTGGTCCTTATAGTAGATCAAATTGTTTCCTAGAATTTGAGATCAAATTGATAATTTTTGAACCAAAATTGACCGAGCTTGAGTCACTTTCCCATCTTGCCTGAGGGTCTTCTTTGCTTGGGTCTTCTTCTCTTCTCTAGTCTGTCCAAGCAAAGAAGTTTTTCAAGAATTATAAATGAGGTCTTAAAATAGTAGATCAAATTGTTTCCTACAACTTGAGATCAAATTGATAATTTTTGAACCAATATTGACCGAGCTTGAGTCATTCTCCCATCTTGCCAGAGGGTATTCTTTGCTTGGACAGACTATAGCAAACCTTTTTAAAAACGATCCCTGTTGAGTCTTTCCCTGTAGGAGCGGCTATCAGAGGTGAGGCTCCGCCCACTATCATAAGTGACCAATCACCGACCGACTGGCGTCTGCTGCTCTTGGGCTCTTGAATCAAGCGCTGCTTTAATCTGTTCTGAAAGGCTGAAATATAGAGAATATATCGTCTTGAAAATCTAGTGTCATACCGCTAGTTTTGTTTATTTGTTTGTTTTATGAGGGTGAAGCCCACATGAGCTCATTGGCTTGTGCGTGGGTAATGAGATGGATGATAGATGACTACTTTTCAGGTAGTCGGGACCGACGGCTTATCGTCTCCTCCGAAAGACGGGGTGACCGTATTTATGTGATTGTGCTGTGATCAAAAATTGTTCCCCGCTTGGGACTTGAACCAGGGTCCACCTGATGGTTATCAGACCGGCGCTTTATCACTCCTCCAACGAGCCACCCTTGTCTACAGTCTGTTCAAGCAAAGAAGACTTTCTGGCAAGATGAGAATAAAAATCACCTCGGTCAATATCATTGGTTCAAAAATTATTAATCTGGTCTCAAATTGTGGGAAACATTCTTATCTAAAATTTAAAACCAAAATATTAGACTTATTGAAATTACATTGTTATTGGAAATACGATATTGCAAGATATTTCATTTACAGCCAAGCAAAAAAGTTCATCAAATTTAAATGCATGAAAATGCAAACAACCAACCCAGCAACCAGTACGGTAGGCTACTATAATTAGCTTTAAAACCACGAATACTGTTCAGGTATAGGCTATAATTATGGATTAAGAATAATTGATCTCTGTAAAATAACTAGCACAACCATTTCACCTTGAAATCCTAGTAAACCCGCATACCAGGAAACCAGGCTTGACCGATTTTAAGGATCCATCCAAGAATTATTGACTAAATAGGTCAAAATAAATAAACGGAGACTGTTTCCAAATACAGTTTGGTATTATAGTGGGATTATATATATTATTTTTTATAAAGATTAAGACGATTGGCAAGCAATTTTTGGGATTCACCCGATGCTTCAATATAGTGTGAACTGTGAATAAATAAATAAGTATGAGGGTGATGAAAATCTCCTTGATGATTCAACATCGTCCGTTCCTTTAAAACCTGTTTATATAGTTGATTCTCATCAACTTCTGCGAGCCGAGGAAAATTAATGGGTTTTGAAAGAGGCGGCAGTCTTTCTTTCATTGATGGCGTTCATGAAAATAAAAATCAATCAATCAAGTGGGCTGTGTTCTAGGCTTCTAGCAGCTGATCAAGATATAACAGAAAAGTTTTGTTTCGGTGCAGTCGTGCAGTGTAATTTTCTAATTTGATATTTCAAACCGGCTAATTAGTGTAGTTTACCTGCTTAGTAATTCTAAGTGAAACCTAATTTATCTTAGTTAATTCTTTTTTGAAGATGATTATAATATGTATTCAGCTCAGCAGTAATACTGAAATGAGCGCTGAAGACTTCCTAGCAGATAACAATCCTTATGTCGCGTTCACACCGGAATGTTAATAACATTTGTTATAACTTTTCTGAATAACGTATTATTATATAGACTTATATATTATATAACTTATTATACAAAAGTTATTAACATTCTGGTGTAAACGTGAATTTACGTAGCATATTATTATCATCTTTTGAAATTGGTCTCTAGACGAAATGCAAATAATAGTGTCATGGAAAGATTATTTACTGTAAGTGTTATTTATACAAGTAAATATTACATTTTAAAACTCTTCTCCAAGGGATTCACCTGCAGCTAGCTTCCTCTTAATTTTTCCAATTCTCAATCATTGGCCACTGTCCAGATCTGGAGAGATCGCATCAATTTGGTGTCACTAATATTCTGGTAAAAAATATTGAAAGGCAGCCGTGATAAGAATTATATTTGTCAGATTATATAAGCAGACTGGCATTAAAGCCAAATTTTTTTCCTTGAACTCTCAACTCCATAGTAACTAGGCTACATACAGTATAAGTTACTTCTCACCGCAGCCAACGAGAGAGAATCCTCTTGAATTGCAAATGTGCGGCAGCGGCAGTTGGTTAAACATTCTCAAAGCCAGGGTTGGGCTTGGGAAACGCACACACTTTCGACAACCTAAAGCAAGGTTTATCAGAATTCCTTCTCCGTCTTGGATTTACGCTCTTTCAGTAAAATACTCAAGTAGACATTTCACATATAGGAGGGAGGCCGAACCTGTAATTCCCATACACTGGGAGCAGACTCAAGCTCTGGAAGATGGGCTTGTGTAGTAGGAACACGAGTTATGAACTTGATGTTAAATTTTGTTACCATTTCAAGTTTTATAGGTACATATATTGAAAATTGTTGAGATGCTCAGGTCCAACTACTGTAGAAAAATTTCCACGGCATGCCAAAATTCTCAATAACGGAGTCGATTGGAGTTTGATTGAATTCAAATTTCTAACATTTTATTGTATTTTTTATTTTATTGTATTATAACATTTTATTTCTAACATTCTATTGGTTTCTTCTCCACGTATTTGGTGCAATTTTAAAAATGAAATTTAAGCTTATAATTCAATCTATTTTTCAGATCGGACAAGAAGAAAAAAGACCAGCAGATATATATGTTTTGGACTTTTCATACTTCGAAAAACTGGACGAATTTGATTGAAAAGAAATTAATTTTTGAAAAGAAAATTAAAAACGATATGGTAAGCTATTGATGTTGGCTATTTGTGAATTATGTCTATCTCTTAAGATGAATTTAATCAGTTGTCAAACTGAAGAAAGTATCCTGTATTTTATAGTATTTCACGAATTTATTATTGTACTCTTCTCAGTATTCGACATTGTAAGACTTGTTACTCGTATTGCAAAGTTTGATGTTGATCTTAACAAAATGAAACATATTCTCTAATTTCAGACACTACAAGATCTGGATGATGAGTTCAGAGAGAGTTATATCGACATTTTGGAACGATTCCAGTAAGTTCGAAAGTATACAAAGGTTTGCGTTCGATTTAAATGGATACATTGAAGATCTTGAGAGTGGAGTCTATGAAAAGCAAACATTGGGATCCGTTATACTTTGAGAAGAAGGCAACAACACCTGGTGAGTTTCTTCATAAAACCAAAGACAAACTACTGTTGTATGTAGATTAAATTGTCTTTGACATACTGTACCATAGTTTAGCAGATTTCATTTGGCGGATGTTGAATGACTATTATTATCAATAGCTCCGCCAGAGCAGTAGTAGGTGAGCGCTCTGAGAGAGCATGACCTCGGCTTTGCAGTTTCGCAAACAGCTTTCAGACTGAACCAACAGAGCTAAGCATTATTACTAAATGAATAAATAAATTTTATTGTCAAGAAACCAAATTGCATAGACAACGTCAGTAATAATTATGAAAGATAACAAATCAATATCTTGAAGTCACACCTCTACAATAAATATGACTAAATGTCTTTGAGCTGTGTGTCCACGATCCAATTCCCTTCCTGGAAGATAAAAATATGATGTTATTTATGATACATGATAATAAATGGAACAATCAAATTGAGAATATTTTATTGCTATTGAAACGTTTTGTACCGTTTCATGTATGAAATTTAATAAATTCTTGTATCTTCTTGAAATAAAAATTAACAGTTTGCACATAGGTTTATCAACTTCTGGTCATCTCTACCACATAACGCTTGAAATAGAATACAAACATCCCTTGAATTTATGATGACTTATGCTAGATAATTGTTTGAGAAACAAATTCCTCATATAAGAATCAAGTAAATCTCAAGAATATGAGAAAAGATTATTGTATTAATTTTATTGAAGTAATTTCAACTCTATAATCATAAAGTGGACATTGACTGTGTCATTTCAGGCATTGATTATAAGTATAGGTACTCAAATTATACTTATATCTATACTCAAAGCTTCAGGTCAGCTTGGCCAAGTCTGAGTCTCTAATACTATTACCAAGTCTTATAAGATTGTGAAAGAAAAGCGAATCATCTGTTATGCTGACGTGAAAAAGTTTCTACCTAAAATTCGCCTATACCGCTTTGACAACACTATTAAACTGCTTTTTTCTATTGAATCAGTTATTTAAATTAATAGTAGAAGTAAAGAATAATTTTTAATTTCAGAGAATTCTCAATGTCGTTCTTCTAGGAAAACATATGACAAATGAGCAAATATTCCAATTCTCACTATCAAATCTCCTCAGAATTTGAAAGTTTGGCAATCGCATGGCGGTTGGTGGGAATTTTTTTTAATCTCAGCATACTGTTATGGAGCATTTCACACCTAGCGACACACTATAAATTTGCTGAAACACTCTGAAATATTAATGTTTATCTTATTTTTTCTCCAGATTCTGTTATATTTTGTATGTTAACCAAATCGTGATTTTTATATAGTTTTTGATTGGATTTCAGTAAAAAACAGCAAAGATCTCCTCTACAACTGACAAGAGGCGTGTCAAACCCTGCCACAGTCACTGGACCACATCTTCAAGGTCACCTTCAATCAGCTGTACGCCATTTGCAATCTGCACTGGCCACAGACATTCTCCATTGAACTGATTATGGACAGCAAACGGAATGTGGCTGAGATATTCTATCCGATACCGCTAAGGTGAGAATTCTTTCTTACAAGGGATTTGACATAGAGACGTGTCTCAAGGATAACTGAAAATAGGAGCAAGAAAATGGGGAAAATATAATTGAAAAATTTTGTGTGAGTATTCTCTAAACTGGAAATAGGAGATATTTTGTGAACTTATTCAAATGGGTGAAAATAATTGAAAATATCAAATTCATGACCCTTTAACGCCACAGAGAATTCTATGTTCATATTTAGGTGAGCTGACTTTACTGTCAAGATGTGTCTCAATGATAATGCAGCATAGCAAGGACTAAACTGGAAATAGAAGGAATGTTGTGTGATTTCTTATTCAAATGGGTGGTAAATAATTAAAAATTCAAATTCATATCCTTCCATCACCACAGAGAATTCTATGTTCATATTTAGGTGAGCTGACTTTAATGTCAAGATGTGTCTCAATGATAATACAGCATAGCAAGGACTAACTGGAAATAAGGAATGTTGTGGTGATTTCTTATTCAATGGGTGGAAATATAATTGAAAATATCAAATTCATGACCCTTTCAACACCACAGAGAATTCTATGTTCATAGTTAGGGAGCTGACTTTACTGTCAAGTGACATGTGTCTCAATGATAATGCAGCATAGCAAGGACTAAACTGGAAATAGAAGGAATGTTGTGTGATTTCTCATTCAAATGGGGTGAAAATAATTAAAATATCAAATTCATGACCCTTTCACAGAGAATTTCTATGTTCATATTTAGGTGTTGACTTTAATGTCAAGATGTGTCTCAATGATAATGCAGCATAGCAAGGACTAAACTGGAAATAGAAGGAATGTTGTGTGATTTCTCATTCAAATGGGTGGAAATATAATTGAAAATTTCAAATTCATGACCCTTCCATCACCACAGAGAATTCTATGTTCATATTTAGGTGAGCTGACTTTAATGTCAAGATGTGTCTCAATGGTAGAGCACCATAGAAAGGACCAAACTGGAAATAGAAGGAATGTTGTGTGATTTCTCATTCAAATGGGTGAGAATATAATTGAAAATATCAAATTCATGACCCTTTCAACGCCACAGAGAATTCTATGTTCATATTTAGGTGAGCTGACTTTACTGTCATGATGTGTCTCAATGATAATGCAGCATAGCAAGGACTAAACTGGAAATAGAAGGAATGTTGTGTGATTTCAATTCAAATGGGTGGAAATATAATTGAAAATTTCAAATTCATGACCCTTCCATCACCACAGAGAATTCTATGTTCATTTAAGGTGAGCTGACTTTAATGTCAAGTGGACATGAGATGTGTCTCAATGATAATGCAGCATAGCAAGGACTAAACTGGAAATAGAAGGAATGTTGTGTGATTTCCTATTCAAATGGATGGAAATATAATTAAAAATATCAAATTCATGACCCTTTCAACGCCACAGATAATTCTATGTTCATAGTTATGTGAGCTGACTTGAATGTCAAGTAGACATGAGATGTGTCTCAATGATAATGCAGCATAGCAAGGACTAAACTGGAAATAGAAGGAATGTTGTGTGATTTCCTATTCAAATGGGTGAAATATAATTGAAAATATCAAATTCATGACCCTTTCAACGCCACAGAGAATTCTATGTTCATAGTTAGGTGACTTGAATGTCAAGTAGACATGAGATGTGTCTCAATGATAATGCAGCATAGCAAGGACTAAACTGGAAATAGAAGGAATGTTGTGTGATTTCCTATTCAAATGGGTGGAAATATAATTGAAAATATCAAATTCATGACCCTTTCAACGCCACAGAGAATTCTATGTTCACAGTTAGGTGAGCTGACTTTACTATTAAGATGTGTCTCAATGATAATGCAGCATAGCAAGGACTGAACTGGAAATAGAAGGAATGTTGTGTGATTTCTTATTCAAATGGGTGGTAGAATAATTGAAAATGTGAAATTCATGACCCTTTCAACGCCACAGAGAATTCTATGTTCATATTTAGGTGAGCTGACTTTAATGTCAAGATGTGTCTCAATGATAGATGCACCATAGCAAGGACTAAACTGGAAATAGAAGGAATGTTGTGTGATTTCATTCAAATGGTGGAAATATAATTGAAAATATCAAATTCATGACCCTTTCAACGCCACAGAGAATTCTATGTTCATATTTAGGTGAGCTGACTTTACTGACATGATGTGTCTCAATGATAATGCAGCATAGCAAGACTAAACTGGAAATAGGAATGTTGTGTGATTTCTTATTCAAATGGCTGAGAATATAATTGAAAATATCAAATCCATGACCCTTCCAACGTCACAGAGAATTCTATGTTCATAGTTAGGTCTATGAACTCACAGGGAGAATGTATTTTGGGTATGTTCTATTAGGTGCATCATCTGAGAAAAACAAATATAATTCATCTGATTCTATCTGGAAATAGAATGAAATACAATATTCTCAAGTATCTTTGCCCGGTACTTTCAACCTCAAACATTGAAAAACTTATTCCTTGTGAAAACAGTATTGTTTGCTCCAGTGTTTATCACCTGGCACAAATATCAAAACACACTGGTATTATAGTATTGGATTTATCATGCGATAGAATTGCATTTGAAGGTCTCAAGTATCTGACCCAGGGCCTTGTTGGCTCTCAGGTAAAATTGCTAAATTTACATAGTAATGCTATTAAAGATGACAGTGTCCAATAGGCCTACTTGGCTAAAAATCTTGCAAATTATCTTTTGCACTGCAAAATAACTGAAATTGATCTGCGTAGGAATTTGATTGGAAACCAGGCAGTAGATGAGCTGAGTGGAAGTGTAAGACAATTGAAACTGAAAGAGGAACATTTGGCAATACAATTTCTCTTCGATTCTTCAATAATAGATGGCCTCAATCAAACTTTCATAATAAATTCAGATTACCTACCCTGTTGATTTATGTATAAATCAAATATATCGACATCCCCTTCCCCTAGATAAGTTGCATATGTATAACATTCTGTATTAAAAACAGGGAATAACCAATATGATTCTGCAAAAAGGGATTCGATTTGAGTTAGGAGCACTTGACAACGTGAATATCACAGAGAACTTAGACTGTACAGCCGATTTCATTCAGAGTATATAACTGCAATATTATCATTGATGTACTGCGATGGAAATGGAGTCGTTGTGATGTCGGGTGCCCAACAAATTTGCTTTCCAAGTTGAAGGAAATTGCTCTAAAATTAGAAATGAAAAAATTCGATGACTTAATTAGGTATAGGTGTTTCAAAATCAGCACTATTTTGTACCTTGATTTAAGTGATAACAGTTTGGGACAATTTCGATTTGATATTTTAGTTGATCTGTTGAAGAAATCAAAAATTATATCTTTAAATTTGAGTAATAATAAGCTGGAAGCAAGCGCTATGGAACTTCTAGCTGATGTGCTTCCCATCACCAAAATCATTTACATAACAACTTAATCGGATGTTTAGGGTTCAAATACCTTAGTAACGCGTTCGGTATCTTTTGGCTGTCGCTTAATAATATTGAAGAACAAAAATATTCAATATTATTGACATTAATATTGAAGAACAATTGAAAGAAGAGATTGAACAATTGAAAGAAGAGATTGATAGTACGCCTTACATTGTACCGCGAGTGGCACAACCCCAATCGAAATACAAATTCGGTACCTTTTCAAAGAGATGGTGTCGGTGGGTGCAGATGGTGAGACTTTTCAGTTCATTGTTCCCAGTCATGACTCACTTTTCACAATCATTACCCACTATTTCTTGAAAATTTAGATAAATACAAAATCCATATCTATGACTACTTCTAAATGGAGTGTAAAACGCATGACATACTCTTGTTGAATAGAATAAATTGTTTTGTGAAAGAGTTGAAACCTAACTTTTTCCTGTTTGCGGAAACCAGAAAGCTTCAATATTGAAGGAGAGATTTGGCTGTGATTGTTTTCTGAATCTTATTGAGGAATGTAAACGTTTGGAATGGGCTGGTTTTGTTGAATTGCTTCTGCTGCATCGACCACTTTATTATGTTGATGATGAGCAGAATTTCTTGCATCCGTTGATCTACAAAATGTTGCACAAGTATCACTTGCCACTGTACAATGAAAACTTGGAACCAAGCAAGAAACAGCAGATAATGTCTTACTTTGAGCAGCACCTAGACATTGATGGTGCAGCAGAGCTAATAGAATTTTTGAAAAATATTCATTAAACATTTTTACAAATATTTGTTACAACCTAGGTCTACTACACTTGATCGTTTTATTGAATTTCATTGATTGACTTATTCTATGATTTGAAGAGGAATATTGTAAAGAGTGTTTAAAATTGATTTTGCTGCTTATCCATCTTTTTAACTGCATTATTTTTTTACTGGACCCTTAAAATTGATATTGCTTTCTATAAACATTTTCATGTAAGAGAAGATACGTATTTCGCAGTGAATATTTTTAATCACTCACTTTTTGGCATAGTAAGTATTCAAATTCTGAAGATGAGCTTCACCAGCCTGCCATCATGTGAAGTATAGTCTGTCCAAGCAAAGAAGACCCTCTGGCAAGATGAGAAAATGACTCCAGCTTGGTCAATATTTGTTAAAGAATTATAAACGTGGTCTTAATAGTGGATCAAATTGTTTCCTACAATTTGAGACCAAATTGATAATTTTTGAACTAATATTGAGCGAGCTTGAGTCATTCTCCCATCATGCCAGAGGGTCTTCTTTGCTTGGACAGACTATAGTTCTATATAGTCACGTTCACACCATTCTAGATGAGCGTCGAAAACCGCGTTCTCGACGCGTCAGGAACGCGCGCTCGACAGAAACCATTGTTCTACACGAGCGAGATAAACGCGCGCCCATTCAACTCAATGGTTTCTGTCGAGCGCACGTTCCGGGCGCGTCGAAAACGCGGCGATTTCTTCGACGCTCGTCTAGAATTGGCACTAGTGATGGATGTGTAGTACTTCCATGTCAGTTTGTATCTTCTAATGTTTGTGTGTTTTAATTATGCCTTATTAAAATATACTCTGATAAATATGTGGGTATAATATTGATATGATTATTACCATGTTATTATGTATGTGTGCACTTGTATCCAAATTTATCAATGTATGATATATGAAGTAGTAAATGATCAATCAATATTTGTGGTCAAGATCGAGTTGTGAGTTGTAAATTTGATACCTTGAAAAATCACGAATATACTGATCGTAATTTCCTAATTTGGATATCATTTTCAAATCGCAGGTAGCTTGTGGATGAATCCTATTACATCTTGAGTGGGCAATTTTATGGAGTGATACAAAATCATATCATTTTTATTACTAGACAATGCAGAGGGTCCGTCAACACAGAGAAATTGTAAGAAAATTGCAAGAACTTGTAAGAAATAGCTGGAGGTTGTAAAATTTATTCAACAGATATTTATCAAACAAAAGTACAGTCAAAACTTGATTACCTATTCGAAATGTTTCTCGTCTGAGTCTATTATTAAAAAATTATTCCTTTACAATTTTAAAGTAAAAAAAATTCTTGAATAGATGAAGGTACCAAATTTCTAAAATTTATTTAATTCTTTTGATTTGATGTAATAATAATTATAATACCGTGTAACCTTGCTGGCTAATGTCTGGTGTCAGAGTTTTTCAGGTCGCACCTGATCAGTTTCACTGCCTCTGACAATATTCTCATATTTTTTGGAACTTTTCAAACGTTACAAATAAATATTATCATCACATTATAGTTAAAAAAAACACCAATCAGAAAATTGAATTATTTTGAAAACTTTGAATAAACTTTTAAAATTATTAAGCTTTCTAATAATCAGATTATATAGTAACTCTGTAGGTTCATCACATAAAATTTGAGAGAAAAAACTGGCTACCCCCATTTCATTCAATTTATTATTAATTTTTGTTTGAAATAATACAATATATTGTTGGATAAAACAATAAGTAAGCCCGAAACTTGTCTTTTCCAAATTTTGAGAAATTTGTACCCTACTGGATGACCACTGGGTTGTGTGTGCAAAATCTTTTATATCATTCTGGAAATTATAAATGGTTATGGTTTGTGGTCCTACTTGTAACAGCTCTAAAATTTGTCAGCTGCTTCTATTCTAAAAAATATGTTCCAAAACAAATCTCAAACATTCCACAATCATCACAAACAACACAGTACACTAACCTATTACATATCACACACTAATTTATTACAACAGCCCAAACCTTTTTCACATCTACAAAAATTTGGATCATCAACTAAATCCTTATCAGTCAATTACAAAATTCACTTATTCATCTTTACATTTACTAAGTAATTATAACAAAATGAAAATTTCCCAATAATTTAAACTGAGTTCAGTGGGCAGTAGTATCAAAAAAATCTGAAAAATCAACAAATTTCGAATAAATCATGACGTCATCGAGTGAAGACGAAGAGCTGCGATTGCAAATGGAGCGAGACCGGGCGTGGAAAAGTGTCGGTGAAAAGTTGGCTGGTTTCCTATTGGCCTGTATTGTGATTCGAGTTCTGCCATTGGTGTTCGATGACCTTGACTTAGACCTTAACGCTGGCAGTAGCAGTAATAATTGTACTGCAACCGTTTGCGCGAGTTCGGTTCAAACCGCCGGTACATGGTTTGGTAAACGGTTTTGCTAAGCTGAAATATGTTGTACAATAATTGAATAAATGCACAAAATCTATTTTTGTTCCGCTTTGTTTGTACTGAGAGTAAAGAAGGTAGCATCATTCCCAAGCGGCAGCTCGCGCCGGCTCTAAATGCGCTGCTCTATCATCACAACTCCATTCACGTAACTGTATTATAAATGTTCACTTTGTGAATAGGGCTACTAATGTATAATAAATCAATAAATAGTCAAATTCACCCATTTCACTATTATGCCGCCTGGGAATGTTACCTTAAGAAGCATCACAAATGAGGAGCAAAATTACCCAAATTTTGTGTAACTTATAGTTTGTCCAAGCAAAGAAGACCCTCTGGGAAAATGACTCCACCTTGGTTAATATTTGTTCAAGAATTAAAATAAATGTTGTTTTTTATAGCAGGTCGAGCTGTTTCCTGAAATTGGAGATCAAATTTATAATTTTTGAACCAATATTGATCAAGCTGGAGTCAGTTTCCCATCTTGCCAGAGCGTCTTCTTTGCTTGGGCAGACTATAAATAAGCACAATTTAATTTGACGTAGTGTATCGATTCTGAAAGAATTGTACTCTATGCGTGTAGTTGATTTTCTTTCAAGAAAATTGAAAAGATGGCCGATAGCTAACGCTAAAAATTTAGGCGGGTTTGTCTGTCTCTTGTACTTGATGTAACTTACTAACAGCTGATGTGAGACACTCTAGTTGACATCAGTTGTTGGAACGCACAAGGAGCTGACGAAACAGCCCAACTTTTTGATGTCAGCTATATACTAGTATTACACGTTGTATTGATAGTTGATTCTTAATTATCGGATCATTTATCTTTATAATATTTTCTCAAACTTTAAAACTTAGGGCTATTTAAAATAATTGAAAAATAAAATGAGAATCAAATACCCTTTAAAAATTTTTTTGAAATTATTAATGCACAAACATGTTTTGGGACATTCAGCCCATTATTAATTTGGATACAATAATAATCCAATAATAATGATTATTATTTTATCCACATTGATAATGGGCTAATGTCCCGAAACATGTTTGTGCATTAATAATTTCAAAGTTTTTAAAAGGGTATTTGATTCTCATTTTATTTTTAAATTATATTTTCTCATTAATATTAATCATTTAACTATCGTTAATCATAATATGTTTATAAAATATATCATATTATAATATGTTTATATTAGGCTATAAACATTTGCTACAAGAATGTAGGAAACCTACAAGTGATGTGAAGTATCTATTGAATCTTTTTATTCTAAAACCATCATCTAGGCATAGCTAAATGACAACTCTAATTGACAACATCAGCTGACAATTATTGTCTCGCCAATTGGCATCGTATAAACCCGGAATAAGGGTGGATGTTAGTACACGACCAACCGCCAGAATTATGGCGTTGCACAACAACAGAATTATGTCGCATGAGAACAATGTACCGTAATTTTTATCAATCTCTCGGAGCCGTTATTTATGGACAGAATAATTTCACGTTCTCTTTGTCATTAAAAAGAGTGATCTAATCGAATAAGTTTTAGATTATTTCAAGAGTAGGATATGAATCGATTTTTATAGATCACCTTATATGATTATTACTTTTTTCTTCATTATTATTCATTCATACAAACACAAAAATATAAATTTGGGAAGAAACAACAGGTTTGTAATACAGCTTTACCGCAAACAACTTGTTAATGAAATTAAATTAGTACGTTGAGCGTCAGATTCGAGTTGCGAGAATAAACGCAACATGTGAGAGAGGTTGCCAAGAGGGGAACACACAGAGAGAGAGAGAGAGAGAGAGAGAGAGACTTACGAAGAGATCGGGACAGAAGGGATGACAGAGAGGAATATTTTGAAAAACGTGATCTAACAAGAATTTCCTAGTGCACAAGTTTTCATTTGGGACACATGTGCGACTTCCTAATCCTGTAACCCGGGAAGCCATGCAATACTAGCGCTGTATAAAAACTATAATTCAGGGTCGGCCGGGCCACAGTCTGTGGCGAGTTCAGTGCAATCGTAAAATGGTATTCAACTTCAAAGTGTTCAAAAAAGTGTCCCCCAATGGAAAGCTCACTCTGTACCTGGGCAAGCGCGACTTTGTTGATCATATTTCTGCTGTCGAGCCGATAGGTTTGTTCAGTGATTGATTAATTTTATTATTTTGAACATTAATCAATATATGGAATGGAGTGATATTCAATTTGTATATTGTGTAAGATAAGGTACTGCGCGAACGCTCAGTAGTAAGTTATTCTCAAGTGACATTAGGGCGCTATTATAAAAATCCATTTTTATATTTTATATAATTCATTCATATTTTATTTATTAATTTTACAAAAACTATTAAACTTAGTCTATCGGTTAAAGACACAGACTATAATGTCTAAAACGTCTTTATACCAAATTTTGATCTCCGTTTGTGGAAAATGAGGTTATCTGGCGAAGTGGAACAACCCTTGGGTCTCCCCACTATTAAAAGCCATACGCTAAATAAATAAATAACCAAATTTTGATAAATAATAATAAAGTTTAAAACTAGGTTATATATACTGTAGTATATAAATATAACGTACTGTGATTGAGAAATCTAACTGATTCTATTTGAATATATTTTTGGGTGTAGGCCCACTGTACTTTCACATACATAATTACATATAGTGTAATGATATGGTAGCTACACTAAATAGGTATTAATTTATTTCCTCTTTGAATGGGTTTCTTCTCAAAAAGATCTATAAATAATCTGTTTCTTTCCCAAATCGAGTATGAGGCCTTATTATTGTATTATTGTATATTATATTTATTGTATTTATTGTGTATTGTATATTATTATTATTGTATATATTATTGATATTATTGTATTATTTCACTCGAACTATTTTTCACGACACTGCAGTCAATATCTGATTTTTCCCACGTCTGTTGCGGTGTACGTCTTGCTTCACTAAAATTGTACTATATAGTATTTAATTTTACATTGTAAATTAAATATAATTGTACATTATTGTACTTGTGAGCAATGACCATTTGTCGGATGTGTTTTGCAAAATAATATCAATTTTATTTAATAATGATTGTATTTTTACAGACGGCGTAGCGTTGTTGCACGATGACTATGTTAAGGATAGGAAGGTTTTCGGCCAGGTCATCTGCAGTTTCCGCTACGGCCGCGAGGAGGATGAAGTCATGGGTCTCAACTTTCAAAAAGATCTCTACCTTGCTTCTGAACAGATTTACCCACCTAAGGACGGCAAGGAGCAGAACCTTACCAAACTCCAGGCAAGATGATTTTCATAAAATTTGTAGAAATCTACATGCGGTATTATGAAATCTCTCCATATAATAAGAAAAGTAATACACATAGTCAAAATTTCATTTTAATTACATAAGAGATAGATTAGACACTGCTTAGTAGGCTACTATGACAAAAAATATTGATTTGTATTGTTTGTCCAAGCAAAGAATAAGACATTCTGGCAAGATGGGAAAATAACTCCAGCTCTCCCAGTATTATAGTTCAAGAATTACAAATTTGGTCTTCAATTGTAGAAAACATTCTGATCTACAATTTGAAGTAACCAAATTTGTAGTTGTTGAACTAATATCGACCGAGCTGGAGTAAATTTTTCCATCTTGCCCAAATGTCTTCTTTGCAGATTATAGCAGTAGTATTTATACTAGCGGTCATTGGTAGACGCTTGAACCAATCACAGACTGAATGTATTTTCATTCAAACTGGTAAAGGTACGTTGTTACTGGTGCGAGTGGAACGATAATCGGTCGCAGTCGATCAGCTGTGGCCAATCATAGCTCTTGTTATTAAAGCTAAAGGATAAAACAAAAGCTGTAATTGGCTACAGCTACAACTGATTGTTGTTCCAGTCGCACCAGTAACAGTAACGTACCTTTTCGCCACACTGCACAGAAAGCAGCTGTTTTCTGTGCACTAAAGAGATTCGAAAGACGCCATTTACAGGCGGTTAGTGCACAGAAAGAGACTGGTAGTTTCCTATCCGGCCGCTAGATCGGGCGACAATGCACTGCTTTTCTGCTTTAGCCTACTTCAGTTCGAATCAGCGATCGCCGCAAACATTCTTATACAATATTTATTATTCTTATTCTCGCAGTGTGGCGAAAAGTATCGTACTCAACTCACACAGAAAGGTGTTTACGGTATTTGGATAACATATTCCCAGGCTCGGCAAGCCTCGCCTGGGAAACTATCCTCATACCGTAAACACCTACTTTCTGTGCTTGTAGTGTAATGTACTATAACGATCACAATAATGATGATCAGTGCGGTAATGAACAGCTGATGTCTGATTTTCTGTTGAAAACACAAATTTACAAAACGCAAATCTTGTTTGGAGAGTTGCCGATATTATCTGTCCAAGCAAAGAAGACCCTCTGGCAAGATGAGAAATGACTCCAGCTCGGTCAATATTCGTTCAAGAATTATTGATTTGGTCTCAAATTGTAGATCAGAATGTTTCCTACAATTAAGACCAGATCAATAATTTTTGAAGCAATATTGACCGAGGTAGAGTAATTTTCTCATTTTGCCAGGGGGTCTTCTTTGCTTGGACAGACTATAGTAGACTAATTTGATGAAGAATTGATTTCACTTGGGTTTTATGTACACGGTAGGAGCGTCTGATGAAGAAGTTGGGGCCGAACGCGGTGCCGTTCACGTTCAACATCAATCCGTCGGCGCCCGCCTCCGTCACCCTGCAGCCGGGACCCGAGGACGAGGGTCATCCCTGCGGCGTCCAGTACTTTGTCAAACTGTTCACCGGACAAAACGAGACTGATCGCACCCATCGCAGGTAAATAGCCTACATAATAATGTAATGTGTATATATGTAATTGCATGAGCGGAGCAAAGCGAAGCTCTAATTTGGATCATAGGAAAGTCACTTTTTGTAATGAGATGGGAAAATGACTCCAGCTCGGTCAATATTGGTTAAAAAAATTATTCTCAATCGTAGGAAACATTCTGATCTACAATTTGAGACCTAATCAATAATTTTTGAACAATATTGACCAAGCTAGAGTCAATTTCTCATCTAGCCAGAGGGTAGTCTTCTTTGCTTGGACAGAAGACATGGACGACCAGTTTATATGCATTTTGAAAATTTGGACGAAAAAAGGAAAAGAGGACATTATTCATATACACAGTATTATTTTGATAGGTACTACATTCATGTTGATATTACTGAAACATATGTGATATGTTCATCTTGCTCGAGGGTCTTCTTTGCTTGGACAGACTATACCAATAAATTATTAAATATGAAAATAATATCCAATATTATGTAAGAGTATAATTCTTCTATTAGTTCTATACAAGTTTTATTATCACTTCGATTTGTATTTAATTTTATTTGAGTATATTATGTTGAATGAATTTGTTTTATTTTATTATTTGACGATAAAATGTTTCAATCTTTTAAATAATGTGTTTATTAGTTCTATATAAGTTTTATTATCACTTTGTATTTCATTTTATTTGTATATAGTTTTTATTTGTTCATTTTAAAAATTGATAATAAAATTTTTCAATCTTTCAATGAATGTGTTTATTGTGTTTAGGAGCACAGTGTCGATGGCGATTCGCAAAGTGCAGTTCGCGCCATCGAAGCAGGGCCGCCAACCGTGCACTGTTGTGCGAAAGGACTTTCTGCTCAGCCCCGGCGAGCTCGAGCTCGAAGTGGTTCTCGACAAACAGGTGTGTATGTGATGAAAAAAAACCAACATTGCTTTTCTATATAGCCTACATTTCTATGGGTGCGTTCATGTCGGAGCTACTTCAATCTTAGCAGCAATAAGGCTGAGGCCGCACTGCCGGTTGGTAGAGCCTGGAGGGTGGAGGGTAGTTGGTAAATCTATAGAACATACACACCATCCACAGTAATACATCGTATGAATGGTATGACGTCATTATGTTTTTTGAGGTTATGTTGTCCATATTTAAGAATTTCAATATGGCGGCTGAGCACATACCATTCATACGATGTATTACTGTGGATGGTGTGTATGTTCTATAGATTTACCAACTACCCTCCACCCTCCAGGCTCTACCCACCGGCAGTGCGGCCTCAGCCTTAGAGTTGTAGCGATCCTAGCTGAGAGTAATGCTCTGCTTTTATCAGGTATCAGCTGTTCAGCTGTACATGCTTTGATAAACTTTTCAACGTGGTTAGTCGCTGCTTATTCAGCATGGACAGCTGATAAAAGCAGAGCGTTACTGTCTGCTAGGATCTCCAGATGAGAAAATGACTACAGCTCGGTCAATATTGGTACAAAAAATATTGTTTTGGTCTTGAATTTTAGATCAGAATGTTTGTTACGATTGAGACCAAATCAATAATGTTTGAACTATACAGTATATTGACCGATGTATTGACAGTATTGACCGAGCTGGAGTCATTTTCTCATCTTACCAGAGGGTCTTCTTGGCTTGGGCAGACTAAAGCCTACTCTCGTTTGTCTTAGTACAGTATCACTGCTAGGAAGCTTATCACAGCCCCGACATTTACTCTTAAGGTACCGTACGATTCCCAAGCGGCAGCTCGAGCTATGTATGTGATATGAACGTATTTAGATCACTTATTTCTGTGTAATCTGCAAAAGTGCAAAGAACCCCTTTAAAACCTGATTGTTAGCGTAAAGCTAAGGATTTCAATTTTTTTGAACACAACATTCTTAGACCTAATCTGAACCTTTTACCAAGTTTCAACAATCTCTGAAAATTCGTTTTCGATAAAAGCTCAAAACCGCAGAAAAACAAGTGCCATATATTCCAGATGATAAATAATGATGTTCAACATATGATTATTCAAGTTGATATTATTTAATATTTGTTAATAACAGTTTAGTCGGTAATTGAAATTCAATACATAATGTTTACTCCAGAGAACGCATTTTCAATTATTATTCATAGTTAAGATATAACAACTAGAATATTGAATATCTCATTTAATTTTATTCATTCATTTTACAGATAATAGTAAAGTTATTGGTTGAAAACACATATGTAGTATTGTCCAAAACGTCTTAATACCAAATTTTGATTCACAAGTTCGAAACTAGGTTGTATATTTCCGCAGCACTTCAATTCAATCAAGAAAATGTCTGTTCTTATCAACATTGCACTCAGCTGTACACAGCTCATATACATATATAGAACAAAGGTAGAACTCCTATATATAGAACATACATAGGTAGAACTGTAAAATTTAACACTTGCAAATAATGTTTTTATTGAGCTCCTAGTACCACGTAGGGTCGTATCCGACCCCAGGCGCCATTGCTCATCAGTTTCTGGGTGTGTTGTTGGAGAAAAAGCCAGCTATCCTTCAGTATCTCTCCAGGCTCAACCCAAAGCACACGTTCGTGGGGAGTAAACTTTTTATATTATCATCAATTTAAAGGTTGGGTGTCATTAACTGGATTGCATTTGATACACGTTATGAAGTACCTACCCAGAGAGAATAGAACTAATTTATAATTTTTTTCCATCCTCTCTGAGCCCGTGTTTCTATGCATTATCTATGCAGATTTAGTTTTTATCTGTAAGTTGGCAATACCAGCAAGCTCGTCATAGTATAAGCAACTACCAATGAGATAATGAATACACAGATTCCTATCATATTTCTTACTTATAACAAGTTTTTATTCATTCAAGTGTATTTTCCTTACATGAATGTTCAAATAAATAATATTTTTATTTGAATTCAAACGAGATTTTGTGCGGAAAAAATGATAATTTGAGACTGGGTCGGAAACGACGCCACCTGGTCTTCTATGTCTTGTGCTACCACGTGGTACTAGGAGGGTGAAGCTTGCATCGGGAGTTGCCTAATTTTTTACAGAATAAAGTAATAGCTTTTTCGCCATACTTGTATGTAATACACAACTTTCCAAGCTAGATTTGCGTTTGGAAAATTGCCGTTTACAGGAGAATCAAAGATCAGCTGTTCTGAATGCGGGAATAATCATTTTGATGATTATTACAGCACTAGTCATCATCACGATGATAATTACAGCACTGAAAATCTAGGACAGCTGTTTTTCCGAACTCCGACGTATGAATAAACCAGTCAAACGAGCCGCCATGACAGTTCACTGTGTGTGTTTGTTTTGTGCTACTGCTAGTGTTAAGTTGAGGTTATGTTGGCTTCAGTTAATGTTTTCAGTTGTTCGAGGTTTTAATAAATCCTTCTCAGTCTTGTATGACGAAAAAATGTACATAATTCGTGTGGAAAAGTTTACAAACTCATAATTATTTTCCAAACTTGCGTACCGCTCGTTTGGAGAACATAACTATTCGTTTGTAAAACCGCCTTTTCCAAACTCATTATGTAATATACTATTGTTCTATTTTCATCTCATTATTTCAGATTCTAAATAGGATTATATACTGTGTATTGTATTTCTTTCTGTAAAGAAATGAAATTTATTATTATAGTTGTGCCTCTAAAGGTCCAACTGGTCATGCGACTGCCAATTTCTATCGGATTCGGCTCAGTAGATTTTGAGTCATGTTGATGAATGAGTGAATGAATAAATGAATTAATGAATGCCATTTCGCTTTTAAATATATAGATGTTTTGTTGCAGTTGTACCACCATGGCGAGAAGATCGGCGTGAACCTGTGCATTCGTAATAACAGCAATAAAATAGTGAAGAAAATCAAGGCAATGGTCCACCAGGGCGTTGATGTGATGATCTTCCAGAACGGTCAATATCGGTCGGCGGTCGCCAGTCTCGAAACTCAGTCAGTATATAGAGTCATAATTTATCCAAAATTTTCACATTTCTCATCCATTAGTCACAATTTAAAATTATTTTTCTCATTTCTCATCTAGGCTACTGCTGGCTGTCTAGAGTCAACATTCATTAGTACAATGTGGTCAACTTATCAGTGAAGTTATTCAATTATTGTTGAACATAGTCTGTCCAAACAAAGAAGACTCTCTGGCAAGGTGGGAAAATGACTCAAGCTCAGTCAATATTGGTTCAAAAATTATCAATTTGATCTAAAAATGTAGGAATAAACAATATGATCTACTGCTAAGACCACATTTATAATTCTTGAACAAATATTGACTCAGGTGGAGTCATTTCCCCATCTTGCCAGAGGGTCTTCTTTGCTTGGACAGACTATGTTTATAGTTGTTGTGAAGGTATAATTAATATTGTGGTAGTTATACATAGATTAAATAAAAAGACAAGATATTGTCAAATCACAGATTTATTAAAAATCGATATTACGGTTCCGGTTGCTACACCATTATCAATCTCTGGTAATAAACTTGTGTATTTTTTCACTGGGATTTATCACAGAAAATGCAGTCAAAAGTTTTTTTTACAGAGTGATGAGCGCTTCAAATTGATTTTTGCCGCTAATTCCTACTTGGTTTCTATTGGTCATCATTTGTTGTAGTTCATTGTCTTGACGCCTGATGTCGCTAGTCATCGACCCGGTGTTATAGTCCGGACAAACAAAGAAGAGCCTCTGGCAAGATGGGAAAATCACTCCAGCTCGGTCAATATTGGTTCAAAAATTATATTGATTTGGTCTCAATTACAGGAAACATGCTGATCTACAATTTGAGACCAAGTCAATAATTTTTGAACCAATATTGACCGAGCTGGAGTCATTTTCCCATCTTGCCAGAGGCTCTTCTTTGCTTGGCCAGACTATACTGGAAAGTGGATTTTTTTCCATTTGACTTTGGATTTTTTTCCATCAGACTTTGGACGTTGAGTTGAGACTTGAGAGTAAAGTTGAAAGTTTGAGACAAGAGTGCTTGTTATTGTTGAGGTTTGCCTGCTTCCGTTGCATTATCCTTATTAGATTTATGGACATGTTCGTCGACGTCTATTTAAATTTGATTTGTCTCATTACACTATTATTATTTTAGAAGTTTGTAGGTATCCAAATTAATTAGTATTAATGTGTGAAAGGAACATAATTATTATTATTATTTAATCCAGTATTGATTTAAAACTTTGTAAGTTACTACAAGTAACTTATCAGCTTATTATCTTGACTCAAGCCCCAAGACTAATTTGAAAAACTGCTGGAAATCACGAGTGATACAGGTACTTGACAAATCCAATCCTTTGGGGTCCTTCTACGTCGCACTCTTCTACCCTATAGGCCTATACCCATCCTGCTCAAGGATATTCTACTTTTGCAAATTTGTATTCAGAATCTAGAGATATGGAGAAGTTTTTCAATTCTTAGCATATTATGTCTATCATCGATGAAAAGTGGCTGTTGAAGTATAGGAGTTCCCGTATTTGCAGTATTTCAATTTTCAATTAATTCAAGATATACAGTCCACTATTTTACAGTCCCACAACCACTATCGCATGTGATGGTTGTCAGGTTGTGTCTGGACCAACTCACAGCTGTATAGTTTGATATGTATAATATACATATTTACATATACATAATAATATATTTATATATTACATACATAATATACATATAATATACATAATATACATATAGCTGTTTGTATGTATGTATAATATAGAGTCAGTTTCTATAGTTTGTACAAGCAAAGAAGACATTCTATGTAGCAAGATAGGAAAATGACACTCCAGCTCGATCAATATTGATTCATCAAAAATTATAAATTTGGTTTCAAATTATAGAGCAGAATGTTTTCTACAATTTGAGACTGAAATTATAACTGTTGAATTGACAAAACATAGCACAAGTGATGAATTTGTGTTTAGTAGCGATTTTTGATCGCTATTTCTGAGATTTGGGTAAGATTTACACAATCGCCGCCATTTAACTTTTTCTTAAGAATCTGACCCTTTTCAACTTCCATTAATGAAAAATACAATTTTATGATTCCTTATCCAGTTATAACCATTATTGTTGAAAAATGGCGTTTTTAGCATATTTTTCCAATTATCTCAATAACCGTTAAAGTTACAAACTTGGAACTAGTTTCATTAAATTCCTCAGCTAATTTTACATATGTTTTGAATATGACAATTGGAATTGATTATTTTAGATCCTCACTAAAGCCTCTTAAAAATTAGAAAAATTAATATTTTTTGAAAAATCGCAATTTTCCGCCATTGTTATCTCGGTGACAAAGCGTTTTTGGGGGTTGGTCCCATGAAACTTTTTTATCTACTTGGTGTAAGGAATCAGCCTGAGAAGTATTGCACATTCCTCCTGAAACACTCTGTATACTCATTTTTCCCTATCGAAGAAATCAATTATAAATATCCAAAATAATAAATGAATAAATAGATGATAAAATCGAGCCAATTGTGGATAGAATAGAATGGCTGCCTTTATTTGATATCCGGGAGGGCGGAGTTAGGACGCAGCCGGCCCTCTCTTACACTTAACCCTTGAATCAGTTTTAAAATGATAGTTCAAGTGGATTTTCTATATTTATTTTCTGTGTCAATCTTCTAAATTCAAAATTCTCTGTGATGTTTCTCTGTTCTGGAGTGAGCATTGAAAAGGGACGTACATAACCTGAATTTCGACATTCTTATCAAAATTGGAACAGAGGAAGTTTTGGGCTAACCCCTGTTTTTTCGTGCCTTCAATTGTATTTTTCCAATGAAATAAATAAGTAAACCCCTCAATAATCTCGGATAGTGAGAACAAAGAACAGAATGAAATAAATTGCTAATATTTTGTTTGCGTGTGTTGGACAACAGGGAAGGCTGCCCAATCAACCCGGGATCATCTCTGCAGAAAGTGATCTACCTGGTGCCGGTGATCGAGTCCAACAAAGACAGGCGCGGCATCGCTCTCGATGGCCAGCTCAAGCATCAGGACACCAATCTCGCCTCATCAACACTGTCAGTACAATAATTATAATCATCTTTTTCTACAACTGCGTGTAAAACACGATTTTACATACTGAATTCTCCTCGTAAAATAGCCAATTTCCGAGGAGAATCTACTTTCTTGCTCGCTGACCATCAGCGCATGCGCAGTTGAATTACTTTACGCTCCCCAATCAACTGCGCATGAGCAGGAGATTTACTTTACGCTCGCTAATCAACTGCGCATGAGCAGGAGATTTACTTTACGCTTGCTAATCAACTGTGTTGTGATAAGCTTCAGTCAGTGAAACAAAAAAGATGCAAATTCATATAGCTCAATTTCCGCCATCTTTTGTAAGATCGTAGTGGCCGAGTTGGTTAGAGCGGCGTTTATTTCCTTTTGCTGCAACGGTTCAAGGTTCAAATCTGATTCCCCGGCTGATTTTTTTGAAGTTTATAAAATTGTTTTTCTACAACTGCGCGTAAAACAAGATTTTACGAGCTGAATTCTCCTTGTAAAGAAGCCCATTTCTGAGGAGAATCTTCATTACGCTCGCTAACCATCTGCGCATGCGCAGTAGAATTACTTTACACTTGCTAAGCAACTGCGCATGAGCAGTAGAGTTACTTTATGCTCGCTATTCAGCTGATCATGGCTCGCCAAAAGTAGGTCAGATGGAGGAGTCATAACATAACCTAACAAAAGTTGACAATGTCTGACTGTACCTGTACCGGTAATTACACAAGAGTAATTTAATAGTTCGCAGTATTTGAGGACTGGAAACCTGTAGATCAACAGGTTTGTGCAGTTGTAGAAAGAATATTGTATGTAATTCGCGTGTAAAGCTTCTTTATCGCTCTTTCAAAATTATCACGCTCCGCTGTTGCGTCGCGCGATAACTGTTTGCGCGAGCGATAAAGTCGCGCTTTAAGCTCTTAATACATAAATAGCTATTATCGAGTGATAATACATAGAAGAGTAGTACAGACAAAGCTCAAAACTGTTCCTCTTAAAATTTTATTCAAATTTTATAAAAAAAAATATTATTTTTCAAAGTTTAAAAAAAAGTAGCCCTAAAAAAAAGAAGTATTCAAGATAGTTCAGGCCTATATGATATTTTTCACTGTGTACTGTATTATTAGCCAATGAATTAAATGAAAAGAGCCACTACTCAAATAGCCAATTCAATAAAAATAGGATTCAATATAATAATAGCCTGATTAGAAGACATTCTGGCAATATGGAAAAACGACTCCAGCTTTGTCAATATTGGTTCAAAAATTATTAATTTGAAATGAAATTTTAGATTAAATTGATTCCTACAATTTGAGACCAAATTGATGATTTTTTAACTATATCGACCTAGTCATTTTCCCATCTTTCCAGAGGGTCTTCTTTGCTTGAACAGACTATATCTGTGTTGCTTTTGACGAAACTACTATACTAGCCAATAAATATTTTATTCTTCGAGTAGTTGTGAAGGTGATATTGTGGTAGTTATCCATAATAAATGAAAAGACAAGATGTTAATTGTTAAACCACTGTTTTATTAGAAAATCGAGATACCGCGGTTTCGGTTGTTACACCGAATTACGGTTTCGGTTGTTGTTATCGAGATTACGGTTCGGTTGAGTCGTTGAGATTGATAATGGTGTAACAACCGAAACCGGTATCTCGATTTTCTAATAAATCAGTGGTTTGACAACATCTTGTCTTTTCATCTATTTAAATATTTTATTATTGTAGGGTCTAATATAATACTGTAGTCTGCCCAAGCAAAGAAGACATTCTGGTCAAATGGGAAAATTAATACAGCTCGATCAATACTGATTCAAAAATTATGAATTTTGATCTCAAATTGTAGATCAGAATGTTTTGAATGGGCTGCCAAAAATCAGTTGAGTAGACTTATGTGTCTACAAGTTACGTGTGTGTAAATATATGTGTTTACAATACAATTTCCAATAATTATATTTTGTAATGCTAAATAAAGCTTGTTCAATGATGAAGATAATTATGCCCGGTTTTTTCAAGCACACTCAAACTTGAGGGACCCTCAAATTTTAAGGGACACTCAAATATTTGAGGGACCCTCAAATTTTGACGAATTGTCAATTAACAGCTGACATTTCCGATACTTTTAACATAGGAGAGTTGAGGGGCCCTCAAACCAAAGTTGAGGGACCCTCAAATTTTGACGAATGCTCAGATAACCAGCTGGCATTTTCTTTTGAAAAAAATTTAAAATTAATACTGTTATTTTGTTTTCGCCACACTGCACAGAAAGCAGCTGTTTTCTGTGCACTAAAGAGATTCGAAAGACGCCATTTACAGGCGGTTTTGCTACTAGCTCCGAAAGAGGTCTCTTTCTGTGCACTACACAGAAAGAGACTGGTAGTACCTATCCGGCCGCTAGATCGGGCGACAATGCACTGCTTTTCTGCTTTCGCCTACTTCAGTTCGAATCAGCGATCGCCGCAAACATTCTTATACAATATTTATTATTCTTATTCTTGCAGTGTGGCGAAAAGTATCTTACTCAACTCTCACAGATAGGTGTTTACTGTATTCGGATAACATATTCCCGGGCTTGGCAAGCCTCGCCCGGGAAACTATCCTCATACCGTAAACACCTACTTTCTGTGCTTGTAGTGTAATGTACTATTACATCTACTCGTCGGTAGGTACGTTGTGAGGTTATGCATTTTCCAAATAAGCAAACATTAAAGTATATTCATTTATTGTTCAAGAGAGAATCGAAATATACCACAATTTATTTTGTCTTCATTCATTTAAATAAAATACAAAATATCATGCAAACACTCGAAGTAGGCTACTGCTGAATTTCAGGTTAACGCTTTGAACTGATGATAATATTATTTTGTTTACATCATGAGTACCGTATGTAACCAATGATAATGCAGATACGCTTCAGAAATTTTTAATAAAATGTCAGCTGTATATCTGAGCATTCGTCAAAATTTGAGGGTCCCTCAACTTTGGTTTGAGGGCCCCTCAACTCTCTTATGTTAAAAGTATAGGAAATGTCAGCTGTTAATTGACGATTCGTCAAAATTTGAGGGTCCCTCAAATATTTGAGTGTCACTTAAAATTTGAGGGTCCCTCAAGTTTGAGTGTGCTTGGAAAAACCGGGCATTAGTCATGATATGGTAAAAATTCTATTATCCATTCACCATTTGAGCCCTGACTTATCTAAATCACTCTGTATTTTGTTTTTCTTATATCTTGAACTTGAAAGATATGTTTCTTTCAATGTTGATTGTTTCATTTTCCCTGTTTTTCGTTGTAACAGACTGGCGTCATCAGATGCAAAGGATGCGTTCGGCATAGTGGTGTCCTACTCGGTCAAGGTCAAGCTGTATCTGGGCGCCCTAGGCGGCGAGGTGTCCGCCGAACTACCATTCATACTCATGCATCCCAAGGTACAATTCGAATTTTTTCAAATTTTTTTCAAAGTCTCCAGTCTTGGTTGCAGCGATTTATTCTGTTTTTTTTTAAAGAATTAATCAATTGTATAGCTGTTCCAATAATATTCAACTCAAATCATTCACCAGTGGAAAGATCGAATCATATTGAATAAATGAATAACAAATTAAACAACATATTAAACAAATAAATAAATAAATATTAGGACAAGGATATTCCAATTTGAGGGAATGAGAAAAATGGCGAAGGAGCCAAAAAATTATGTAGTTCAGGTCAACTGTATTAAAACTAAAATTTATCAATTTTACATTATTGCAATTTTGTATGAAAATATTTTGAATTTGAACTAATTTACACTCTACAGTTGAAAAATTTTGTCTTACGCCTGTGGTCTCATCACTTGAATAGAGTTATAGTCTGTCCAAGCAAAGAAGACCCGCTGGCAAGATCAGAAAATGACTCCAGCTCGGTCAATATTGGTTCAAAAATGATTGTTTAGGTCTCAAATTGTGGGAAACATTCTACTCTACAATTTGAGAGCAAATTTATAATAATTGTTGAACCAATGTAGACCAAGCTGGAGTCATTTTCCCATCTTGCCAGAGGGTCTTCTTTGCTTGGACAGACTATACTCAAGTTTTATTATTTGCAATAAATTATATTGTATTGTGTGAAATAAATTTCAATTTTTATCAATTTTGTTGCAGCCTGGAACCAACACTGGCAAGGTGATGCGCAATGATAGCCAGGTGGAAGTGGAGAGCTTTCGTCAGGACACTATTGACATAACCCCCGACGCCAAAGTGCCTATCTGCTGAATATTCAATCCAAAATTATTTATTATCAAATTAAAAAATCTCAAAGTGGTTCACAGGCATTTTTCAGTACTTGTTTTGTAATTGCAACTGAATAGTTATATTTTGTCGACTATTTTATTTATATAATATTATATAATTATATTTTGAAGTACCTACTCTCTACTTTTGATTTTTTACTGGTACCCTTTGAACTGAGTAATCTGTATATTTTTTATTAGTCTGTTCAAGCAAAGAAGACATTCTGGGAAGATGGCTCCAGCTCGGTCAATATTGGTTCAAAAATGATAGATTTGGTATGAAATTGTAGGAAACATTCTGTTCTACACTTTGAAAGTAAGATTATAATTTTTGAACCAATATTAACCGAGCTGGAGTCATTTTCCCATCTTTCCAGAATGTCTTTCTTTGCTTGGACAGACTATACCGTCAATTTATGCAGTTCCTTGTTTTGTATTTGTTTTCAATTGTTTTGAAATACCTTCTTTTAATCTTTGAACTGGATAATCTAAAAATAATTATTGTTACCAATTATTCATGTAATTATTGTTAACAATTATCTAATTATTTTTACCAATTATTTATGCAATTCTTGTTCTAAATTTGTCTCCGATGTGTTGCTGAATAATTTTATCAATCAAGTTACTGACTGCTAAGTTATTAAATTCACAACACCGTTAATTATCATACAATTATTCAATTTCATTTTAATTTTATTGTCAAGCTAACTATTGTTGTGAAGATGTCAGTTACCATTGTAAAGTTAGACCATTAAATAACATTGATTTCATGAAATCGTACGTTTTTTTTCACTCCTTCATTCATTTATTTTTCGAGAAATTACAATTAACTTATCAGGGTGAAACACAAACAATAAGGACAGAAATTTAAAAAGAAACCTGAAGGCCGGAGTGGGCTGTTGTTCCAGTTGTTATTGGAGTTTGAAAAATCATCGTCAATTATTGAATAAGTGAAAAATCTATATCTATAAAAGCGAAATGGCACTGACTGACTGACTGATTCATTCACTCATTCATCACCAGAACTAAAAATCTACTGAAGCGAATGCGTTAAAATTTGGTAGGCATGTTCAGTTAGACGTTTAGACGCGCGCTAAGAAAGGATTTTGAAAGCTTTTTAAGGATACGCCAAATATTTAAGTTTTTCTATAGTTTTCCGGCGTTTTCTCAATTTTTTCGAGAACCAATCGGTAGAAAATGTTGATATTTGGTAGGTAGGTTCAGATAAGGTCTAGAAATGTTGTGTTAAAATATTTTTGAATTCCGTTCAAGATTACGCCAGTAATCAGGTTTTTCAAAATTGTAGATGTATTGCGGGTTGCATATTTTTCGCCTTGATACGAATAATCCTTACTGTAAATTCAATGGTTCAGTCAGATTATAGATAAACTAATTTGTAAGATATTGAATTAAGTTTCAAACTATGTCCGATATAGTTCCCAAGGTTACGCTCAATATTAGCGTTTTACTATTTTTCGGAATTTTCAGAGTTTTTCTTGGATTTTTCTAGAATAAATTGGTAGAAATGTCGAAATTTGGTGAACAGGTCCAGATTAGGTCTAGAAATGCTGTGTTCAATGAATTTTGAGTCCCTTCTGAACGGAATTTGCAGGCGAGCGAAGCGAGCCTGTTTTTCTCAGCTTACACTGACAGAGGTTATGCAGGCGAGCCTGTTTGACTCAATGAAGCTGCTGATACTGTCGGGGGTCCAGGGGCGGAGCCACTAGGCGAAAAGGCGAGCGAAGCGAGCCTGCCGGCTAGTAATTGAATAAGTCAATATAAAATTCATGTTAGGACTCAATGACTTGGTTTTAATAAATAGTTCATAGATAAAGATTTAAGACCTATAAAATTTACATAATCAAGCTTTTCAAAAATGAAGATTTCAAAGTGTCTACTATCTAACTTTAAAATAAATTGAAAATAATTAGGCTAAAGCTTTTTCCCAAGTATTTGATCAAGGGCAAATACTATTATTTAAAGTAAATAAATCTGCCACTAACGATAAATTTGTATCTGATTTCATTGAACAAGTTTCAAAGCTCATTGAATGGAGAATATAACCTACTCTATAGTCTGTCCAAGCAAAGAAGACATTCTGGCACGATGGGAAAATAACTCCAGCTCGTTCAAAGATATCATAAATCTGGTCTCATATTGTAGATCAAAATGTTTCCTACAATTTGATACCAAATTTATAATTTTCGAACCAATATTGACCGAGCTGGAGTCATTTTCCCACCTTGCCGGAATGTCTTCTTTGACTGGACAGACTAGCATGTGATGTAAAGCATTTATTGTATCCTTTGATTTCAAAAACATGATCCAGGCATAGCCAAATCACAACTCTAATCGATAACATCAGCTGTTGGAGCGCAAAAGAAGCATTCCTCAATAATGGTTTGTCAGTACCGTTTATGATCATTGAATAACTTTAATAATTTATTGATTTTAATGAATAATTATAATGATTTACACCTCTAATGTGTATAAATAACAGCCTTCATGGGTTGTTGAGCCATGGATAAACAAACAAATACCTCTAAAGGCCCGTGTCGACAGTGCGAGGCATGTGCCGCGAATGCCTCAAGGTATAGTCTGTTCAAGCAAAGAAGAGTCTTACTCCAGTCTCCAGCTCAATCAATATTGGTTCAAACATTATTGATCTGGTCTCAATTATAGGAAACATTTCGATCTTCATTTTAAGGCCAAATCAATCGTTTTTGAACCAATATTGACTGAGCTGGAGACTGGAGTATGACTCTTCTTGCTTGAACAGATACTTGAGCGTATGTCGTATACCGTATGTATACTGTCGATACGGGCCTTGAGAGGTATAATTTTGGGATGAGAAATGAATTGACAAACGTCACGTTAATATAATTATTATCATTTATTATCTAAGTACACAACAGTATGCTGTCTGTATGTCACTGTACACACTATTTACAATAATTTTGCTCTTCGACAACAATCATAGGGACACAAAACTGATTATAACCATTCTACCTCATTAAAATTTAATCTAAAAATAATAATCTTATATTTTTCTATACAATATATTATTGATATTTCGGGTCATCAGTCATATCTACATCTTTGGAGGGAAATTGGTGGAATTTACAAGTAAAATTTACAAGTTCTAGTTATTTTTTTCTACTAGGAATAAAATTGATTCACTACTATGAACAAAATGATACAGGTTGATATATTCTGAAATAATTTCTTAAACAGAAGAGTATTATACAAAGCAAGCGATTTAAACGAGTTTAATCATTCTGTAGTTTGATCCATTTGAAAATATTGAGCATTCAACAATAATATTGACTCCTCTGGTGGCGCTATAATCACGACCAGAGAAATTATTACCTATTAATTATGGTACCTATTATAACAACAAATGAATATAATTATTTCAATTTATACTATTTAAATAGCTGTGATGTTTGATATTGGGTAGCTTATGATAAAGTAGGGTTTTAAGAAATTCAGGTCTATATGAGTACCCAGAGAAAACTTGTAAAATCACAGAAGGAAATAACACAAGAAATATTTTTTATATTATAACAATCTAAATAATGAGTGATATAACATAATAATTAAAAGCATAGAACGATAATCGACAAACAATTACACCGAACTTAAATATCTTGAAAATAGATACTAATTACCGGTACAAAAGAAATATTATTGCATTATATTATTTTTCATCACGGTGAATTATTAATAGTTAGTTCAAAACAGTAGCCTATAGGGTCTAAGTAAAAAGTTGCATACTGAATCAAATCAATAAACTATGTAATCAAATTATTTATTAAATTTTGACTTGAAACTGCAGAACACATTACCTTATGAGTAATGAACACATAATATAAACGTAATGCAGTTTTAATATGTACGAGGGCAGTCCAGAAAGTCTGTCACCTTTTGCGTTGTAGCCTTTCGTGACAGATTTTCTGGACTGCCCTCGTATTTTGTGCTTTTTTAAAATTAACTAATAGAAATAGATTGAGGAAATCAGGACTATTGCCTCCAAAAGCAAAAAAATATCAAATTCTGCTGCAATTTTCAAATGTTTCATGCAATAGGCCTTTATGTTGCACAAATCTTAATTAAGTTCAATTTCCGATTAACTAAAGAATCAGAAATCTTATAATTGTGTTGTACATGTAAGTTTGGGCAGATGGCCTAGAGACAGAAAAACATATTACAAATCAATTTCAAATTGTATTATTCAACTGGAATAAATAAATGCTGATGTAGGTCTAATACTAGAACAGTGAAAAAAATGTGTGATGTAATATTCCGAAAGATTGTTATCCACGTTATGAAGAAATAACACAATATATATAGAAAAGAAGAAAAAATTACATAATATCTTGTGTTTTTTATATATTTTTATCGGACATGAATGAAAATTTCTTGGATTTGAATGAAGCTATTGTAACTTGATCTAGATAATGGGAATATAATCGTAATTTTAGATTAAAAAGATACTCATTTTTATAGAAGAGCAATGCGTTATTGAAAATAAGTTTATTATTTTGAATGTTATGTAACAGAAATGTAGCCTACCTAAGTGGCGAAATATTCATCAACTTCCTATAAACCATTGGTCGCTTGAAAAAAAATTAGCTTAAAAAGCTAAAAAGTAGCTTGAAAAATTTTCAATTTCAAATAACGTATGGAAATAGCTTTAGGATTTCTAAGAAACCTGTAAAAGTGAACCAGTATAAATCTCAATCAATCTTGTTAAATTCTCTCGCTTACTCGAACATTTATGGAAAATGCAATGAAAGCCTTCAAATTAAAAAAAAAAACTACAATAATAATCACTTGATAATAAAGCCATCAATTCAATTCAAAACTGTATTAGCAATTAAAATCGATAAAATTATTTCAAATCCAGAATAAAATAATCTATGCAAACAACAATAAAACCCCAGTGATAAAAAATGCAGTAATGTGCGACATGTGGTAAATAATTACAAGTAAATTATAACATTGAAAATAGATTAAAAAATTTATATCACACTCTTGACTAACAAATTGTAAAAGTGAATATACACCATTTACAAAGTAAATCTATAGTGCTGATAGAAATCATTTTGTAATACTAGGTTTCAATGGTAACATATCTATATTTTTCTTCTTTTGTTCAATATATGATTATAATATAGTTTCATTGACAATACAAATTAATTAGAAAGTCCAGTAAATCAACAACAAACAACATTGAAAACCATTGACATAAACTCCAAGAGTACCTAGGATAGTTCGTGAAAGCTGAGAAGGGACGCCGCCACAATACAATTTACATTGAGACCGCGTGTCTTCTCGGCTTTCGCGAGTTACACTACTTGAACGGCAAACCTCAAAAAATACAAATCCAAACAGGAAAAATCTTGAATGATCCAATCAAGCGCAATAAAATAGCGGCATCAAAGTACAAAAGAAAAACTCCAGCGTACTGCAAATAGTATTTTCCGTGAATTAGTAAAGCTGTCCACCGTAAGATAGCCCCACATGCAACCTTCAACAATGTTTAGTCTGTTCAAGCAAAGAAGACTGTGGTCAGTTAAATGGAAAATGACTGTAGCTCAGTTAATATTGGTTCAAAAATTATAATTTCAGTTCCAAATTGTAGAACGGAATGTTTCCTACAATTTCAGATCAAATCTATCATTTGAACCAATATTGACCGAGCTGTAATCATTCTCCCATCTTGCCAGAATGTCTTCTTCGCTTGGACAGACTATACCAATAATCATAAGTTACTGCAGAAATATCTAGTGCACAACTTTTCCTCCTTTTCTTCAACTTTACTTCTCTTTTCTTTAACTTTACTTCTCTTTTCTTCTTTACGATGATGTTCATCCCCACTTGAGCCTTAGGCTTGTGCTTGGTTAATTGAACGGATATTAGAATAAATATGAACTTAAGGGAGCTGGGACAGACGGCTTTACGTGTCTTTCGAACCAGGGAAATAGTTACTCAACGTCTCTACAACTTTTTCACAACATAATATTTTGCTGAAAACGATGTTTAGCTTTATGATTTTAATTGGACATATTTTTCACTTATTCATGTTCCTTCCACTTTTTTCTTCTTCATTTTCTTCCTGTCTTCCATCTTCACCTACTCATTCTTCTTCTTTTTCTCCATCTCGGTAACCGACAAATTTTCCCTTTTCTATGCTTCAAAAGCTGTACTGAGACACAATCAGATTATCCATAGAATTTCATCAAATAAAAATCCAATTTTAATTTCATAACCTGCAAAAAACCTGATCACCTCATAGATCCAGGCAATCTTTTACAATGGGATTTTATAATAAAATATTATCTAGAACATAAGGCATTGGGCGAATAACGTACAGTAATTTTATTAACCAATAGAACTGTAACAAAACTACTCGAGCCCTACTTTAAAATATTACACTGTACACTAAACAGCCTGCATAATTCACAAACCAAACTATTCAAAATTACTAAACAGAATTCATTCTAGAAATTTCCTTCCATTCTTGAAAACCTTAAAGCGGTGTCAATAGTTCAATTTAATTTCAAGAAAATACACAAGACAATAGCATATATATTTAAAATCTAAATGAAACCAATTGATCTATCTTAGAAATAAATCGAACCGTGTATAGTCTGTCCAAGCAAAGAACACATTCTGGCAAGATGGGAAAATGACTCTAGCTTGGTCAATGTTGGTTCAATAATTATTAATCTAGTCTCAAATCATAGAAAACACTCTGATCTACGATTTGAGACCAAATTGATAATTTTTTAACAAATATTGACCGAGTTAGAGTCATTCTCCCATCTTGCCAGAATGTCTTCTTGGCTTGGACAGACTACCCTTTCACAATGTCACCTTCACAACTATAGTAGTCTGTCCAAAGAAGACCCTCTGGCAAAATGGGAAAATGACTCTAGTTCGGTCAATATTGATTCAAAAATCACAAATTTGGTTTTAAATTGTTGGAAACATACTGATCTATAATTAAAGACCAAATTTATAATTTTTGAACCAATATTGACCGAGCTAGAGCAATTTTCCCATCTTGCCAGAATGTCTTCTTTGCTTCGACAAACTGTGATAGCATATGTTTAAAATCTTATCGAAACCAATTGACCCATGAATCACATTGAAAGTAAATTGAACTATATATATAACAAAACTGGCGTTTTTCTAATGACTGTTATTAATGCTCAGCTCTGTCGGGACAGTCTGAAAACAGTCTGCGAGAGCGTAAAGGTTGAGCTGAGGTGGTTCTCGCCTTGATATGCTATTGCAGACCACTCGCCGACTGATTTGACAGAGCTGAGATTTATTACAGTCATTGATGAACCGCCAATTTGGTTGGAGTCTGCTATAGGTATAATCTGTACAAGCAAAGAAGACATTCCGGCAAAATGGGAATCTGACTCCAGCTCGGTCAATATTGGTTCAAAAATTATTAATTTGATCTCGAATTGTAGGAAACATTTTGATCTACAATTTCATTTCAAATTAATAATTTTTGAACCAAATATTAACCGAGATGAAGTCATTTTACCATCTAGCCAGTCTTTTTTGCTTGGACAGACTAACTTATACTTTCAATTGCCTAATTGTACTAACCAATCACATTTTCTAAACAATTTATTATTTACAATATTCAACACGACCGCTCGCTGCATGGTTTTGTGTTAAAAAATATTTAAAATAAAATATAATGATACGGTAGTTTAGAACCTTTACACACAAATGCGCCTTGCCATACCGGGGAGCTGAGCTTACATTACAACATGCTTCCAGCACATGTTGCGAGACTTGTTGCAAGTCTAGTCATGTCTAAAAACATCCATAAATTTTTGCTGAAAGGAACAACGAATATCGATCAATTTCCTATAAAGGCATCAAGTAGACAACAAAGTTTCAAAGAATTTCATCCAATGACCTTGAGCCATAGTCTGTCCAAGCAAAGAAGACATTCTGGCAAGTTGAGAAAATGACTCCAGCTCGGTCAATATTTGGTCTCAAATTATAGAGCATAATGTATTCTACAATATAAGACCAAATTTATAAATTTTGAACCAATATTGACCGAGCTGGAGAAATTTTCCCATCTGCCAGAATGTCTTCTTTGCTTGGATAGTCTATAACAGCTGGTTCGGTATTATCACACAGCTAACCAATATATGAAGATCCTCTGTGTGGACACCCAACTCAACTAGTTTTTCAATTCAAAGATAATTCAGGTAACAAATGTCTATATAATGAATTTACAGACAATTGCAGCTCACAGCTTTTCGCAAAAAATTGTGAGAATAATATTTAGAAATTTGTAAAACCAAGTTTTTAAAAATGTGAAGAAGCACCCTCAATTTCAACTACAATAAAATGATGATAATGTAATGATTTGGATGGTTTTATACACGTAAAAAATAAATCATCACAATCTATTAAAAACGTGTTTGCGCACACTTTTTCTACAGTTTTCCTCATACAATTCCGCTAGTATATACACACACTTTTCTGATAGTTATTACAAACTTTCCTATTAGTTTACACATACTTTTCCGCAAGTTTACAAATACGTTTCCGATTGTTTACATACTTTTCCGCAAGTTTAGTGTTCCTCAAGTTTGTTTACATACTTTTCCGCAAGTTTACAAATGTGTTCTGATTGTTTACACATACTTTTCCGCAAGTTTACACATACGTTCCTCAAGTTTACAAATATGTTTCCAATTGTTTACATACTTTTCCGCAAGTTTACAAATGTGTTCTGATTGTTTACACATACTTTTCCGCAAGTTTACACACACTTTTCCATCAGTTTGCACAAACATTCCGCACACTTACTAGCCGCTTCTATGATCACAGATTGGGAATAGTGTGTGAGAGTGAGACTGACCATCTCACTCCTGTCCAAAGCCTTCTGTCTCTTCAATGGCATAATTGAGCTTCTCGACCATTTGATCGTAGCTCTTGTAGGGCGGCAAGTCCAGCCGATTGAAACAGGTATGGGACCGCGGCAGCCATGTCTCTTTGCCCACCTTTTCTATGCAAAACCTTTGCGGACCGTTGCTTCCTGTAACATTAAATCAGAAAATACACTTGGTATCACGACAATGTAATTACATTTTAAAAATCAATTGCAGCCACCATGAAATATTTGAATAAGTTACATAAATCATATGAATATACCAGCTGTAATCAGATAGTGAGTGAATAAATTTTGTGGCGCTAAATTTTTCAATTTATTATTATTTTTCAAGTTTTTAGATAATTATTCAAGTGGATTTTTAAAATTATTCATTTCTTACATCAACCTTCAAAATCCAAAATCCTCTGGTAATTATTTTAGCATCAAAATATCTGTGTTAAGAAGATTTCAAGAAACATAACCTTCTCTGGACTGAACTTTTCATCAAAACTGGGATCGAGATACTGAAGGGCATGTGCCTGTTTTCTCTTTCCCTATCATGATTATGTTTGTGTAGGTTGTCTCTCTCTGTATAAATAAATAAATGAATAAAATTAATAATAAATGTTTAATAACAACGTAAATTGCATTTATAAAATAGCACACATTCAACATGAAATATTCAAAAAAATTATTTATTGATTCAAGAAATCACAATAAAGGGAATAACACAGACAATCAAGTCCAAAACGTATTTTTTCAAATTTTGATGATAAAAAGTTACATAAATTCAATAATAAATGTTCAATAAGAATGTCGCAGATTAAACTATGTACAGTAGGTAAGTTTGCTCATTAAAAAGCATTGGAATCATTTTCAAAGCATTTGTTTCAACAGATACGTTTTATGAGTGGGAACTCACTTATCAACTTGCTAAAAATCATAGCAAACTTCAGACATATTAATTTGTCTATTTTCAATATTTTCTATTACAACTCGATACAGAATTTTATTGTGAATCTATTCTTATGAAATGAACAAAAAAGTCCGTTTTTAGTTCCTGATTTGTCCGCTACTCACCCATGAGCTCTGCAAACCCGCCTACCGGCACGCGACAAGTGCCCGTGACAAACTGCAACAGCCGAGCACGCTTCTCTGAGTCAGTTTGTCTGACAAACTGCCAGAACCAAACCACCTGAAACAAATTTCGAATTCAAATTAGTTTACTTATCAGTATGGCATATAAACAAAATGAAGAGGTGTTTCAGATTATATATCTTTACTTGACCATACAGTCTCATCTTGTGAATCTTCTTGAGATTAAATCAACAAAACATGCATAATTTTCTTACACATATTGTATAAGCCAAAATAAAGAGTACTGAAACTGTTTATGTACTATTGTTTAAGTATATTTTGACTAATACTGAATTACTGTATAATACAGTAATTTGCATATTTTGTAATACAGTAATTGTTTTGCCCAATGTACTGTTTCTAGCCGCGACCGCCTCATAATATTGTTTTGACTAGTGTACTGTTTTTAGCCTCACCTGTTTGCTGTTTCTGGTGTAATGCCGGTAGATGGTGTTGCGCTGCCAGTCGTCCACGTCGATCTCCTGCATGCCACACAGCATCAGCTCCAGTTCGCGCTCGTCAAAGTACTTGAGCCACTCCAAGGGCACCACCTCGTTGAAGCCGTCCAAAAACGCCTTTGTCTGCTCCTCAATGCCTCGGGTCATACGCCATTCGGTCATCAGTCTATCATCACACAACAAATAATAATTGAAATTGAATTGATCATTCACTGAAATACACAGAACAAGTTGTAATAACAATGATGAAATTTGTTTGTTTGTTTGTCAATGGCGCAACTGCCCTATGAAGGGCCTAGGCCTACCAGCTGGTTGCCAGTTTCATATTCACCAAACTATACAGTCCGTCCAAGCAAAGAAGACACCCCGGCAAGACGGGAAAACGACCCCAGCCCGGCCAATACCGGCCCAAAAGCCATAAATTCTCGAAAGAACCCATAGCCCCCGAACCAACACCGACCGAGCCGAAGCCATCACCATCCCGCCAGAATGCCCACCCAGCCCGGACAGAAAATACAGCAGGCGAATAATCATCAACCATGATAGAGGTAACATGTGGTTAGCACGTTGATCCTCTCAACCATAAGCTAGTCTTCACAACCAGGTGAAGATGCAGAATACCTCTGAATAATATGCAGTTAATCAGTTAGAGTGTAATGCAACAATTACTATTCCTCCAGAAACGGGAAACGACTGAATTGAATTGTTCATTCACTGAAATACACAGAAAATTGTAAATGAAATAACAATGTAAAAAGAATAAAACTCCTCGCCTAGCAACAAGTCTGTGTGTGGGCAGGTCTACAAATATTATTTAGTTTTTATAAGGATGATACCCACATGACCTTTTAGGCTTGTGCGTGTGTAATGAGTGGGATGATGATGACGAGAGGTGACGACTACTCTTTAGGTAGTCGGGACCGACGGCTTGTCGTCTCATCCAAAATTAAGAGGGCAATTCATGGGATTTCATGTCCTTGTGCCCTTATATGTATGTTTTGTATGCTAAATAAATAAAATACGGGAATTATGCACAAATTTTAATTACTGAATGTAAATAACTATGAAACGTCACTTTCATCAATGTTGGAGATGGAATAATAATTTATTCCTTCAATATAAATCAATTAGTACAGTATTCGGAACCCACCTAAAGCAGTAGGTCCATTCATCTCTCATCATCATCCTTCCCATTACCCACGAACAGGCCCAAGAGCCCATGTGGGCATCACCCTCACTAAAAAAAAATAAAAAATAATAATAATTTGCCTACTGACCTTAGGTAATCGTCCTTGTTATCTTCAGCCACGCGTACCTTGTCTCCTCCCTCCCTCAGCTCATGGTGTATAACCTAAAAAACACACAAATTACAACATCAATAAAAAACTTTTAAAATATCGCTATCGGGATAAGAGACCAGTAACATTGAATTATTTTGGTAAATAGACAACTTGACTTTCCAAACAAGGTTTGTTTATTATTTAGAAACAAGATTATTGCAAACTCACAATCAAGTGAAGTTGTTACTATAGTTGAACGCATGAAAATAGTCCTGTGAGACTTGTTGCATCGTTGCCTATTCAGCTGATTATACATAAACATTTAATATCTGGTGCCGAGCTTCGCTCTATAGCTGCGGCCGAACTGTTGAATTACATGAATATGATATTGTAAAATATAAATTCAAAATTGATAAGATCACCTCTCACAATTTTTTGACATTAATGAAGATGTGTTATAGACTTGGATGTAACTCCATTCACTCCAGCTGGATAGCGTTGGTCAGATAACGATAACAGTCATTATACGCAGTACTTGGGATTATGCCTGAATAAGGAATATTTTATACTTTTATTAATCCTGCCAGAGAGTTTTCCCAGATATGTGACCTGGTGCAATCTTATTTCTCCATCACGGTTATATTACATTTCAAATTTCAAGAAAATCGTTAGAGCCGTTTTCTAGATCCGTGGTTCCACATACAAACATACATACAAACATACATACATACATACATACATACATACATACATACATACAGAAATTACTCGCTTAATATAATAGGATAGGATTCATATTTTCATAAGATACCTGACGAAATGACAACGTCTATGGGTGCGGGGGTGTGCTGTTCCAGTATCCACTCGACTATTTTCATGCGATCAACTCCAAGGAGGTTCATGGAGATGACGTCATATCCTATTCTTTTCTCACAAATTTCGTTACTATAGTTAGCTGAGGGTGATTTCCTAAGAAGTACTGTGTATAATAGATGCAGTTGTCCCAAGACGTTTCGGGTGTATTATAAACGAGTCCAGTATAGCCTGTCCAAGCAAAGAAGATCCTCTGGCAAGATGAGAAAATGACTCCAGCTCGGTCAATTTCTGATCAAGAATTATTGATTTGGTCTCCATCGTAGGAAACGCATTCTGATCTACAATTTGAGACCAAATCAATATATTTTTAACCAATATTGACCGAGATGGAGTCATTTTCTTATCTTGCCAGAGGGTCTTCTTTCGCTGCACAACGTAATTTCGCTTCATTGCTTTTACCAGATGTAAGTTCTATCTATGATTCAGTTGATAATTGGGTTTGAAATGTTGTATTTGGTAAAAAAAAATCATAGTAACATGCTAAATAGTGTGAGTTGATGTTCTATTCAAGGGAAATATACTTTCTGAAAAGATTTTCGTTTTAGGACTGATTTTGCAGCTCAAAACAGCACATTTCATGGTGATAAATTATGTACTTCAAACTTTAAAAGTATAACATATATACAGGGTGTTTCAGGAGGAATGTGCAATACTTCTCAGGCTGATTCCTTGCACCAAGTAGGCAAAAAAGTTCCATGGGACCAACCCCCAAAAACGCTTTGTTACCGAGATAACAATGGCGGAATATTGAGATTTTTCAAAAAATATTTATTTTTCTAATTTTTTAGAGGCTTTAGTGAGGCTCCAAAATAATCAATTCCTATGTAAAATTAGCTGAGGAATTCAATGAAACCAGTTCCAAGTTTGTAACTTTGACGCTTATTGAGATAATTGGAAAAAATATGCTAAAAAACGCAATTTTTCAACAATAAGGGTTATAACTGGATAAGGAATCATAAAATTGAATTTTTTATTAATGGAAGTTGAAGAGAGTCGGATTCTAGAGAAAAAGTTGAATGGCGTCGATTGTGTAAATCTTTCCCAAATCTCAGAAACTGCGATCAAAAATCGCAAAATTGACAAAACATAGCACATGTGAAAAATTTGTGTTTCGTAGCGTTTTTGCGATTTTTGATCGCAATTTCTGAGATTCAGGTAAGATTTACACAATCGCCGCCATTTAACTTGTCCTATAGAATCCGACTCTCTTCAACTTCCTTATCCAGGTTTTATGATTCCTTATCCAGTTATAACCCTTATTGTTGAAAAATGGCTTTATTAGCATATTTTTCCAATTATCTCAATAACCGTTAAAGTTACTAACTTGGAACTGGTTTCGTTGAAGTCCCCAGCTAATTTTACATAGGAATTGATAATTTTAAAACCTGATTGAAGCCTCTACAAAATTGTAAAAATTAATCTTTTTTGAAAAATCCTATTTTTTCGCCATTGTTAACTCGGTAACAAAGCGTTTTTGGGGGTTTGTTCCATGGAACGTTTTTGTACACTTGGTGTAAGGAATCAGCCTGAGAAGTATTGCACATTCCTCCTGAAACACCCTGTGTAAGATACTTTTTCCGTTGTAATTTATTGTATTGCTTGTCTTTCTTAAACGAATTAAAATCAAGTACCTGTCCGAGTATTTCAAAGTCGACGCTGAAAAACAACTCGAGACCGCACTCGTCAATATTATTGTCACGAATCCACACCAACGAGTTGTAGAATTCGGGATCTATTGATTCGATGTCCTTCATCGTCAACTTCTTGTTCAGCATACGCTTGTAGAAGGGCATTGTGAAGCCCGAGTAGATGAATCGGCCGTGGTACAACGCCTGGCAAAACACAAATTCACAATAATTACGATCAAGTTTGAAAAAATTATAAAATTACAATCGTCAATAATAAAAAACAATCGAGTAGAGTCTGTCCAAGCAGAGAAGACATACTGGCAAGATGGGTAAATGACTCCAGATCGGTCAATATTGGTTCAAAAATTTTAAAAAATGATTCTCAAATTGTAGATCAGAATGTTCTCTACAATTTGAGACCAAATTTATATTGATAACCAACCAATATTGACCGAGCTATAGTCATTTTACCATCTTGCCAGAGTCTCTTCTTTACTTGGAGATACTTATACTGTTTCAAGTCAGCGCCCTATGCATGAAGCATGTGACACGCGATTTGACTCGGATATATTCTGTCCAAGCAAAGAAGACATTCTGCAAAATAGGAAAATGACTACAGCTCGGTCAATATTGCTTCAAATATTATAATTTTGTTCTCAAATTGTGGATCAGAATGTTCTCTTCAATTTGAGACTAAATTTATAATTTTTGAACCAATATTGACCGAGCAAGAGTCATTTTCCTATTTTGCAGAATGTCTCCTTTGCTTGGACAGAATATAGCAGTTTGTTCATCTCCAATAATAATAAAAAATCAACTAGGAATATGAGTATTAGTGATTTATGAAAAAATTACAACGGAGAGAGCTCCAAAACTACCAATGAAATCACAGGAGAAATCACAAAGTTACAGTAGATATTGGTTGAAATCCAACAACTCTTCTACTCAATTCTAACATTAAAAATTTTGTCATCGATCTTGGATCCACCATACTGAATCAAAACTCATTTTATTGAATGATCACGTGATCATATTATACATGATTCCGATGCAGATTTGCAGTAGAAATCGAATGCCGAAACCCGCACATCGATATTATGACAAACCGTTTCGATTTTACATCAATAATTAAACAGAGATTAAGGCTGGGACGCACTTGAAGCAGCCCACGCGAACTAGCCAATCACAGCTCATATTGATGACAAGAAAAGAGCTGTGATTGGCTAATTCGCGTAGAATGCGTTACGTGCGTCCCAGCATACGCCCGGCCTCAGAGTTGCATTTTTGAAAATTATTGAGAATCCAAAATGGCGGACTAATCTGAAACTCCATGATGTGGCTATTATCACTTTTCATCCACCCGGTTCACTTGATACAAAGCAAAGAAGACCCTCTGGCAAGATAAGATAATGACTCCGGCTCGATCAATATTGATTACGAAATTATTGATCTGGTCTCAATTGTAGGAAACATTCTGATCTACAATTTGAAACCAAATCAATAATTTTCGAACCAATATTGACCGAGCTGGAGTCATTTTCCCATCTGGCCAGAGGGTCTTCTTTGCTTGGACAGACGTGATACGTTACTGTGCTATCTTTCAGAACTATTCACCACTCTCAAAAGACTTTAGTCTTTGTAGGGAATATTAACCAGTAAATGGATATGGTATGTGTTGTATATTATGATTATTGTGAATAAAAAAATGAACAATCACATCAATATTAATTCATTCATTTTCGCTACACTTCACGGAAATAAGCTGCTTACCAGTCCCTATGTAGACTAGGAAGTCGTCATTTACATACATAATCAATCAGCTATTGTCCTCGAGCGGAAAGAAGTCCTTTCCATACAAGGACCATCTCTTTCCAAGCGTGGACAGCTAACGCCATCTAGCGAGAGAAAATGCAACTACAATGGACCATCACTTTCTTTGAAACTGCCAGAAATTTGTCAAAAACAAGAAACTTTGTATTGCTATTGTACAATTTAGGATGATCGTACAAAAAGTATCATGAGCTTAAACATTTCTGGACTAAGAAAATCGAGTATTCTGATAGTTATTAAGTAATATCCATTAGATTAAATCAAAAAAATTGTGATGCAAACTTTCAATACTTAGCAGTTCAGCTTACTCCAGATTCAGCTCAGCCGAAGCTAGTATAGTAAGTTATCTGGTCTTAGCTGTTCTTAGATTTCATTAATCCTATTTGTTTTGTTCATTCATGAAATTAGATTGATAATATTTATTTGAAGTGTAGCGAAAAAAATTATACACAACTCGCCCAGGAAGTTTTTTACGGTATTCGGAATTATTCCCAGGCTCGGCAAGCCTCGCCCGGGAAACTATCCTCATACCGTAAACTTTACCTTCCCAGGCTTGTGGCGTAATGTACTATTACTCACCATTGCAATAAATCGGCCGATAAATTTGAAGTAGAGCAGATGATCGGGATTGACATAGGAGGCCGGGTTGATTTGTAGACTGTAATTGTTCTTATTGGCGTACTCGAAAAGACAGTACATTGGATTCAGTACTTCGTGCGATAACAGGAAAAACCATTCCCTAAAAAAAACAAATCACAGATAATTTCAACCTATAAAGTAGCAATAACTCGATCAGAAATCAATTACAAAGAATTTAAAATTGCAGTAATCAGTCCATAATCACCATAATGCATCATAGCAAGGACTGAACTGGTAAAAGGAGGAATATTGTGTTAATTTCTTATTCATTTGGGTAGAACTGTAATTGATTATGTCGAATTTATGATCCTTCCATCGCCACTGAGAATTCTATCTTCATAGTTAGGTAAGCTGACTTTACAGTCAAGATGTGTCTCAATGATAATGCAGCATAGCAAGGACTAAACTGGAAATAGAAGGAATGCTGCGTGCTTTCTCATCCAAATGGGTGGTAGAATAATTGAAAATGTGAAATTCATTATCCTTCCATAACCACAGTGAATTCTATGTTCATATTTAGGTGAGCTGACTTTACTGTCAAGATGTGTCTCAATGATAATGCAGCATAGCAAGGACTTAACTGGAAATAGAAGGAATGTTGTGTTATTTGGGTGGAAATATATTCAAAATATCAAATTCATGACCCTTTCAACACCACAGAGAATTCTATGTTCATAGTTATGTGAACTCACTTGAATGTCAAGTAGACATGAGATGTGTCTCAATTATAATGCAGCATAGCAAGGACTAAACTGGAAATAGAAGGGATGTAGTGTGATTTCTTTTCAAATGGGTGGAAATATAATTGAAAATATCAAATTCATGACCCTTTTAATGACGAAGAGAATTCTATATTCATAGTTATGTGAGCTGACTTGACTGTCATGTAGAGATGAGATGTGTCTCAAGGATAATGCAACAAAGCAAGGACTAAACTGGAAATAGAAGGAATGTTGTGTTATTTCTTATTCAAATGGGTGGAAATATATTCAAAAATATCAAATTTGTCTCAATGATAATGCAGCATAGCAAGGACTAAACTTCTTTTCAAATGGGTGGAAATATAATTGAAAATACAAAGCAAGGACTTAACTGGAAATAGAAGGAATGTTGTGTTATTTCTTATTCAAATGGGTGGAAATATATTCAAAAATATCAAATTCATGACCCTTTCAACACCACAGAGAATTCTATGTTCATAGTTAGGTGAACTGACTTGACTGTCAAGTAGACATGAGATGTGTCTCAATTATAATGCAGCATAGCTAGGACTAAACTGGAGACTAAACTTCATGATCCTTTCATAGTTTAAAAAGGATCATAGAAAGGTGAGCTGACTATCACAACCGTGTTAGAAATATTCCTGTTGATAATCTCTTCTACTCTGTCAAAGAATATTACGGAGAAAAATTAAATCCTAGTGATTTGAATAAATTATGCCAGGTTAATACAATGCCCATTGGCGAGACAATTATTGTCTTCTGGAACCGTCAGCTGATGTTGTCAATTGGAGTTTTTATTTAGCCATGCCTAGATGATGATTTTAAAATCAATAGATACTTTACATCAGCTGTACGTTTCCGAAGACAATTATTATTGTCTCGCCAATTGGCATCGTATAAACCCGCCTTTAGATGAAAATCAATGTGTTCTCACCGACTGACGCCGCCATAGTCGAGCCCCTCCTCGCCTCTGAATATAATGTACAACCTCCGCCTGAGCTCATAGGCAGGCAGTCGCATTATCTGGTGATAGCTGTCCTCGAATAGCGTCTGCCGACTGACAGTGATCTTGATGTGGGAGGGCAGCACGTTAGACTGGCACAGGTAGCGGAACTGCGACAATTTCCAGCGGAACGAGCGCTCATAGGCACGCGGCACACCGTACACGCCTTTCGGGCTGTCGAAACAAAATTTGAAAAATCGTCACACAATGTCGTTTAAAGAGTGGTGCAGAGTTTGTCGGTGGTACACTTTTGTATCCTCCCGATTACAAAATAAATAAGTGTATAATGAATCATGTAAAATGTATATGAGTATGTAAATGTATATATTACTCCAGGCTGTTATACTATGCCCAAGCAAAGCAGACATTCTGGAAAAGTGGGAAAATGATTCCAGCTCGGTAGATATTGTTTCAAAGACTAAAAACGATAAAAAAGGATCTTTCTGTAATATAGTTCTTTATTAATTTGAATGGAATTTATATAGTTTGCTAGAGATTGATCATGTTAAGCAATGAAGACATTCTGGCAAGACGGCAAAATGACTCCAGCTCGGTCAATATTGGTTCAAAAATTACAAATTTGTTTTAAAATTGTTGAGCTAAACGTTTCCTACAATTTGAGACTAAATTTATAATTTTTGAACCAATATTAATCGAGCTGGAGTCATTTTCACATCTTGCCAGAATGTCTTCTTTGCTTGGACAGTCTATACCAATAGCGGTGCTCCACCGTTAGTAGTCTATAAATACTTCTGCTCTCAAGTTTTAGTTTATCAGAGATTGATAATGGTGTAGCAACTGAAACCAATATCTCGATTTTTTAAAATCAGTGGTTTGACAATTTCTTGTCTTTTAAATAATATGATATGAGTTTGTAAACACCTTTCAAACCAGCTCTTCACTCCAAGTTTTAGTTTATCAGAGATTGATAATGATGTAACTACCGAAACTGGTACTTCAATTTTCTAATAAATCAGTAATTTAACAATGTCTTGTCTTTCAATTCAATATGATATGAGTTTGAAAACATTTTCTCACACTAGTTTTGTACAATTTTTTGTCAAAGTAATAAATTTCAAGTAAACTACGATAAAAAGTAAAAACTAATTTTTTCAGCAACCTACCCTCATCAGTAATTTGACAATGTTTTGTCTTTTGATTTAATATGATATGAGTTCATAAACACCTTCTCACACTTGTTTTGTCAACAAATTTTTTCATAGGAATATAAGTTGAGTAAAAAAAAATTCAGCAACCTACCCCATCATTAATCAGTAATTTGACAATGTCTTGTCTTTAAATTTAGTATGATATGAGTTTATAAACCTTTTCACACAAATTTTGTACATTTTTTGTCACAGTAATTCAAGTTCGAGTGAACAAAGATAGAAAACCAAAATAAGTATTTTTAGCAAACTAATATAAGTCCAAGTAAACAACGATAAAAAGCGAAAAGTATTTTTTCAGCAAACTAATATAAGTTTTAAAACAAACTAATTAAGTTAAACAACGATAAAAAGTGAAAACAAATACTTTCAGCAACCTACCCTTTGGGCGCACCCGGCCGCGGATCCTGGAACGTAGTGGTGCGGGTGTTGTGATCGACAAAGTACCTGACTCCGTCCTCCGTCAGCCGTATCTCCCATCCGCCGGGCAGCGGCGGCTCGTCCACGCCGGCCAGCATGTCGGCGCGCTCCTGGCCCTGGGTGCGCGGGTCCTCCCACTGGGTGGTGCGGTTCTTGTGGTTCACAAAGTAGACACGACCTACAAACAAACAATGACAGAATAGATAAGTTGGATCATCATTATAGAGTAGATTTATTGGTCAAATGCAATATCTGTAGGTAGTGTCACTCGACCTGGTGTAACTTTCTTGGCGGATGAATCAGCTGTTTAGAAGAGGCATAACAGGCATCAAATTAAACTTTATTGTGGTTCTTTAATACAAAACATACTTAAAAATCTCAGATGAAATAGGAAAATACAAGAAACCAATCATCTGCAAGGAAAATCATGTGCGCAGGTAAGAGTTGCCAAAACTATTCAATATAACACACCATTAATCAACAGCCTGAATGAACATATTGATCCATTCGATGTATATAAAAACATACAGTTTACTACATTTATCATAAGGCTCGATTTCAATCCAAGTTTTATGTGTAATCTGGCTGGAACTCTCCTAGTTTTTTCTCTCTTTTTTCTTGTCTTTTTTCTATTTAGTTTTGTCTTTAGGGTTTTTTATTTTGTTTAAACTATTATTAAGTTGCTTACTTAAACCCCTTTATATTGAATATTCATATTGTATTTATTCTTAAATAGTTTTTCAATCGATTCAATTTATATATTCATCAATTTAAATAATTTTCTCTACATTTATATTATGTAATCAATCTGATTATTTCTATTATGTTCAAGTTTTCGATTACTTTTTTCTTAAAATAGCAGTAATTCGATTCAAGTTACCTGTGTAAATAAGGCTTTTAATGGAATTTCTGTGAGCCTTTGTATCCAATATATAAATAAATTAAGAAATAAGGAATTCAATATTATAATAATAAAATGAAAAAGATGAAGAAGTGGGAGGAAGGAGAAAGGGAAATAGCAAGAAGGAGGAGAGAAAGAGAAAGAAAGAGAATTTTCGTTTTGTAATTGCACAGACTTACATAATTATATAGACTGGTCGAGCAAAGAAGAAATTCTAGCAAAATGAGAAAATGACTCCAGCTTGGTCAATATTGATTCAATTTCAAAGGTCTCATTTGCTCGACCAGAGCATACAACCTACTAGGTTGAATAATAATGTAGATTAAAATAAAATATAACTTTATTGGTCTTGCAATATCTGTAGCTGATAGTGATATGGCTGGAAGTGAAGGTATAATGAACAATTCGGTTATTGTTGAAGAATTATTTAAAATAATAAATTATTTATTTATTTTATTCAATTTGAAATGTAAAAGTGAGAAAATCTATCTCCAGTGCTCCAATACAATCACATTTAGCAGTTTCACTCTCATTCATTCGATATCATCATTTCAAGACACAGCCTAATGCCATAAGGATCGGCATAATTACTGCCAAATTAATGTGAAAACTTGTTGAGTAGATGTACTGGTTATTATTATTAGCGTATGGCTTTATTTGGTGGGGAGACCAAAAGGTAATTCCACCTCGCCAACATAACCATGTTTCGCCAATAGGAAACATGATAAAAGTATTGATTATTTTCACTGTAATTTAGATTTCGGGAAGTCCTTCACAATTAAGAAAGTCCGAGAGCACTAAAACACAGGTCAAAACACTAATCCAAGACTGGAAAATTTGGAATTTAAGAAAACTTTAGAGCACAAAATTTTTACGTGTTATAATAATTTTGCCATGGCAAAATGTACTGGTGATATTGTGTTATAGAAGAAATTCTGGTAACAAGAGAAAATGACTCCAGCTCGGACAATATTGGTTCAAAAGCTTTCAATTTGGTCTCAAATTGTAGGAAACATTCAGCTCTACAATTCGAGTCCAAACTTATAATTTTTGAACCAATATTTACCGAGCTGGAGTCATTTTCCCATCCTGCTTGAATGTCTTCTTTGCTTGGACAGACAGACCATACTAACCTTCAGGCTGCACCCGCTTCTCCCAGCCGCTGGGCAGAGGGCCGAGCAGCGTGTCCTCGTCTTCAGCGGTGGCGCCACTAGACGTCGCGCCTCCTGCTGCCGCCACAGATGGCTGGGTGGCGCCACTCGGCGCCGCGCTGTCCGGTGGCGCGACCGCGGTGGCGCCACTCGTCGACCCGGCCACCGCTGCTGACGCTGCCGCCGCCGCTGCCGCGTTCGCTTGTTGCTGCAAAAAATATTCGATATTCAACTTTTTCTTTCTTTCTTTCCCGTGTCTAGGTCTGAATAAAATAATGATAAAAATCTATTTATATAACTAAAAAAACTGAACAATATATACAGAGTGACACAAAAAAACGGGAACTTTTGAAGTAACACGTACGTGAATAAATGAAATGTAATCATTAGTTTTATTGCTGAAAATCTGAAGTAGAATAGTTGCCATTAATTATAGTTGTAACAAGAAAAATGCCAATATTCATGGACAATGTCTTTGAGATGACGACCATTCAAACGTATACATTCCTGGAGGCAAACAGTGGGATTTCCATGTAAGCAAGGAATTTCAAAGCACTGTTCTACTTTTTCTTGTGGGGCCATTTGAAAAGTAAAGCTTTGAGCTCAAAAATAATTATTAAGTTGAAAACAAGGATTCATGAAGAAATCGCTGAAATTCGCATTGCAGTGATTCAACTTGCCGTGCAAAATCTCACTGTTCGCTTCCAGGAATCTATACATACGTTTGAATGGTCATCATCTTAAGGACATAATCTACAAAAATTAGCATTTTTCTTGTTACAACACTATAAATGGCAACTATTCTACTTCACATTTTCAGCAATAAAAGTAATGATTACATTTCCTTTATTCACGTACGTGTTACTTCAAAAATACCCGTTTTTTTTGTTACCTTGTATTATAAATTATGTAGGTAAAGTTTCAATCAGTGAATATTCAGGTGTGATGAGCTTTCAATTTGGTCATACTCTCAACTCACATATTATATGTTCAACTCATGTGTTTGAAAGTGAATCAACAAACTTTATCAAAAATAATTAGCAGTTCAATAAATGAGCTCAATGAGTAAGCATGTCTTAGAAAATAAACAAAAAGTTTATGAAGTGAAGTTGGAAGGTTTTTATTATAAAGAATAAGACTTACTACAATTATATGATAGATTTCCAATGTATAGCCGCCATAATGGCTTTGTTTTTGGCTGATATTTACAGAATATTTTACTATAGTCTGTCCAAACACAGAAGACATTCTGGCTAGATAGGAAAATGAGTCCAGTTAGGTCAATATTGGTTCAAAAATTATAAATTCAGTCTCAAATTATAGATCAGAATATTTCCTACTATTCCAGACCAAATTTATCATTTTTGAACCAATATTGACCGAGATGGAGTCATTTCCCAATCTTGTCAGAATGTCTTCTTTTTTTGACAAACTATTGACGAACTGCGGCAAAGAGACCAGCGCGACCGGTGTACAATAAATGTACTTAACGTCTAGCCTAGGCGCGGTTAAATTCAAATGCATGTAGCTACATTCGCTTGTTTTTGAATACCTGCGAATAGAAAAACTACTTACTTTCGAAGAAAAGATGTCGAAATGCAAGAGGAAATGTTGTGTGATGGATTTCAATAACAATTATTCCAATTCTGAAGGAAAAGGTTTCCTATTTATTCTTCTCCTGGAAACTCGCGACTCACAATCGGGAGAAAAAGGGAAAATCAAAATGGCGGATACGGACCGATAGGTTGAACCTAACCTATAAGCCTAGTGATATCAGATTATCTGATGGAAATGCTTTCAAATTAACTGATACATTTTTCAAACTATTCCAAACTGATAAACACTTTATAGCTTTACGATATTATTGATAAATCAATGATAAAATTGAATAATAACACAAAACATTCTAGTCAATTGACATACAAGCGTCTCGCCAAAGGAATGCGCCTCTGTACTGCGCATGCGCTAGATAGAGCCATTAAGTACAAATATCGACCACCAGAGACCGGGTCGGATGAATCACAAGCCAAATTCTGTTCGTCAATATCTGCATGATTGAATTGAGAAAATATCAGACACTAGATTGTCTAAAGGCCTCTTTACATGGCGGTTTTGTAATACGCAGTAGTGATTCACAAGTCCAAAAATGATACAAAATCGTACAGGAAGGAAGCTCATTGGCACAAAATTCTGTATTTGCAACGATCAGTTGCAAAATGAGGTTAGCTCATTTGACAATGCCGTTTCTAGATATCCGCCATGTCTAGAATTTTGCCAATCAGGAACTTATATATTTATAAAACCCTTAAACTTTTTTATGATAGGAGCGTAGATATGCAGGTGATTAATGTGCACAGAGTTGGGAGGAATCAGCATAATGTGCTGATCCCAAAGCCCAATCTATCCATTTTCAAAAAGTTCTACACTTACCTAGCTCCAAAATTTTTTAATAAGCTTCCTGTAAATATAAAAATATGTAGGCAGAAAATATCTTTCTGCAGATTGGTGCATAGTCACCTGATCCATGAAGAGGAAAATGGATTGTACGACAACATAGTTTGATTGTGATAACGTTGTAGATACTATGTTTCTGTAATGATAATATCATTATTCATTCTTATTGTATAAATTATTGTTATAAATTATTATTGTATCACGATGTTCTAATTAGCAAATAGTAAATAAAAAAAAGTAAAAGTTGCAAGATAGTTCCTGAACAAATCTGTCAATAACGCTTTCAACCGATGGTAATTATTGTTGCATTTCATTGAGTTTTTCAATTCTGTCCAACTGATACTGAGGATTTTTTTTGTCATTTTAGTTAATTTTATTTTTGTTTCTTTTTTCCAGTTTTCTTTTTAGTTGTTCTTTTTTAACAACTTTTTCTGCCCAAGCAGGTTTCAAACCTTTGGGATTATTTTCCAGGCTATGAATGTTTTAAGAGGTTTTTCACATTGCTAGGATATTCTATTGTAAGAGGAACACTATAGCAGTAGGATACATACAGTAATAATAGAATTATTCTTGTCATGTAAGTCATATATGTTTTGATTTGTGATTCTGGAGAATAAATTTATTTTGAATTTGAATTTGAATTATGTGGTAAGGCTATGGTTATAAGTTACTGGAAGCGATTTCGTGCGAGTTCCTCAGTCACCAACAAACTTGATAGGACATGAATCATTGAAGTGGAGTATTTGTATATTGGTCACTTGGAGTGCGTTGTGTAGTGAGTGTAGGGATCGAGTACCCGGCGCCTCCACCAAATATGTAGTGATTGGTGATTGTCAAGACGTGAGATCTCCATGGTCGCTATCTTAAAATTTTACAGATTGTTGACCAAATCAACACGCACGCTATGGCATTGACGAATGACGGACGCCAGTTAAATTTAACAACAACGTTCAACCTCTAGCTTTGAAACGCTGTTATCAATGATGATTTTATTTTACTGAATAATTTCAAAGATTTACAGAAATAAATTATATTTTAAATCCTAATTGATGTCTATTCATCACAGTTCATAGTGACTCAAAAAAGGAAGATAAAGAGATAAATTAAGATGAAAACAAACATGAAATTGAAGATGTCGAACTGTGATTGGTGCCTTTACCCTCCATAGAATTAAAAATATAGAGAAAATAAGAGAATTCTATTGATTAGTAAAATTTGTAATTATTGTAGAAATCGATGTTTTTATATTGTATAGTTTTTATAATGTGACTGAATATTTTAATCATAATTTTGACATGTATTGTATGTGATTGTTGATAATTACTATGACTAAGTAATAGTATTTTGTATTTTGACGTGGCCTATACAAAATTGTTGTAAATTTTTGTCAATGGCAATAAAATATTTGATTTGATTTGATGCTTTGCCACAACTCACATGCGGATAGAGAAACCGCTGGTTGCCCTGCTGCATGATGTGCGCCCGCTCGCCCTGCCACTGCTGATAGTGTTGCAGGCGCTCCGTATTGGGGCGCTGCCAGGTGGTGGTGCGCGTATTGTGGTCCACATAGTAGATGCGCCCGCGCGGATCGCGCCTCATCTCCCAGCCGCCCGGCAACGCCTGCGGGCGCTCCCACGACGTTGAACGCGTGTTGTGGTCAACATAGTAGCGGCGGCCGTACTCGTCGTAGCGCATTTCCCAACTGAAAAAAGGTTAAAATTTTTAAAAAAATCAAGATTATTCGTCCATTCATTCATTGATACATACACCTGATCGGAACCAAAGCGTCAGAAGCCTTCATAAACTCGCCATATGTATGAGATTCTCTATTTACGCCTATTTAAGACTCCCGGTAAATTATAACCTATAATTTATGATCACTTGAGACAAAATAAACAAACTTTATCAAAATAATTTCTATCTGTTTTGAATATTTCATACCAGTGACTGGTCTCGTATCGTTTGGGTATACTGACATACATCAAATCTGTATACATACATTAAGTATAATAATTGAACATAAAATAATAATAGAATCTCACATGTAACAGAAAGAAGATACTATTTCTATTCCTTTCAAGTTACAAAATTGAATTATATTTTGCTCAATATCTCAATAATCATCAAAGTTACTAGCTCCTAATTGGTTTCATTCGATTTCTCAGCTAATTTTACATAAGAATTGACCACTTACCCTCATAAGGCAGACATCAAAAATTATAAATTTCAAAAATGTGAAAACAAAATGGCGGCTGTGTGAGTAACTGAGGACGGTTTAAGAATGATATTTGAATACTCATCTATTTTGTTTTGCATTACTAATTGCTAGTAAATATTTCACTTGAACTATTTAGATATTTATCCTCAGATAGTGACCCTACTGAGATTCAACTCAATTTTCTCAAATACCTCTTTAGGAATAATTAAAAATCATATTGAAAGAGCTGATGATAATATGATTCAAACCTGTTTTAAGAATTCCTAGATCTGGAGCACTCAAATTGCTGCAAATGGTTCTGATCGTCTCTTTAGAACAAACGTTTCAATACTAAGAATTTTATATATTCTATATATAATCCAACTAGCATCCGGCGGCAGCTTTAGACCAATGACACACTATCCGGCCTTGATATGTCTACAATGGAGCTCACAAGCCATCCCACGCCTGACCTAGAAAGATTGTAAGTCTCCGAGGCAGACAGTGAGACAGCCTACACTTTTGATAACAGATTTAGCACAAATTCTTTTAGTAATATGCATACACAAAACTTACTTTCTACTACAAATAAAAACATATTTTGCGATTTTTTAATCAAGTTTTCATTTATAATTTTTTTTTTAAAATTTCTAAACCAACTGGGATATTGAGGATGAGATTCTACATACAAAAAATTAAGGCAGTTGAGGAATGACAATTAACAATGCTAAGCTCTGTTAGGACAATCAGCAAGCGTTGTGCAAGACCATATCGACTCGAGAGCATGCCCAGCCAATCGTTTCGCTCTTGCAGACAGCTTTCAGACTGAACGAAGAGAGAGCTGCACATTGATAACAGTTTTTTGTCAACTGCCTTGAATTTTGGCGCCTCACTCACCCAGTAGGCAACGGCTCTTCAAGTCCGTTGGCCGGAGCCGCACTGCTGCCATTGGTCGTTGCTGTTGCCCCCACTCCGTCCGTCGCCACGCCCCCATTAGTCGGAGGCCCCGCCCCTGCACAAAAACACAAACAATTATAATTTCCACAAATCATAAAAAACATAATTGAAAAGATTTTTGTATTATTTTTCTCACATTTTTCTGAGGGTGAAGCCCACATGTGCTTTAATGCTTGTACGTGGGTGATTGGTTCGATGATGATGGTCAATTCAAATTCAAATTCAAAATAAATTTATTCTCCAGAATCACAAATCAAAACATATATGACTTACATGACAAGAATAATTCTATTATTACTGTATGTATCCTACTGCTATAGTGTTCCTCTTACAATAGAATATCCTAGCAATGTGAAAAACCTCTTAAAACATTCATAGCCTGGAAAATAATCCCAAAGGTTTGAAACTTGCTTGGGCAGAAAAAGTTGTTAAAAAAGAACAACCAAAAAAAACTGGAAAAAAGAAACAAAAATAAAATTAACTAAAATGACAAAAAAAAATCCTCAGTATCAGTTGGACAGAATTGAAAAACTCAATGAAATGCAACATAATTACCATCGGTTGAAAGTGTTATTGACAGATTTGTTCAGGATGATGGTCAATTCTGATTTAACTTACATGGATATAATACAAGAAATAGAGGTAACGTAAAAATTGGTCAATTTCATTACTCAGGTTCACAGCTGTTCTGACTATAAGCTAACTTACAATATCTGTAAAACTGTTCAATGATTTGCCTACAAATGTAAGAGCTATGGAAAACAGTGATTACAGAAATCTTTTCGAAAGAGGTACTTACCATATAGTCTATCCAATCAAAGAAGACATTCCGGCAAGATGGGGAAATGACTCCAGCTCGGTCAATATGGGTTCAAAAATTATAAATTTGGTCTCAAATTGTAGGAAACATACTGATCTTCAAATTGAGACCAAATTTGGAATTTTTGAACAAGTATTGACCGAGCTAGAGTCAGTTTTCCATCTTGCCAGAATGTCTTCTTTGTTTGAAAAGACTATATACAGTTGAAGACTTTTTCTTATTCGATTTCAAGATTCTTATTGATTTTGTTATATAGCATGTATCATGTTTTCGACAGTATTTTTTTTTATTCTGATGTGTAAAGATATCTATAAGATTGCTGTTTTGATCATTGATTTTGTTTTTAATTTGTAAACAGATCTATCCGATTGCTGATCAACTACTTTGAAATTTTTCTAACATACCATTGGCTGGAGGCGGTGGAGGCGGCAGTGAGGTGGGGGCGGCGGGCAGCTCTGCCACTGTGCCGCCCCCGCCGCTGGGCCTGATGCGCGCACGCACACCCCCGCGCAACACGCTGGCCGACGAGGTGGATGACGGTGCTGCCCCCAGGGCCGGGGGCGGCGGAGCCGAGGCGGCGTCTGCCCCTGCGGCTTGGTTTGCTGGTGTTATAATGAAGCCTGAATTGAACGAAAACAAATTATTTGTCATTTAGAATAGAATAAAATGGCTTCTTTATTTCAACATTCTTGTTCTATGATTTTGTGTTGGGCATATACTAATCCTACTAATTTATTTTTTCAACGCTTGGTTGCTCAGCCACCGTATCAGATTTAATTTTTTTTAAGATTGCGTCTTGGGGACTCCAGGAGGGAGTATAAGACAAGTCAAATACACGTATATAATATATATATATATATGTTATTACATCGAACTAATGTTATATGATCCAAACTAATGTTATATGATCCGAACTAATGTTCCAAATTGGATTTGATACCGAATTAATTTTTTCCATTCTATTTTCAATGCTGTCTACTAAAGCATTCAGTTGCAGCAATATAATCTAAAGGTCTATAGCTTTGAAGATTATACATAATGATTATTTAAATCTTTTTTCTCTTAGGTTTACTGTATTCGTTTAAAACTTCAAATAATTACAATCAAAGTACTTTTTTATAAAAAAATATTCAATGATTATTATTTATATGATACAAAGTTGAATGTCTAGGAATATTAAAAGGTTGAATCCGCTCCAAACATTTATTGAATAGAGCAGCCTAGTCATGACAATACATTGAGGCAAATCCAAAGTGATTTCCTGGTCACAAGACTACTGAAAAAGCTACATTATTCAATTTATTTTATTACAAAAATCAAATCGAATTTTTAAATTAAATAAATAAGTACATTAGCAAGTATATAATAAAAAGCAATTCGGCTCAACAAAACATTTGTCAGACGTTGAGTTACTGTGTAAACTAAAATAATTAATAAATTAACTGAAATAAAATTAATGTTATCGACTGAATCATTAATATACTCACAATGTGAAATATTGGCACCAATTTTGCCCAATCAACATTCAGCAAACACATTAAAAACCAAACTTCCAGCCAGTTCACAAAGACTTTGTTTACAAATAAATAATTAAACTTTTGATTTCAATTTACAACAAATTTAGTCATTTCAAAGAAAATTAGAAGATAGTTTTTGTCAATTTGAAATATTACTGTTTCAATTTTATTTAAAAAAGACACGATCCTGCAGATTTTACAGCAAATTTAGTAATCAAAAATATTGATCGATGCAAACAAGGTTATTAACCCATTTCATCATATCAAGACATCTGATCAGATGAACCAGCTGTTGATAAGTTTAGATGTGATCCCACAAAAAATTTCATCTAAAGGTACGATTCCCAAGCGACAGTTCAAGTCGCGCGGCATTCACATGGAATTCACTTAAAGATGACTTGAAAAGGGTGAATTTCAATATTTAGAGATTTATCAAAGATTAGTAGCCCTAATAACAGAGTGAAAATTTATAATATAGTTATGTGAATAGAGTTGTGATGGCTAGAGCCGGGCATCTCCAGCAGTGCAGCTAAAGCCGTTTTGGAATCGTACCTTAAGAGTGGGTGGTAGTGGACGGAAAACTGCCGAACGGCAAAATCAAGCTCCATAAGAACAATGTAATTTTCATCAATCTCCTGGAGCAGATATTACCTCTATTTATGGACAGAATTTCACGTTCTTTATGTCATTGGAAAGAGAATTTAATTCTCCAGGGGCGTTACTTTTTACTTTTTCGATTTTTAGTTCATTTCAATAATTACAGTTCAACACTTTTTTAGTTAATTAATTATACGATAATTATTAAAATAAACTAAAAATCGAAAAAGTAAAAAATAACGCCCCTGGAGAATTAAATTCTCTTTCCAATGACATAAAAAACGTAAAATTCTGTCCATAAATAGAGGCAATATCTGCTCCAAGAGATTGATAAAAATTACATTGTTCTTATGTGGCTTGATTTTGCCGTTCGGCAGTTTGCCGTCCACTACCACCCACTCTTAAGGCGCCTCCATACATGCGTTATTTAGAAAATACCGATAATTTGGTATTTGGCGAACAGTTTTGATTACTATTTGCCAAATAACGATCACACATCTCCACACATGCGTGGTTTTCCGAGCACGTATTCGTACTGGGAATAGCAAATCGTCAACCGAATAGGTGACATTTTCAAGGTCAATAATGTCAAAATACTGTCGAAAATTTCAACTTTCAAAAATCTAACACCACGGCACTAATTTCAACTCTAATCTTGGCAATGATTGAATATTAATGTTTGTGGGAATTTTTAAAACATTTAAAGAATCAAGATTATAATTCAGTAACCTGTACCGGACTGGACATTCACTAGTTTTCAATATAATATTTGAATTGAATTTGAATAGAATTTAATTCAATTTCATAGTATTAAAATTGATTACATCACTTAAAAATCATCCACAGACTGTAATTTAATATTTATCTCGTCTAAAAGAATTATGTATTAAATTAACACGTGAGAAACTTTTTCCTCAATTGACTTAACCTCAATCTACATGCAACAACAAACAACAAAATTAGCCAGGCGAATATGTGGATGGGCAAAAAGTTTGCTATTTGCCGAACATTCGTCCACTTTGATGTGTCCAAAAGACCGACAATGGACGGAACACACAAACATTCGTGTTCGCTATTTCCCAAATAGCGAACACTTCACTCCACACTAGTCGTGATTCGGCGACTAGACGTTCTGTGTTTGCCAAATAGCTGGCTTTAATGGTTGTGTAAACTTAACGGCTGACTGAACTATGCGGCGCTCACCTCCAGTCAATAACTAGATGACAAATATGTTATCTTGAACGCTCACCTCCAGGCAACTCGTGCCTCCGATGGTGTATGAGCGCGTTCATGTCGACCTTGAGTCCGTGTAGCAGAGTGATCAGCTCGCCGACCTTGACCGGCGGCTGACCTTGACCACCCTCGCCCTTGGGCTCGCTGACCAGGTCCAAGGTCAGCTCAAGGTTGTTGCAGCGTCCGTTGAACGGCAGCAGCACGTCGTACATCGAGACGCGTTTCTCGCCGAAAACATTATCTTTGCGGAAGGTCGAGTGGTCCAGAAGGCGATAGTGGAGGGTTGAGTACGGTGTCACTAGGCTGTGGAGAAAAGGGTACACAGTTAAAATTAATTATTATTAGAATTCAACATTGACAACGATAAAATTATTCGATTTAAAAGAATTTTGAATTACTGCAGAACGGGTATAGTCTGCTCAAGCAAAGAAGACATTCTGACATGATGATAAAATGACTCCAGCTCAGTCAATATTGGTTCAAAAATTATAAATTTTGTCTCAAATCGTAGAGCTGAATGTTTTCTACAATTTGCTACCCATTTTTGAACTAATATTGACCGAGCTGCAGTCATTTCCCCATTTTTCCAGAATGTCTTCTTTGCTTGGACAGACTATACTGTTGCGATGACAAACGATATGACGACGTGTAGAAATAGACGAATTTGGTTTCAAATTGTAGCAAACATTCCGCTCTACAATTTGAGATTAAATTAATAATTTTTCAACTAATATTCATGTAGCTAAAGTAATTTTACCATCTTGCCAGAATGTCTTCTTTGCTCGACACTATGATCCAACTTGACTACCAAAAACATTTCAGATATCTCACGCATAACAGACATATTCTAGTCTGTCCAAGCAGAGAAGACATTCTGACATGATGACAAAATGACTCCAGCTCAGTCAATATTGGTTCAAAAATTATAAATATATTCTCAAATTGTAGATCAGGATGTAGCCGACAATTTGAGACTATATTTTAAATCGTTGATCAATATTGACCGAGCTAGAATCATTTTTCCATTTTGCCAGAATTGCTGCGCGTAATCTAATATTCAGTTGAGTAGGAATATTGTTGAGAATGTCAAATCCGACATGAATGAGCATGATATCGTTACAGATGTTAGTTTGATGAGATGATAAGTGCATAGTTTAATGAGAATGAGATGACTTCAGACGAAGAAGATGAAGATGAAGATGAAGAAGAAGAAGAAGAAGAAGAAGAAGAAGAAGAAGAAGAAGAAGAAGAAGAAGAAGAAGAAGAAGAAGAAGAAGAAGAAGAAGAAGAAGAAGAAGAAGAAGAAGAAGAAGAAGAAGAAGAAGAAGAAGAAAAAGAAGAAGAAGAAGAAGAAGAAGAAGAAGAAGAAGAAGTTTTACATGTGCTTCTCACAGAAGGTATTGGGCTATAGTCTGTCCAAGCAAAGAAGACCCTCTGCCAAGACTGGGAAAATGACTCCAGTGTGGTCAATATTTGTTCAAGAATTATAATTATGGTCTTGATAGTAGATCAAATAGTTTTCTACAATTTGAGATCAAAATGATAATTTTTGAACCAATATTGACCGAGCTTGAGTCATTTTCCCATCTTGCCAGAGGGTCTTCTTTGCTTGGACATACTATACATAGCAAGGTATAAACTGGAAATAGGAGGACTAATGCGTGTTAGGCAAGGCTAGTAAATCTTACCAGGTGGGATATTTGCCTGGAAATTATGGTTCACAAATTTGACGTCACTATTTTTCTACAGTGTCGCACTCTAGCGCCCAAAATGAAAAGCACAGCTGATGAAAATGTAAACATCACCTATTTTCGTTAGTGTTGAAGAATAGTATTGTTGTAATTCATTCTGATGAGTTGAGAACATCACAATTAACAAGGAAACAATATTTTTAAGTTGTTCTAGTTGTTTTGTAGTGAAATATGATTATTTTCATTTTTATATTCGTAATCGCATAGTTTGAACCCACCAAAGCTTATTTTTTTCTCAACGAGAGCGCCAGCTTCTCGAATCTTTGGCCCCAATTTATGACAACAATAGCATTATATTGTTCTAATATCACAACATTATTCGACTGTAATAATACTCAATAAATTAATTTATCATTTTTAAATATTTTCACAATTATTTTCATTGATATTGAGCTTTTTACGTGGTATTTTTTATTTTTCAATTCTCTGTGAAACAGCTGGAAAATTGGAATCCTAGATACATGTTGAATCATAAATATAGGTATAAAGCATAATGTAAAAAATAAAACTAGTGACGTCATCCGGCAGGAAAAAAGTGGACTGCTGGGCTCTTATGGACGCTGGCCTACCTGGTAGATTTACTTACCTTGCGTGTTAGGTACCTCATTCAATTGTGTAAGAATATTGTTGAAAATGCCAAAACAATGATCATTAAGCTGTTATAGAATCTAGTTTATATCAATTTCCATATTTCTTACAATTAATCACTAATATCAGACTTACACCGTGAATTCCTCCTTCCACTTTGGTATGTATGTACATTTCAATACTTCGGTCTTCCTAGGATTACTGTTATCTACCAGCAGTTCCACATAGGGATTCGGCTTGAATATACTGCCAGTATGTTTCAGGTGGGCACACTCAACTGCAAAACAAAAACAAACAGAATATTAATAGGATATTTCTATTGAGATTGCAGCTAAAGAAACTAGTTACTAGGCACTAGTATAACTGAACAGACGTCAATTTTATTCATTTACTACATTCAATTATAACAATACTAAGTAAAAGAATTACAGGCATAACCCTTCCCAACACATTTTGGGCCGGTTGCACGTACGTTCTGTTAGTTTGATCGCCGTTATTTCACCGTGTCGAAGTGGAAAAACGTTCAAATGAATAAAATATTGAAATGTGATATGAAATAGATTCAAAATAGATATTAGAATCAATATTTATCTCATTATTGTACAAATTATTTATTTATTAAAACAAAAACATGATATGGGAATTGCATGCTGATACAACTTAATTGTTGTCAGGTTGGTAGTACCACAAAAATCGAAAACCTTCAGCTGCTATTGTTTTCAGATATTGAAAATTCAATTATCAGCTGATGGTTATGTCAAATTTTTTAACGCCTTTAATTCTGGCCGATTAGTTTAGTACTGTGAAAATAGTATTCAATTCTATTTAAACAGCTGCTGACCTGTTAAATTTGAAAAAAACGCCATTAAAATTTTCCATTACCTCATTGATATCATTGTCTCAATGATAATAAATCTAAACTTGACTCATGCATTTAAAGGTTAGTAATATTTTTAGGCAATAAAATTTAATGTAAATGATGTGTCATCGAGTTTTGTAAATGAAACTATTGAAACTCAAGGCTTTTCAATGATTTATATGTTTCTATTCTCTATTTGAATTGAGTTAGTTTGCCGTTGCTACAAGATGTCGTTATCCAGGATAATCACGGCGTTAAAACTTAACGAAGTTACGAACAACCGGCCCTTAGTAAAAGAATTACAGGCATAACACTACCCAAAACATTTTGTCTGTGTTTTTAACGAGGTTGAAAAGTCTAAGTTTATTATTTTCTGTGAATTAAAAGATTAAATAGATAATCCAAATGTCTGCAGTCAAATTTCATGAATGTGGAGTCGGCGAACGGTCTGTGATACAGTCTGTCCAAGCAAAGAAGACCCTCTGGCAAGATGGGACATAACCATCTATCAATTCTCAGACCTTAATGTACCTATCGATTGTATGGAAAATGGCGGAAGTAATTGCCCTACTCCAAATTCATGATTTCATAGCGTTTTGGTTATGTTGACAAAAAAATCATATGTTTTATTATAAAAAATTTTGGAACATTTCATAAGTAGGCCTACTGAATGTTTACTAAGTTGACAATGGATTATACTTTTGATTCGTATTGTTTTATGTTAAATAATATGGCATAATTTCTTGAGTATTTGATAATTTATTACAAATGGGTCGTCTGTGTTGTGTTTATGATTGTGAATATCCAAGTATGGTAATTCAGTTCATATTTCTATTTTCACGTTTCCTGAAAACAAACTCTCAATGGACATATTGGTTAGAAAAGTTTTCATCAAAATTTTGGAGTGAAAGACAGTTCGATAGTTTGTATTAATCATTTTGAAGACCGTTTTATTATAAAGGAAGGCGTTTTTCTTGTCATAGACGGCAAACTAATTGCAGTGCTAAGAGAAAAACATTGGAGTGCCAAGAGAAGTGATGCGTTTCTTTCAATTCCAACAAATTAGTCTATGTGCTTTTTATGAAAGTGAAAGACAATAATTAATTAAATCAGTGATCTGCCTTGTGTACCTGTTAGCTTCAAAATATCAAATGATTAGGTTACAAACAGTGCGTAATTTGTGACTGTAGCCTACAATACGGTAGGCCTATAACGCCGGACCGGTAGGCGACTTCTGAGAGGGTGAGGGAGAGTAAATAAATTTATTTTTTCAAATTTTAGATCTAAGATATGTAAAGCAATGGTAAAAATACACAACTGAATGCTTAAATAACACTCTAAAAACAAGTTTTGAGGAGTTGTAATTAAATTTTTGGATGGATACTGGAGTCTGAAGAAGACAATAAGATGTCTCAAACTTGCAAGCCAAAGGAAAAATAACTGGAAATATTGGGGAAAGGATCAGAGACGGAAGAAAGTTAAAATGAGCAGCAAGTGAAGTACAAACATGTTGGAAAAAACTGATTGGAATTTGAATGTCTTGAATTTCTATTTTTCACATAGAATAATAAATCAGATTCTAGTTTGAAGTTCATCATATTGTAATGATTATTAATTTTGTATTGGATATTGATTATATTGTAAAATCGTAATGTTTAACAATAAAAAATATGTTATTTCTGTCTTATTTCTTCTGAAGAATAGCAACTATTGCTATTACGCTTGGCTAGCCCATATTGCCGCCATCTTGTATAGGACATTAAGGTCTGAGAATTGATAGATGGTTATGGATGGGAGAATGACTTCAGCTCGGTCAATATTGGTTCAAAATCATTTGGTCTCAAATTGTAGATAAGAATTTTATCTACAATTATTGAAACCAAATAAACAATTTTTGAACCAATATTGACCGAGCTGGAGTCATTTTCTCATCTTCCTTGCCAGAGGCTCTTCTTTGCTTGCACTAAGTTATAGCTTATCAAGTCGAGAGCTGCCCCAACTCAACCGATTCGCTCTCCTAGCCTGATCCAGACTGATCTGAAAGAGCTGAACATTAATAACAGACATTTTCGCTGGCGTCTACTATATAGTCAGTCCAAGCAAAGAAAACATTCTGGCAAGATGGGAAATGACTCCAGCTCGGTCAATAATGATTCAATAATTATAAATTTTGGTATCAAATTGTAGATCAAAATGTTTCCAACATGTTAAAACCAAATTCATTATTTTTGAAGCAATATTGACCGAGCTGGAGTCATTTTCCCATCTTGCCAGATAGTCTTCTTTGCTTGGACAGCCTATACTTGCCCAGCTTTCTACATTATTTATACTGTATTAATAAAATCACTTCATGTTTTCAATTCAGAAAATCTGTTATTTTAAATGACTGAAAGAACTATAACCATGGTTTTCCATCTAGTGAAAATTAGGTTATATGCTGGTGAAGTGGAACAACCCTTGGGTCTCCCACTACTAAAAGCCATACGCTAAATAAATAGATAATAAATACTGCATAGAGCACAGAACACACATGTATGGCTGGGGCCAAAAATTAGGACAGTTTCGTTTTTTCCTTGAACTATCCTTGTAGTAAATATCCAGTAAAATTGAACCAACAGACTAAATAACCTTCATAATCTCTGGCTCGGTCAGCTGGCCCGGTACAGTTACACATACTATTTGCAGACTACATCAGCTGTTGGAACACACAAGGAACAAACAAAACTGCTTTAATTGTTTGCACCAGCTATAGAAGAGTCGTGATAGTGACAATAAGAAAATATACAATTGAAATAGTTGCACAGAGAAGGAACTATTTCTTAAAATTGATAATTAGTATAATTTATCAATATCTAGTAACATAGTATGAGTGCAGATATAATGTTTGGTTCCCATTTTGACTGAATAACCTAGTTTCTTTTGAAAATTATAATTATTGGTATTATTTATCAATATTTAGTATAATAAAAAGAGTAAAAATATAACTTTTATGGCTCCCATTCTGACTGAATAACCTAGTTTTTATTTGCAAACTCCCTATCTATCAATCTATCTTAACCTATCCTTCTATCTATTCAACATAGCTACTACATCAAGGCGACTTGACTCAAAAACCGAAGGATGATTCAAAAAGAATACCGGTTTTAATATTATATGGAAGTCGAAATTGTTGTGCAATGATAGTGAATTCCGTGGACAGAGTTAATGCTTGCCAGCGCAGCAGAGGAGGACACATGCATGACATCTTATTCCATGCATGAAATCGGAAATCCAGATGAAAATGTAGTGCATTTATTTTCAATTTTTCGTTTCAACAAACCTTTTCATTTCTTTTTGAATCTCCCCAATCCTGGTGTGGTCAAGCCATTACATGTTTTAAATAAATTTCAGGAGGGATATAAATTAAATTGAATGTAATTATTCCAATATTTTCGGCTACGGTGTAGTGAATTTGTAAAGTGCTCCAGTCTTAGTAGTAGTCAACAATGTTTTGAAATAAAAAATTATGCTTTCAAATGAACTTTTCAAAAGAACTACAACTCATGTCTCCATTTGTGGAAAATGAGGTTATCATTTGGCAAAGTGGAACAACCTTTGGGTCTCCCCACTATTAAAAGTTATACGCTACAAATGTATTTAAAAAAAATACTCACTAGTAACACTGAGCTGGTAAAATCCCGTTGCCGAGCCGGGCACGGGGACCAGCGGCTGTTGAAACGGCTCCTCGGGGGGATCCATGGATGTCAATAAATACCAATGGATATCATGGATTGCAATGAATACCAATGGATATCATGGATTGCAATGAATACCAATGGATATCATGGATTGCAATGAATACCAATGGATATCATGGATTGCAATGAATACCAATGGATATCATGGATTGCAATGAATACCAATGGATATCATGGATTGCAATGAATACCAATGGATATCATGGATTGCAATGAATACCAATGGATATCATGGATTGCTCTGGATATCTGGGCGGCGCGGCAGAGCGGTGGATATCTAGAGAGCTCTGCTCCAGTTCAGTTGGTGGTCACTGCACAGAGCAGCGGATATCTAGAGTGCTCTGCTACAGTTTAGTGCCTGGACATCGTTGCAGTCAACTACTGGTTGTAGATAGACGTGAGAGGTCGTTCCATATTGAAGCACTTGGTGAAGGCGATGTGTAGGGATGGCTGCAATTGAAACAGAAAAATAATTAGATAACTTACTTTTATTCAATGAAATTGCATCAAATTTTTATAACTATAGTCTGTCCAAGCAAAGAAGACAATTTGGCAAGATGGGAAATAAACGACGACTCCAGCCCGATCAATATTAGATAAAAAATTATAAATTTGGTCTCAAATTGTAGATCAGAATTGTTTTCTACATTGTTGATTTTTAATTCACATTAGCCTACTAATAATATTCTGTTCACTTCCGAATGAATGCATACTCGAAATACAAACTCACAATAGACAAAACTAAATAAAGCTATTAGACAATGAATTCTACTAACAATGACTATAGAATGATATACGTAATATCATGACTCAAGTAAACAAAATTCTATCATCAACAAAGACGCGCGAAAGAGTCACTAGTATTTATTCTGACCAAGCAAAGAAGACATTCTGGCAAGATGGGAAAATGACTCCAGCTTGGTCAATATTGGTTCAAAAATTATAAATTTTGCCTCAAATTGATGAGTTGAATATTGTTTACAATTTGAGACCAGTTAATAATTTTTGAATCAATATTGACCGAGCTAGAGTCATGTTCCCATCTTGCCAGAGTGTATTCTTTGTTTGGACAGACTATATCTCATCAGAGTCAATCATACAACCAACTATCACTATATATACACTATTTAACTTCCTCGACTAGCTTTAGTTGAACTATTAAATTTCACTTTGTTCTATAATAATCTTCAATCAAATATTGGGAAAAGTTTTAAAATAATTTATTATTATTTGTTGTTTGTTGTTACAATTGCGACTTATATAAAGTATTTTAAGCAAAGGTGATAAGTGGATGATGATGTTTAGGCTACATAGTGAATGAATACATTTAATATATTTAATAGTATTGTTATAGTCCTATGCCAGTAACATTAAAACTAATAAGACATACAGATATACAGAACCTCAAAATTTCCATCAAAAATGAATAATAAATAATTACTAAGCACTAGTGATTCAGCAAGATAAGAATGCTTACTCAATAATTTCCTTTCTTCATTATTCTCAATTATTTACAAAAAAAAAAAATTATGATATGAAACAGAAAACCCAGACCTGGTCCGAAACTGTTCATCTTCCGAATTTAATGGATAATACTTTGACAAGCAGACTTTTCGTAAGTTGACAAATAGCCTAATGTTTTTAGTTTAGAAAATATTTACACAACAATTATGATATGAGAGAGAAATCCCAGACCTTGTCAGAAACTGTTGTTTTCCCAAATTTTAATGGATATGTTGCAAACATTTCATTTCGTACATTGACAAATAGTCTTGAATATTTTAAAAAATCTAAACTTAGTAATCTACCAATATTTTGGGTAGTCACTCATAATAGGTATTCACTGTTATACCATACTGATGAAGACTAAAAAACGATAGGGAAGAATCTTTCTGCAATAAAGTTCTCCATTAATTTGAATCAAATTCAATTGCTAGAGATTGATAATGATGTTAAGCAAAGAAGACATTCTAGCAAGTTGGAAGAATGCCTCCAGCTCGGTCAATATTGTTTCTAAAATTACAAATTCGGTCTCAAATTGAAAAGCAGAATGTTTCCGACAATTTGAGACCAAATTTATAATTTTAGAAACAATATTGACCGAGCAGGAGTCATTTTTCCATTTTGCCAGAATGTCTTCTTTGCTTGGACAGACAATACAATGGAACTGAAATCTTTGGTTATGAAAATATCTAGTGTTTGAATTCAATTAAACGAAACAGAATGAGGTGACTCATGGAAGTTTGTTTTCATAAGAAATACACGAAAATTTACAAACGAGCTTAACCGAGTACTAACAGTTACCGTCCTAATTTTTTCGTGAATCTTTTTCCCTCTCCCCCACCGCCCCTCACCCACCAATTTCTCATTATCACAAAATTCTCCCTTATCAGCAGTCGCCTGCTCATCATGTATCAGAATATATTTTAGAATATACATAGTTATAATAAGTATGAAAATCAGCACTCATCCTATTATTAAATTCTCGGATCAGTTTATTACAGAATACGACAAGTACAGTAGATACTTGACATTTAACCGATAAAGTAACGCCTGCAAAAATCGCCTGTTCCAACTGAATCATTCTACAGAGATATTTTATGTAGTATAGTCTTTCCAAGCAAAGAAGACATTCTGGCGAGTTAGAAAAATGCCTCCATCTCGTTCAATAATGATTCAAAAATTATAAATTTTGTCTCAAATCGTAGATCAGGATGTTTCCTACAATTTGAGACAAAACTTATAATTTTCGAACCAGTATTGACCGAGCGGGAGTCAATTTCTCATCTTTCCAGAATGTCTTCTTTGCTTGAACAGACTATAGCAGAGCAACCAAAACGGAAAATGAATAATTTATAATTTAATCTTGGCAATAAATACATTTTTAACTTTATTAATAGAAATAAACTCAGTGAAATTTCCCTCATGTCAGCCTGTTGTTTATTTTTTCCAATATGAAAGACCGACATTACTTTTATTTCTTCAAATGTTTTGATATTATTAGTATAGTAAGTGAAAATTAATATTTCAAATAATATTATCAGTTTTTTGGATATTTTTATTTATTTAATAACCTTCCAAATTCTAAATTACGGTTTCATAGTTTTTTTACCTTCAGAAGTTGAAATTTATGTATAATTCAAGTTTTAAGTGTGGACATAACCTCAATTTTGAATATTTTAACCAAAATTGGGAAGAAGAGACGTTTTGGACTTTGTCTGTGTTTCAATCCTACTGTATTTCAATCTTGTTAAATAAATAAATAAATTATCAACTTCTACAAACCGATTGCTTAACCTTGAATAATTGCTCAAACAAGTTCATTATTATATCATTTTTTGTGTACACGAAACTTTCATGTAACTTATTCATATTTGTAAAACTTGTCCAATAATTTTGGTAATAAATCTTTCTTTTATTAATTTATAAGTTTGCCAACTTTAGAACGTGAAGTTTTTGTCTTTGTTTTGAATTTCCACAAATTTGTTCCAATTCTAGTTACAAAGGCGTCCAAATAGAATGTAAAAAACTTTCTGGTACTTCTTTTGGCTGAGAATTCGTCATTGTGCCTTCATTATCTGTCAAATTGACCACATGGCCTCTTGCGTCATTATCTCTACGACAACTTCGATGATTTAACTGAGCAGTCTATCAGTATTCAGTAAATTTTTGATCCTCTGCCTTTGTTTTATTCCATCATCATTTGTAATAACATACAGGTTGTTTCAGGAGGAATGTGTAATACTTCTCAGGATGATTCCTTACACAAAGAAGACAAAAAAGTTCCATGGGACAAACCCCCAAAAACGATTTGTTACCGAGATAACAATGGCGGTAAATTGGGATTTTTCAAAACAAATTAATTTTTCCAACTTCTAGAAATAGCGATCGAAAATCGAAAAATTGACAAAACATGGCACAAGTGATAAATTTGTGTATAGTAATGATTTTGCGATTTTCGATCGCTATTTCTGAGATTTGGGTTTTTTAAGATTTAAACAATCGCCGCCATTTAACTTTTTCTTCAGAATCCGACTCTCTTCAACTACCATTAATAAAAAATACAAATTTATGATTCCTTATTCAATTATAACCCTTATTGTTGAGAAATGGCGTTTTTAGCGTATTTTTCCAATCATCTCAATAACCGTTGAAGTTACAAACTTAAAACTGGTTTCATTGAATTCCTCAGCTAATTTTACATAGGAATTGATTATTTTAGAACCTGAGTGAAGCCTCTACAAAATTAGAAAAATTAATCTTTTTTGAAAAATCTCAATTTTCCGCCATTGTTATCTCGGTAACAAAGCGTTATTGGGGGTTGGTCCCATGGAACGTTTTTGTCTACTTGGTGTAAGGAATCAGCCTGAGAAGTATTGCACATTCCTCCTGAAACACCCTGTATAGAAAGCGTAAAGTTAAGATCACAATACTCCATCTTCTTTGATCAATGTAATCATGCACATTCATGACTGAATTAATTTGTAACAGTCCAATTCCAAAATAAATAACAAATCCTTGAGTTAGATTAAATAATAACCGGTACGACTTCTAATTTTTCAGTGCACATCTATTATTAAACCTAATTATCTGTTGTTACCACCATAAGAAATTATGGACCTGATATGCATAATGATAAATTTGTTTCTTATTTTGTCGTCATCCTAGTTGAACTGTTGATAAAATAATATAAATGATATAGCGTGATAAATTTCATTTCTCTCAATTATATTGTAGGTCTAGTATTATACAACTAATTTATTATCAATTAGTATATAGTATTTATGAATAAAACGATACTATACTCCGATAAATTACATTAAATATTTCAACAGTTTTAAAGAACAATAACTTAGTAAGCACTATTGACAATCAATGCCAGTGGGTGCATCTCAAAGATGCAAGACAACCAGAAATTTATTCATTGAATAAACCGAGCACTGGCGGCACGTGCCCACGAAAAAGGTGAAGTCCTCGTATATTCTACTGCACAGCACTTCACCTGTTTCGTGGTCGTGGGTAGGAGCCGCCAGTGCAATTGAGGTCAATTTCAACTAGTTAAAAGGGTACTTGGAGGTTCGCGTAATTCACTAATTGTTCCAGAATATATTCGAAGTGACTTGGTTGAGATAGTAGCATTGAAAAATAGATGTTTTAAGCTACTTTGACTATTCTCTTACCATTTTTATGAGGCTAATGCAGTTGAACCTTAATTCCTTTGTGTTTACTGTTATCAACTTTTTTGATAGTTTTTGGCAAGTTTATCATCATTGCAAAGTTAAAAATCAATCGTTGGACAGATTGGAATTGGTTTGTTTGATTTTATTCTTGTCAGCGTCGAAATGAACCTGTAAATTATTTGTGCTTGTTTTACCCACTCCTAACCTGCTGTCGAAATGGCTATTAGGGATTTTAAGGATTTTGGCGAGGACGAAAAATCAACTAAATCTCAGACTATCTGACTGATAAATCATGATTTTTGGATGATTGATGAACAGATCTTCAAAGAGTAACTAAGTAAATATTTATCTAATAGATAAGTGATCTAAAAAAATAGTGAGTAGCCTAACTTGAGCGATATAGTATTTTCAGAGCAATTAAATTGTTTTTATTAAAAAAAACCACTAGGTCTAAGCAAGTCAAATTGAGTCGAAGAAGGTTTACTTACAAAATTCAAGTTTCATGTGTATTTTATCATTAGTTTGATAAAATTAGGCCCATTATATTAGAATAGTACTTATTTTTCATTTAATATGGCAGTCCACTTATAAATTATAAGTAGGATGAAATTATAAATCCTTTTTACCATAATTATTAGGCTACAACGTAAATGCGAAAATACATGAGAAGTTGTTGAAAAAAGAATTTCAAAAAGCTCTACTAGAAATGTTACGACACTTTCAACATGACAGTTGTTGATAATAATTTTGACATTTGTTACATGATTGAAAGTTAACACAGGAATTTATGGTTTTAAAGTTCGGTTAAATATGACGCTAAATTGTAATTGAAACTGGATTGTGGCATTAATTTTGATTCTTATTAAAACATTTCTTGTGAAACCTTCACGACGATTAGCCAACAACCACTGATTCAGGTAACATATATTTTCAAGTATGAATAACAAACTCTGGATTGTCTTGAATGTTGAAGAATCTCCATAAAAAGTACTATTATATCTCACATCAAGATTCGGATTAGCTCTTTGCATATTTACATATGAATTAAAATTGTACAAGGAAAGAAAAACACTTGGCACAGTGGTTACCTAGCCTAGAAGTTGGGATGGTAAGGTAAGTTAACATCATAATTAATCTTGGTAATAGCAATTGAACAAAATTGAAGAATCAGTATGAGATTATACCTGATCATTTTGTGGAGAATAAAATCATTCAAAGATTAGCACCAATAATTATTGTTTTTTGACATTCACTATCACTTCACGGATACGGATTCCATCTAATTAACAAGACAACCAACACCTCCATTGAAATTTCATCAACTGACGTCACTTGCGGTATGAAGCAACATGATCACCAGCTTTATCATTTTGCGGCGTAGTTACAGCTGTCAGATTGATGTCAATGTATGCATTCAGATTTGAAGAGAATTATTGAGGAATGAGTAAATTTTTCAAATAGATATTTTTTTAAAACTTGGATTGTTATTCAATTTTGATAGAAATCATCTCAATTCTCATAAAACCAAAAATTCAATCTCGATAATCGAACAAATTCACGCATCGATTTGGTCGATGTCTCGAACATTAATTGCAAATGTTTCAGGTTTTTTGAAATGTTCAATATTCACGAAATTATTTAAATTGTGCTTTATTTGAAGGGTGAAGATCCAATTCCAGAATAAAAGTTCGAAACCCGTGGATAAATATCAGGAAATGTGTAAAACAAAGTATGTCGAGAATCAATCGAATCGATATAGAAAGTCGATATGCCATGGTTGTGTCATCAAACCTCGACATTCATTCGTGTTTTCTTTCATAAAACATAATTCGTTTTGAGGTTATGTGAGTTATTTTCCAGCATGCTCATAATTTAGTGAAGTTTTTAAAGTTAGCTATTTTATAGTTTGAACAGTCGATATGGTTTCCGAAAAAGATAACAGAGCAGAGACTCTGATTGTTGATACAAGTGCATTCATCAAAAATGCCAATCTTCAGGTAAGGCTCAAAATCTCTTCTCTATCCTACTAAGTAGCTACTCCTGAACTTAATAGAATATTATCTGGAATGAAACGTGATTTTATATTCTATGATCAATATTAAAATTTTATCATCAACTTATCATCCTTTAAATGTTTCAGGACATTGGCAAAAAGATTGTCACAGTTCCAGAGGTTTTGAACGAGATAAAATCTAAACGCCAAATAAGAAGACTTGTGGTACTTCCATACGATTTGCAAGTAAAAGAAGCATTCCCAGAAAACATTCAATTTGGTAATTATAAAACTATTCCCTTAATTTTATCATTTTCATATTTATTTTGCTCTTTCACCAAACGTGTACACCGAAATCTTTTCAGTTGTGTTTCAAAAGAGCAGTCTTGGTGATAACTTTTCGGTGTAAGTGTCGTTTACTGGCCCACCTCGCTAGAGTCAAAATTCTTGTTGAAATTGATTCAGTATGTTATTCTGATGTCAAATTAAAAAAAATTATCCGTCGCTGTCCAGTAGTTTTTAAATAAATCAAGTTCAAAGTTTGGCCTGGGGGGCACTTACAAATCTGATAACTCTGTTATTTGAAAAGTTCTTAAATTAGTAATAACTGTACAAAATAGCAAAAAATTAGTACTGAATTCCTTATTAGAGTTTATGACAATTTGAGTGATAATTGGGACCGATAAAAGAGGTTATGATTGAAGCAAATCAATAAAATTGATAATGGAAGAAGGCGACATTCCGTATCAACGACATTGTAAACTAACGTCATTCTGTCACACTTTCAGTCAAAAAATTGTACAGAATATCGTTGAGCACAGCCTACAGATTGTACCATTTGGTTCACATTGTTGAGACATGCAGGAATATAGAAAAATTGACAACCTCACCTAAACTAACCTAACTTGAGCTCTAACTAACCTAAACTAACCAAACCTAAGCTCCAACTAACCAAACGTAAGCTCTAACTAACCCAACCTAACCTAAGCTCTAACTAACCCAACCTAAGCTCTAACTAACCCAACCTGAGCTCTAACTAACCTAACCAAACCTCTAACCAACCTAACCTGACCCCAACTAACATAATCTAAGCTCTAACTAACCTAACGTACACTCTAACCAACCTAACCTAACCTAAGCTCTAACTAACCTAACCTAAGCCCTAACTGACCTAACCTGAGCTCCAACTAACCTAACCCAACCTCTAACTAACCTTACCTAAGTTTTAAACTAACCTAACCTTTGCTCTAACTAACCTAACCTTTGCTCTTACTAACCTAACCTTAGCACTAACCAACCTAACCTAAGCTCTAACTAACCAAATCTCCAACCTAATCTTGAACAAATCCAACCAAGCTTCAACTAACCCAACTTCTAATTAATCCAATCTAACCTTCATCAAACCCAACCTAAACTTCCATCAACCTAACCTGACCCAACCTAATTGACCAGAAGCAAAAAAGTAACTGTCATAAAATGTTGATTCAAGATGTACAGTTTGTTGGTGGTCAACTTTTGTAGCATCTTGAAAAAACGTATATAAACATTGTGGAATGTCAACTCAAAAAATGATGGAACAGAATATGAAAATGTTAATTGAATAAACAATTTATTAGTCAAATTATTAATTGAATTATATTTTCAACAATATTTATTCAAAATCTTATTCAATTTTAATATCTAGAAGGCATTGATTCAGTTCACATCGATATTATTATTCAATCAACTCGGCAGTCATGGTTTGAGGTTAGTGACTTGAAGAAGTTGAGTTTGTGTTTTAAAGATAAAAAATTATTCAACATAATTAAAAATATTAATAGATTGGTTATTTCAGTACTTAATGTGAGTAATTTTGTACAGTTTAGATAAATTTCAAAACGTTCAGAATAAGAGAGTTGGTGTAATTGTGAGATAGTTTCTTAGCTCCTGCAGACCAAACTTTGAACTTGATTTATTTCAAAACTACTTGATAGCGACGGCTAATTTTTTTAAATTTGTCATCAGAATAACGTACTGAATCGATTCCAACAAGAATTTTGACTCTAGCAAGGTGGGCCAGTAAACGACACTTTAGCCAACTTTTCTTCCATTTTCAACATGATGACTAAGTTATAATATATATTTCTTAATTTACACTATGTAAGTGTAAATACTTTTCTGTTGTTTCCAGTTCTTGATTTCGCCAAGAAAACAGGCGATTATCGCAGCCTTTCGGCAACTGACGTCAAAGTGATCGCGCTGACCTATCAGCTGGAAAAGGAGCGAGCGGGAGGTGACGTGAGTCATCTGCGTCAGGCGCCTGATGTCAGTCGAACCGTGGACGTGTGCAAGCACAGTGTCATCCCGATTGATGACATTGTTGGATTCTACAATCCTAATAAGGTGAGTGAAAGCCTTCAATAATCGTCCAACTCTTAATAATTTCTTCTTTACCGTATCCCTTAATAAACCAGACATCAATGAAACTGGCGAATGTCTGTTATCAATGATCAGGTTAGTCTGAAAGTTCATACTTGTAATAATAGTGTTTCGTAGCTGTGTCAGTTGCATGGTTCAGTTGAGGATGACCTTCACTCTATGTACTCTCACAGACCGCTCGCTAGCTGTCCCGACAGAGTCGAGCATGAATAATATTCAATCATCATCCGCTAGTCTTGTTGGTAGGTATATCGATTTCTAATAAAAATATTCGATTTTCTAATAAATCAGTGGTTTGACAACATCATGTCTTTTCATTTATTATGGATAACTACCACAATATCAATTTCACAACTACTCAAACATATGCTATAGTCACCTTCTTCATCATTCCTTGTGGCTCGTCCACACAAGGGCGTTTTTGAGTCAAGTCGCCTTGGTCGAGTAGGTAGATAGAGAAATGAGGTAGGTAGGAAAAGAAATGAGGTAATTCAGTCAAAATGGGAACCATATATTATAATAATTGTCTATACGGTATTCATATAATCAATCAGTCATATAATGATACTAAATATTGATGAGTACACTAAGTTGATTGTCAATTTTCAGAATAAATGTTTCCCTCTTTGTACGGGGTGGCTCGTTGGAGGAGTGATAAAGCGCCGGTCTGATAACCAGGTGGACCCTGGTTCAAGTCCCAAGCGGGGAACAGTTTTTTGACCACAGCACAATCACATAAATACGGCCACCCCGTCTTTCGGAGGAGACGATAAGCCGTCGGTCCCGACTACCTCAAAGTAGTCGTCATCTATCATCCATATCATTACCCACGCACAAGCCTATGAGCTTATGTGGGCTTCACCCTCATAACAATAACGTCATTTTATAGTAAGTTATTCGATTGTTGCCATATTTCGAATCTTTACACAAAAAGTTTGTTTATTTCGTCTCAAGAGAACGTGAATAGACTGTAGGAAAGTTCCCCGTACTAACAGTGTGATCAGGTTTTTCTATCAGTTAATTTAATTTAAATATCATTCTGGTTTAATTACCAGAGAACGGCTACACGTTATCTCAATGAATTTGTGCTAATGACAACTTCTAGTCTTTCTTATTCTTCTCCGGCCCCTCCTCCTCTTCATCATTCTGCTTCTTTTTCTCTTGTAGACACAACGAACTGTCCGCCAATTATCGACTGAAAATCTGTGTTCTGAAGATTCTCCTCTTTTTTCTCTATTTCCACCTCCTTCTGTTCGTGTTCAGTTTGTGTTCTGTTTGTGTTCAGTTTGTGTTCTGTTCATGTTCAGTTTGTGTTCTGTCCGTGTTCAGTTTGTGTTCAGTTTGTGTTCTGTTCGTGTTCAGTTTGTGTTCTGTTCGTGTTCAGTTTGTGTTCTGTTCGTGAGTGGTTCTTGTATGTTCAGATACAAAGAAGAAGAAATAGAATTTAAAGATTTTTTAAAATTTTGTATCAAGTGATCGTGAATAGGCTATAGAACTGTTTCCAACAATTGAGATGGGTTCTCCTGTTCCTAGTGACTAGCGAGTGATTGAACCAGCTGACTAAAGTATAATAATTCTCTCTCACTTATCAGCTGGTATGGTAAATTTTTGCAAACTATCAGCTGTTTGAACGCACAAGGAACAGACAGAAGCTCATTAATTTTTGGCTCCAGCTATATTGTATAATCTGTCCAAGCAAAGAAGACATCCTGGCAAGATGGGAAAATGACTCAATATTGGTTCAAAAATTATAAATTGAAACTCAAAATTTTGGAAAACATTTTGATCTACAATTTAAAATCTACCAAAATCTACAAAATTTATAATTTTTGAACAAATGTTGACCAAACTGGAGTAAATTTCTTCTCTGCTTGGACAGACTGTACTGCAGTTTATTGGTTAATTCATTGCTTATTTACACTTATAACTCACACAGGCTCCTACTAATTTTTTATTTTTTATTTTTCAGCGTAAAACAAGGACCAGCACCAGTGAAAGTGTGAATACGAACGAAGATGAAGAAGGAGAAGAAGATACGGATGAAGAGGAAAAAGAAGACGAAGACGAACAAAACAAAATGGCCGACAGGCTAGCCGAACAGTGCACGCTGAAGGCTGGCAACGAAAATGAGGATAACGAAGTAGAACACAAAGGAGAGGAGAAAGATGAAAGCAAGAAAGAACCCGAAAGAGTAGAAAAAGGAGAAGCTAAAGAGAAGGGTGAAGGCGAGTGCAATAAAAAGGACGAAGAAGGAGAGGGAGAAGAGAATGAAGAAGAAGAAGACGGAAATGATGAAGATGGTGGTGTAGAAATAGATGGAAATAGTGATGTGAACAATATTTTGGTGAAGGTTGATGGTGATAGGGAGGGGGAGCGGGCGGAGAGTGATTACGGCAGTGTTGATGATGATGATGAGGATGACGACGATGATGCCGATTGGATAACAGTGGACAACATAAAGGAGATGAAACAGATGATGGAGTGGGACAATGTGGAGGAGAAGGCTGTCGATGTCGCCTGTCTTACAACTGATTTCGCTATGCAGGTTGGTGCTGATATTTGTTTTTATTTTTGCCAATTGAGTTATAGAAATTGAAAATTTTCATTTCCCAAAAATATTGGACAAATACAGAGTGTCCCACGAATGTTTCAAAAGCCTTCGACCATAGATTCTACTTTATTTATTTATTTACATTGCTGTCTTACATTCATTTATACAATACATCAATAAAATCCACAAGAGTAAAGGGTACATTATTAACACATACAAAGTTACAGAAAGTTACAGAATAAAAATCATTACATGAGTTACTGGTAACAAAATAATGTATAATACAGAAAAATATGTGGGAGTGTCAATAGAAGGAGAAATGAATGTAAGCCCCACGAAAGCAAAGCTTGTGTGTGGGAATTTTCTGTTAAAAAAAATCAATTAAGAAGATAGCTAAGTTGGATGAATAAATTTGTCTAAAAAGTACTTAGTTGAGTTTATAGTTAACTTTGATATAAATGTCTATTGATGAAATAAGGTCAGGTAGTTTATGAAGAAAATAGTATGAAATCATCTATGTGAAAAATTGAAAAATAAAATAAAAATAACATGAAATTTCCAAAAATGAAGAGTACGTTTCTGCTGGTGTCTATTCAAATTAGAATACAGATAGTAAGCTTGACTTATTTTCCAGGAGAAAAACTTTTAGTTTATGTTTAGAAATAGGTGTATGAGGTGTGGAAGTTAGAATCCGTTCTATCTTATTAAAGAAATATTCCGCCTGTCTTTGTCCAATAGTTTTATTTTTGAGGATGGAAATGTTTTTCCTTCTGAGATCATATTGAGTGTGAGTATTCATGTTAAAGTCTTTTTTTATTCGAAAGAGTTTATATAAAAATAATAGCCTTACATTGAGAATATTGAGAACTTTAAACTTCCAATAAAAAAATTTCTAATACGATTTTTCTATCGGCCTTAGTTATCGAAAAAGTGGATTTTTTTCAAATAATGCTTACTTACTGTCAAATATACTTGGCCTACTCAATATCTGAGTTTTAAAGTATAGTACAGAAGAAACATTACAGAAAAAGTACAGTAAACCTTGTCAAACCCTTCATGGGCTGTTGAACCATTGAAAAACAAACAGATGAAGCATAACAATCATTATTTGAACTATCATTTTGTGCAAATTTGGGATCGAAAAAGTAAGGTTCATGCCTGTTTTTCCGATCCCTATCGTTATAATGGTTGTGCATTATTAATAAATGTTATGAATTATTTGTTTATTATTTGTTGTTACAATTGCGACTTATATCAAGTATTTTAAGCAAAGGTGATAAGTGGATGATGATGTTTAGGCTACATAGTGAATGTTCTGTTCTATCACGAATAAAATCAGAATTCGAATTGGATGGGAGGTTCTTGAGTTAAATATTGAGTGTATTTAAGTATTAAAATTACATGTCAAAATATATCGAAAATGTTTATCATTTTGAAAACCAAGGCTGTTGGGAGAGAATTTTATTGGGCATTTTAAGTTGGAAATTTCACGTAGATTCCATATGTTTGACGGCTTTTACAACCATCATGGCACACCTTGTTTAGAGTGTTTCAAATGCAAAGTAGATCAACAAACTTCTCTGGCTAATTTATTGAACAAAATAGAAAAATCAATTCGATTGGGCTTATCCACGGAACTGCTTTGTCTCCAAGATAACAATAAAATGAAAACTATCCTTTATTAGGCGTAGTTAGGACTAAGGAGTCCTTTCTACCACTCAACTATTTTAAATTTTTACGAGATAAAAGTTGATAAATTGTTCATCAAGTCTATAATTTTATCATTTTCTATCTACTGCTAATGATATCCATCATTATTATGATTGTGTATTATGATTGAATGATATGATCTGAACGAATGTTTCCTTCTGCCTTCTGACAGAACGTGCTGAAACAGATCGGTCTGAACGTGGCTTCGCTAGACGGCAAACTGATCAAACAGCTGCGTACGTTCATACTGCGCTGTTACGCCTGTTTCAAAACTACCAGCGTCATGACCAAGGTGTTCTGTCCACACTGCGGCAATAAGACGCTGAAAAAGGTGGCCGTATCGCTGGACAGCGACGGCAATCAGAAGATACACATCAACCTGAGGAAGCCGCTCACCGCGCGAGGAAAGAAGGTACGTACGCTTCATCTATTTAATCATCTTTTCTTGTACTCATCAGTCAAAATTTATAAGAGTTTGCAGAAGACAATACTACTAAGTCTGTCCGTGCGAAGAAGACATTCTTGGCACCTCATTAATCACCCTTGCACTCCACATCAAGGGCAGGCCACACCAAGCTCGCCCCCGCGGCGGTAGCGAAGTAACAACATTGCTTCCCATGTTATTAAATTGGACAGGCCACACCGAACTCACTCCCGTGGTGGGAGTACCTCGTCGGTAGTTTCACTTCGCCAGCCAGGCGAAGTTTTAAAACGTTTGCTGGCGGTACTACCGCTTCGGTAGCGAGCTCGGTGTGGCCTGCCCAATTTAGTAACATGGAAAGCGAGGTTTTCAACTTCGCTATCGGTGGGGCATGCGCATACGCATTCCCTCACTACTAGACGACTACCGCTATCGGACGTTTTTCGGTGTGGCCGAAACACCGCTACCTCTAGCAGACGTTGGTGTGGCCACTGCGTTAACCACGCACAAGCGAAAATTAATGCTTATTGGAAAAACCTTCTGTGTAAACAGAAATTTTTACTAAATTATATTTTCAAAACCATGTCTAATTCCTCTTTTAAAACGTATATTCTTCATTAAATCTAATAAATCGATAAATGACAGTTATTACCCAACCGCCACTCATGTTGGCGACTGCTATATTATGCTATATCTATTGCAAGTATAGTCTGTCCAAGCGAAGAAGACATTCTGGCAAGATGGGAGAATGACTCCAGATCGGTCAATATTAGTTGAAAAATTATAAGTTTGGTCTCAATCTGTAAAGCAGATTGTTTTCTAAAATTTGAGACCAAAATTACAATTATTGAACCAATATTGACAGTGCTGGAGTTATTCTCCCATTTTGCCAGAATGTCTTCTTTGCTTGAACAGACCATACTTCAATTGACAATATCTGGTGAAATATGGATTTATTTCAAGTAACTTTTCATGAATTTTTTGGCAGTTTTCGCTGCCCAAGCCGCAGGGCGGCAAACACGCCAACTACCCTGTGCTGTGCGAGGACCAGCCACAGCCCGACCAGCGACCCACGCGCCTCGCACGCATGCGCAACAACCCGCTCGAGCCCGACTACATTGCTGGTCAGTATTATTACGCTCTCTACTGAACGGGCAATGCTTCTCCTTATTCCTTTCCATTTATTCATTTTTTTTATCTTCGATTTCTTTCTTCTTTTTATTTATCATCATCATCATCTTCTTCTTCTTCTTCTTATTCTTGCTGTATTATTACGTATCTACTTATAGTCTGTCGAAGCAAAGAAGACTCTCTGGCAAGATGGGACAATGACTCCAGCTTGGTCAATATTGGCTCAAAAATTATAAATGTGGTCTTAATAGAAGATTATAAATTGTTTCCTACAATTTCAGATCAAAATGATAATTTTTGAACCAATATTGACCGAGCTTGAGTCATTTTCTCATCTTGCCAGAGGGTCTTCTTTGCTTGGACTTTTGAGTATTATAACGCTCTCTACTGAATGGACTACTTCTTATATCTTCTCCTTCTTATTATCTTTTTAATGTTTTTTACTTATCATTATCATCTTCTTCTTTCTACCACTTCTTCTTTTTCTTCTCATTTATTATTTCTTCTTTCATCTTCCCACTACTTCCTCTTCTCAATCTTCTTCTTCTTCCTCACAATTTTTCTCCTTCTTTTCTTCTTCTTCTTCCAACTTCTTCTTCCCCTACATCATCTTATTCTTCTTCCTCCCACTACTTCTTATTCTTCTTCTTCTTCCTCCCCCTACTTTTTCTTATTATTCTTCTCTCTTCCACTTTTTCTACACCTTCTTCTTCCTCCCACTTCTTCTCTTTCTTCCCATTTCTTATTTCTTATTTTTTAATTTTTCATCTTCCCACTTCTTCCCCTTCTCTTTCTACTTGTTATTCTTCATCTTCTTCCTCCCAATACTTCTTTTTCTTCTTCATCCAACTTCTTCTTCTTCATCATCATCTTATCCTTCCTTTATTTCCTTCCTTTCCTTCCTTTCACTACTTCTTTTTCTTTTCTTCCTCCCACTACTTTTTTCTTATTATTCTTCTTCTTTCTACAATTTTTCTTCCTCCCACATCTTCTCTTTCTTCCCATTTCTTATGTCTTCTTTTTTCTTTTTCATCTTCCCACTTCTTCCTCTTCTCTTTCTACGTGTTATTCTTCTTCTTCCTCCATTACTTCTTTTTCTTATTCTTCTTCATCCACTTTTTCTTTTTCTTCACATTTTTCTTCTCCTTTTCTTCGCATTTTCTTCTTTCTTCTTCACATTTTCCTTCTTTCTTTCTTCTTTCCACTTCTTCCTTTTCATCATCACTTCTTCGTCCTCCTTCTCTTCTTCTTCTTCTTAATCATCTTCTTCCTCTCCTTTCTGGTTCATTCCACTTGTATTTTCTCTTCCCGCTACTTCTTCAGGAGGAATGTGCAATACTTCTCAGGCTGATTGCTGACTCCAAGTGAAGAAAACAATTCCAAGGGACATACCACCAAAAACGCTTTGTTACCGGGATAACAGTGGCGGGGGGTTTGCATTTTTTAAAAGTGTATAAATTTTTCTAATTTTTTAGAGACTACACTTAGATTCTAAAAGTATTTATTCCTACGTAAAATTAGTTTAGAAATTCAATGAAACCAGTTAGAAGTTTGTAACCGTAACGGTTATTGAGATTATTGAGAAAATATGTTAAAAGCACTATTTTTTAGCAATTAAGGGTTATAAATGAATATGAAATCATATTTTTTTTATTAATAGAAGTTGAAGAGAACCAAATTCTGAAGTTGAATGGCAGTAATTGCATAAATCCTACACAAATATCAGAAATCGTGATTGAAAGAAGACAAAATAGACAAAACGTAAAACACAAAGCATAAGTGAAGAATCTGTGTTGAGTCGCGATTCTACGATTTTTGGTCGCTATTTCTGAGTTTTGGGTAAGACTATTGGTTACGCTATCACCACCATTAGGTGGGTATTACACGATAATAGTTCTATGATCATAGTTGATCATATGGAAAGAGATGAAAATACGAAATCCCAAGGTCTAAAGAAGTATTCTGTTTTCTGTTGAAAAATGGGCTCATTTTTTGCGCAGAATAAGCAAATTTCATAAGCAGATGTTTGAGCTTGGAAAAAGTTTTGAATCTACCGCCCGTTTTAAGACTCAATATGGCACCCGTGACCCGACCTTCTTCTATTCGCTATGAGCATCTACCGTGCTGCGGCTCTGGTGGATTATCGTGTGTACTTTTATACGCGTTTTAGCATACAAAGCATAGCGCTAAATGGGAAAACGCATTTATAATTAGAATGGAATTATTTGCTGCTTCATGCATTTCTCAGTAATTAGAACATGATATTTAGGATAGGAATGTTAGTTATTGATAGTATTATAGCTCATTATATTAGAAAAATCCTAGTTTTCAAGTATTTGAGAGCAGACAACCGCAAACAGATGTATTTGAGAGTCAACAAAAACTTTGAGATAACAGCTGATAAGTTATCTTACATGAAAATGAAAAATTGGCGCAAGCTCACATTTATTTGAAAAGTTGAATGATATGAATATTCCTTATTAAAACATAATTAATGGAGTTTTTGCGTTGATAGTAACAGCTTATTAGATTAACTAACATAAAAACTATTCATGTACATTACCTCATGTACAGGTTAGAATGGAGCACTCCATGGTCCTACTTGATCTATAAATTCTTTTGCACGTAAACAAAACAATTAGGTTAGCTTCACCTATCAATATTTATTCAATGCAGTGATCCATTCTTTTTATTGATGAAACTTATGTATGGCAACTAAGTGTAGAACTTGAAATTTCCATTGCGTGTTTATTTTACAATCCAGAACACAACAAATTTCCAGGACATTATTTTAGGTTTAGCCCTATCTCCTCCAATGTTAATTCACTCAATTTTAGCGCCTCGGTCGCCAAAAATATCCTTTCCACCCACTTGCACACAGCGAATAGACCTTGCGAAATCCTATTTTCATCTCCTTCCATACTAGTAGTTCTGTGAACAGTAGACCTCACGAAGTCACCCATGAATGTGGCATTACACGTGAAGGGAATACTGTTGAAGTTTCATTAATTGCATGCAATTAATAATAAACTCGACAGCTGGTTTATCATGAATAATTCTATAGTGTGAGTTCTCCTATGTATGGAAGTATGAATGTATATAGTAATATTTTAGTATGGAGGTAATTACTTTTCTTTTCATATTATCCTTAGAATGCAATATTTTAAGAAACCTTACATATACATCAACGCGCAATTTCAAGAGGAACATTCCTGTCAAATTTCATCCAAATCTATTGCCGCGTTTTGTTGTGAATGCGGAACAAAAATACATTGTTTAAACCTCTAATCAATATCATCAGTTGTCACAAAATGAAGTAAACGGCTCAGATAATATTGTACAAGCAAAGAAGACATTCTAACAAGATGGGGAAGTGACTCCAGATCGGTTAATATTGGTTCAAAAATTATAAATTTAGTCTCAAATTGTAGATAAAAATGTTTCCTACAATCAGACCAAATCAATAATTTTTGAACCAATATTGGCCGAGCTGGAGTCATTTTCCCATCTTGCTGACTGCATCTTAAACCTTCATCATCATCATCATTGATCATCACTCATTCATCCTTTGCTTAAAATACTTGGGAACCAAGTCGCAATTGTAAAGAAAGAATAAAGAATACATAAATAAAGAGAAATGCAAAATTGTCGTCTTGAATCTAGACCTCACTTACGTTCGGTCAATGATCAGATATAGAACTATTATCGTGTAATACCGGCCTAAAACTGTCTATTCAGCAACTTTCTCTTTTTCTTAAAAAAAGAAACTTGTACTATATTACATATTAATGCAGTTTATAATTTTAATTTATTCATTTTCCAAAATATTCAATTTTTTATCATGATTCTGATGTTGTCATAGGTCTCCTCAAAGGAGATTATAATCAATCTACCTTCGGCAACTTTCTCTTTTCTCATTGAAACGACAAAGGATGTTGTTCTGTATGTGTTTTTGAGAGTAAATTCTAATTTGAATTGTGCTTTGTAGGATTTTCGCCGTTCGTGATGCGTGACGTGAACTCCAAGTCGGCCATGTTGGGCATACCCGGCCAGGGCAAGCAGGTCAAGTACTGGATGCGGCGCAACCCCAACGAGGCGATCCGCCGCTCCAAAAAGAAGAAGTGACCACGAAGCTTGTTCGATAATTAAATCTATTAATAATCAATTAAAACTATTAATAATCAAATAATCAAGTATTTGGGTTGTCGTTAATGAGTAGATCCGTGTGAAGGTGAAACCTATTTGAAGCATGCGTTTACATAAGGTTTTGCATTCTAAATGAATTCATTTCAAAAAGGAAGCACTGAAATAATTCTAAAAACTTTATTCCAATATTTACATAATTCTACATAACATAATGCGTACATAATTCATAATGCGTAAATGCATTCTACATAAACCTGCAGTTTGAAGCGTGCATTTACATAAGGTTTTGTATTTTAAATGAATGCATTTCAAAAAGGAAGCACTGAAATAATTCCAAAAACTTTATTCCAATATTTACATGATTCTACATAACACTTTTGTTTCAGGCCTATTGTAACAACTTTAAAACAAATCATTATTACAACAATTACAGGTTTCATAAACGTCGATTATAGTTTGATCCTCCATCAGACCATTATATCATTATGACATTCATCCATCAGACTATGATATTACTTTTATAAGAGTTGATATGGTATTTATGAGATAAGATTTTAGATTCACAATTACACTATACTTTATTGGCATTGAATGATGGTTTGATAGTCTCTACAAAGTTTAAATCCATTGAAAATAATATATTTGTCTCTTCAAGAATATGAAAATAGTATCAGATGAAACAAAGGTTTCAAAAATGATACAAGATCTATCCATTTGATACATGTGTCATATTGTGTCTTTGTGTGTCAACATGGAGTAATTAAACAGTCAGCCAACAAACCGTTTCAAATATTATTAAAGTTGGGTTCATTATTTATTTGAAATATTTCAGATCGAACAAATATACGTCTCTTCATCTTTGAATAATGAAATGACACCTGAGGTTTTTATTCAATTTATAACATACTCAGTAATTAACTCTGATCAAACTTTGATCGACATTTGTGCAACCGGCTAAATCCGATACGCAATAAACAAATCTATAATCTATTTAAATTGTCGATATAGTCTGTCCAAGCAAAGAAGACCCTCTGGCAAGATGAGAAAATGAATCCTGCTCGGTCAATAATGGTTCAAAACTCTTTGATTTGGTCTCAATCGTAGGAAACATTCTAATCCACAATTTGAGACCAAATCAATATTTTTGAACCAATATTGACCGAGCTGGAGTCATTTTCTCATCTTGCCAGAGAGTCTTCTTTGCTAGGAGGACGGACTATAGGAACAATATCTATTCGGTGAAATGTCATGAATTTTCTTCTTGTTTATGTTTGCTATCTCTGGTTGCATCATAGATTTGTCTGAGACGCGTCAAAAGGTATTGGAGGTTAGTGCCATATCTGGCCGAGATGCCAATAATCTCCTGTTTGTCCCCAACATACTTCTTCAGTTCTGCTAGACCGGCCTGAAAACACAAAAATACAACATAAAACAAAGAGAATAAAATAAGATAGAATAAAGTTATAGTAGTTATAGTCTGTCCAAGCAATGAAGACCCTCTGGCAAGATAAGAAAATTGACTTCAGCTTGGTCAATATTTGTTCAAAAATTATTGATTTGGTCTTAATCGTAGGAAACATTCTGATCTACAATTTTGAGACCAAATCAATATTTTAGAACCAATATCGACCAAGCTGGAGTCATTTTCCCATCTTGCCAAGTACAGCTGAATGGAAATGACTGACTGGACACTACTATAAGCAGAAACCGTGAAAAATCCCGCAGTGGCCACCCAAAAGATATTGTTGTAGAAGTTGATAAAATGTGAAATTATGTTCTTGAAAGCCTGTTTCAAATAGGTTATTGAGGGAAAATAACTTTTAAATATCGGTTTCTAGTTCAACTGGCTTAAAACCAACACAAGGTCATTAATTCAACTCATTTTAAGACAGCCTATTACTATTTCTGGGCCCAATTTCACAAAGCAACAAGTCTTGTTATTAACCATGGTTACTTACAAGTACTTGTGATAACAAGTTGTTAATTACAGGCGTTTCAGAAACGGAATGTGCTACAAGTTTACAATTCTACAATAATTTGACAAGTGTTCCCACCCATCAGTGCCATCTGTATCGGTTTTTGATACTTTCTATAGTTTGCACTGATATAGTTTTGGTTGAAATTTGAATTATTTGTGGTAAAGATAGATTGATAAAATTGATTTTGAAAATAAATCAACCATTAGAAATCCAAATCGTTGAACCCTCATGTCATTTGGAATAAAAATAATAATAAATTAATGAGACATTTTCAATCCATTTAGATCCATTACTTAAACCAAAAAGAAATATTACAGTGAGCTTGGAGTAGTCTCCCCTCATCTTACATGTTATAAACATAGCCTATATTCTACTGGTACTGATGATTTTTCTAATTTATTTAATTGAATTTTTTGACTCCTATTGGGCATAATAAAATGTACAAAGAAACAATATAAAATAGTTTTAATCATTGAAAATAATATTGAAGCCTTGAAAAGCCTCTTTATTAACACTTGTGCTATTCAAGCCTATGAGCTCATGTGGGCTTCACCCTCATAACAATAACAATAACTTGTAACTTACTTACTCAGGTCTATTCATAGGTAGAAATTTCATGGTTAATTACAAGTTTTTTTGACAAGACTTGTTCGTTACCATGCCAACGTTCGTGAAACACTCTTCATAACCGGCGGAACGCTGGTAAAATTGTTAAAATTCACTTGTTATCACAAGTCTACAATTGTGCGTTCGTGAAACGCCTGTAATCAGCTGGATTAGTAAATTTGTTATAAATCATGGTTAGTGACAAGACTGTTACGTTGTGAAATAGGGCCCTGGAATGTAAAATTAGCTTACTTAGATGATTGCAATAAGCTTCTTGAGAAATGAAATTGTCGATGAGCATAAAACATCATGGGACCACTACTGGATCATAGTGGCCACATCAAATGAAAAGACAAGATGTTGACAAACCACTGATTTTATTAAAAATTTCGAGATACCGGTTTCGGTTGTTACACCATTATCAATATCTGGTAAACAGAGATCTCAGTTTACCAGAGATTGATAATGGTGTAACAAACGAAACCGGTATCTCGAAATTTTTAATAAAATCAGTGGTTTGTCAACATCTTGTCTTTTCATTTCACATAGATAACTACCACACCACAACTATTCAAAAAGCATAGTGGCCACTATAGAATCAAAATTAAGTTTCAAGAAATATTTTATAGTTAATTTGGAAATTGAGATATTAATCATACATCAATCAAGAAGGATCTGGGCTATATATTCATTGAGTTTTAAGTGATTTAACTTATGAATTTAACTAATTCGGAAACATGGCCACTACTGGTGCTTTTACCTTACTTTCTGATTAAATGAAAATTTATTCATCATTGAAGAAAAACTTTTCCAATTACTGCAAGATTGAAGATGAAAAATATATAGATTTTTGGAGGATGAAAGAAGGTAAATGAAGGAGAAAAAGCTCTAGAATAAGAAAAAGAAGCAGTATGGAATGAAAATTGAGGAGGAGAAGAAGGGGAGCAGCGTAAATAGGAACGTTGAAAAAGATAATTAGATAATTAATTAAAAGATAATTTCTCCCATTACTGGAAGAACTGACCTCGGCTCCGGGCAGATCAACCTTGTTGGCCACCAGTATCGAGGTGCGCTGCGCCAGCTGCTCCGAGTAGGCAGCCACTTCTTTCGCGAGCAGCTGCAGCTGTGCAGCCGGATCGGGCTGAGCTGCGTCCAGCATGTAGATGAGGGCGTCGCAGCGCTCCACGTGGCGAAGGAAGGCAACTCCGAGTCCGCGATTCAGGTGCGAATCCTCGATTAGGCCGGGCAGGTCGGCCACTGAACAAAACAAATGAATTTATTTCCTTAAAAATAAACAAAACTGCGAGCAAATACAATGATCATACATTTGAATTTAGGTAGAAAGAAAAATTTAGGTAAGAGAAAACAAATCAGTGGAGAACTCCACTGATGATGATGCCCTGAGCATTGAAACTTTTGTATGGTTTAAATAAATCTTTGTGGATCTGACAACATTCGTTTTCTCTTACCTAAATTAAGGATAAGTTCCACAACATCTCTGATCAAAGTGTAAATTTTAGAAAGAAAAACATTTTTTGGAAATTAACCTACTCAACTATGTGAAACCAAAGAATATGGAGAGTATAAATATATACTTATATAATTAAACACTATATATAAATATATATTTATACTCTCCATATATATGTGGACAGTATAAATATAATAATACTTTATATTCACTGGTGAAACCCATGTGCTAGAGTGGGTGGGGTACGTTGAAGGGGGATGTTTTCCGAAACTAGGAAGAAAACTTGAACAGAAGGTTGAACAACATCAACAATAATCTTTCTTCTAGAATTAATTATAAACTATTTCTTTTTATTTTTTACTGAATGCAACCCCTCAAAATTGTAGAACTGCAACTCCTTTCAATGATAGAAGAATGAAGCTGTCTTCATAATAATACAATAATAAAGTCTAAATAAATTCAATTAAGTCAATAATAAATTCATTCAATAATAGAGTCTGTTTTATTTTTAAAAATATTACAGTAAAATAAAAATATCATACATAATGTATTTTTATAGAAATCATTATTTACTATTTCAATCTTTTGCATTTCATGTCATACTCAATAGGCCAATACTTCTTTTCTTCTAGGGCTACTGTATTTGAAACTTTAAAAATGAATAAAATCAGAGTACCCTTTAAAAAATATTTTTTATTTCATTCACATCATGTTTCGGCTAATTTGCCATTTTCAAGTGTAAATAATAACAGTAAACAACATTAAACCTATTATATTTATACCTAATCTAATTAAACATATGTTTAAATAATAAAAACATGACACAAAAATCAGCATTTGCTGAACATCTAATAAATTCAGGCCATAACATCATAGACATGAATTCAAACATGAAAATTTTGAATTATGGAAATAAAAGTAAAAAGTTAGATGTTATAGAAGAATTTCACATTTATACAGCAGCAAAAGCAAACAAAGAGAAAATAATAAATTTAATTCAGTTTGAATCAAACAACCCAATTTTTGATAAAATCTCACTAATTTGAAAGTTAATAGAAAATGCAGTAGTTGTATTAGATCCCTAGATATTTGACAGATTTATGCACACATTGAAAATAAATTCATACGAAATTTATGCTAAAATCAAACATATGTTTAATTAGATTAGGTATAAATATAATAGGTTTAATTTTGTTTACTGTTATTATTTACACTTGAAAATGGCAAATTAGCCGAAACATGATGTGTGTGAAATAAAAAATATTTTTTAAAGGGTACTCTGATTTTATTCATTTTTAAAGTTTCAATAGGCCAAGCTCATTTCATTGATTAATGGATATAGCTGTTTCAAGAAGAATACGAAAATTATGATCGTGTTATTCTTAACAATCTTTCAATCAAATTCAATGATATCATACATGACTTTTCACTAATAAGATCTTACTAAATAGTGAGATTTGAGTGATAGAGTCTCTCCAAGCAAAGACGACATTCTGTCAAGATGTTAAACTTGCTCCAACTCGGTCAATATTGGTTCAAAAATGATAAATTTGGTTTCACATTGTAGGAAACATTCTGATCGTCAATTTGAGACCAAATTTTCAATTTTTGAACCAATACTGACCGAGCTGGAGTAATTTTCCCATCATGCCAGAATGTCTTCTTCGCTTGGACAGACTATACTATAGTGCACGTTGAGAAGACACGCCGCTACGATGGTAATTGCACTGTGTCGGCGTCTCTTCTCCGCCTGCACGTACCTGTAATCTGATCGTAGTCGGAGTAGGTGATAACGCCGAGGTGCGGTCTGATAGTGGTGAATGGATAGGAGGCAACCTTGGGTCGCGCCCTCGATATCGCCTGTAGCAGTGTGCTCTTGCCCGCATTCGGCATTCCCAACTGTTACACAACAAATATTTAGATTATTAACAATCAATTTGTTGAAAATAAAAGAATAACACTAGTGAAACACACACATCAAACAATGTATGGTTGGATACTGTACAATCATAGTGCGGAGTTTGAATGTTTCACTTTTGATTGGTTAGATCCACCATTTTTTGCCAATTCCCATGAAGCTAAATGCCCTGCTGAAGCTCTAGTCATAACTTATACAGAGTGTTTCAGGAGGAATGTGCAATACTTCCCAGGCTGATTCCTCACACCAAGTAGACAAAAAAGTTCCGTGGAACAAACCCTCAAAAACGCTTTGTTACCGAGATAACAATGGCGGAAAGTTGAGACTTTTCAAACAATATTAATTTTTCTAATTTTTTAGAGGCTTCATTCAGGTTTTACAATAATCGATTCCTATGTAAAATTAGCTGAGAAATTCAACGAAACCAGTTTCAAGTTTGTAACTTCAACGGTTATTGGGATAATTGGGAAAATATGCTAAAAAACGCCATTTTTTAACAATCAGGGTTATAACTGGATAAGGAATCATAAATTTGTATTTTTTATTAATGGAAGTTGAAGAGAGTCGGAATGGCGGCGATTGAGTAAATCTTCAAAATCACAAAATCACTACTCAACACAAATTTTAAAAAATTGAAAAATGGCGTTTTTTAGTATATTTTCCCAATTATCTCAATAACCGTTGAAGTTACAAACTTCAAACTGGTTTCATTGAATTTCTCAGCTAATTTTACATTGGAATTGATTATTGTAAAACCCTTAATGAAGCCTCTAAAAAATTAGAAAAATTAATTTTGTTTGAAAAGTCTCAATTTTCCGCCATTGTTATATCGGTTACAAAGCGTTTTTGAGGGTTTGTTCCAAGGAACTTTTTTGTCTACTTGGTGTAAGGAATCAGCCTGAGAAGTATTGCACATTCCTCCTGAAACACCCTGTATAGTCTATATAACATACCCTATTCACGATGATTTGAGACGAAATTATAAATAAAAATAGAATAATTTACTTTCTCTCGTCGATTTTGAAAAACAACATGACTCATGAAATACAGTTCTAGATAACATACATAGAGTTATAGTCTGTGCAAGCAAAGAAGACATTCAGGCAAGATGAGAAAATTACTCCAGATCGGTCAATTTTGGTTGAAAAATAATGGGTTTAGTCTTGAATAATTATAAAAAGATTCTGCTCTACAATTTGAACCTGAATTTATAATTTTTTAACCACTATTGACCGAGCTCGAGTCATTTTCCCATTTTGACAGAATATATCTTCTTAGCTTGGACAGACTATTGTTTGGCTTAAAAATTAATCCAACCCCTACGCTGTAAAGGAAGAAGAAGAAAAAGAAAAAGAAAGAGAAAGAAGAAGAAAAAAAAGAAAAAGAAGAAGGAGGAAAAATAATAATAATAAAAAGAAGAAGAATAAAGAAGAAGGAAGAAGAAGAAGAACAGAAGCAGAAGAAGAAAAAAGAAAAAAAGCAGAAGAAGAAGAAGAAAGAAGAAAAAAGAAGAAGAAGAAGAAGAAGAAGAAGAAGAAGAAGAAGAAGAAGAAGAAAGAGAAAGAAGAAGAAGAAGAACAGAAGCAGAAGAAGAAAGAAAAAAAGAAGAAGAATGAGAAAGAAGAAGGGGAAAAAGAAAAAGAAGCAGAAGAAGAAGAGAAAAAGGAAAAGAAGAAGGAAAAATAATAATAATAATAAAAGAAGAAGAAGAATAAGAAGAATAAAAAGAAGAAGAAGAATAAAGAATAAAGAAGAAGAAGAAGAATAAAGAAAAGAAGAAAGAAGAAGAAGAACAGAAGCAGAAGAAAAAGAATAAGAAAAAGAAGAACAGAAGCAGAAGAAGAAAAGAAGAAGAAAAGAAGAAGAAGAAGAAGAAGAAGAAGAAGAAGAAGAAAAAGAAAAAGAAGCAGAAGAAGAAGAAAGAAAAAAGAAGAACAGAAGCAGAAAAAGAAAGAAAAAAGAAGAAGAAGAAGAAGAAGAAGAAGAGAAGAAGGAGAAGAAAGAAGAAGAATGGAAGACGTGGAAGAAGAATTAATCTAACTGACCAGTCCGAAATTGGCTATACTCCTCAACTCGAGGATGTAGTCGATGAGCTCGCCATCAGCCCCCACCTCGGCCACAGTGGGGCGCTGATAGGTGGCCGAAATGAAGAAATGGTTGCCGCGCCCGCCGGCGCCCCCGCGCGCTCCCACAAACAGGGCGCCCGCCCGCCACAGGTCGCCCACCACACGATCCTCGTCGGCCAACGGGCGCACTATGGTGCCCACCGGCACCTGAAAAAGATAAAGATTGACATAATTAAGAAAAAGAAGATTATAAAGATGATACGGTGTGGTCGAGCAAAGCGGACATTCTGGCAAGATGAGAAAATTATTGCAGCTTGATTCAAAAATTTAATAAGTTAAAATTTTAGAGCAGAATGTTTTCTACAATTTGAGACCAAATTTATAATTTTTGAACCAATATTGACCGAGTCGATTTTCCATCTTGCCAGAATGTCTTCTTTGCTCGGCCAGACTATTTAGTCAAAGTAGAAATCCTTCAAAATGGCCGATTGAAGCAAGAGTGTAACTAAGCATGCGCAGATTTGAAAACTTTCGTGTAGAATCACTGCTGCCAACATACCGCTGGTGAAATGTGATGAGAGAAATGGATTATTATAGAAGGGATTATTTTCATTTCGACTACTGGCAGAATTGAGCAGGTGCCATTTTGAAGGAATTTGTTCTTTGCACGAACAGAATATACCTATGAGAATCAAACTTAACATTTCAATGATTAATAATTTTGCTATATCACACATAAAAACGAATTCTATTAAGGTTTTCAAAAAGCACAGTTACCATAGCATACTATCATTCTAGCATCCGTGTTTTTCTCATTCAATTGGGTTGTAATATTGTTGAAAATTACTAAAACTTGATAATTTTATTGTGACAGAGTTTGCCATTCTCATCATTGAGAGAATGTGACACGACTCAGCTTCACAGAGCAGGGGTAATGCTACAAAGCAAGGAATGAAATAAAAATAGGAGAATTGATTCATGTTTTCGCATTCAATTGGGTAGAAATATTGTTGAAAAATGTCAGAAACATAACCTTGCTTATTGTCACAGAGGATGCTGTGCTAATAATTAGATGAGCTGATACGACTGTCTGGCTGTCATATGCCTCTCACAGGGATGATGCCTCAAAGCGAGGAATAAACTGTAAATAGGAGAACTAATGCAGGTTTTCTCGATCAATTCGGTAGAAATGATAAAAATAAAATAATTTTATTGATGCTAAGAATGCTATGCTCATAATTAGATGAGCTGACACAACAGTCACATTGACTTTTATCAATGACAATTTTACAATGCTATATAGCAAGGAATGAACTCTAAATAGAAGGATTAATACTGACGTGTTTTCTCAATCAAGTTTTCGTGATCAGCAATATGCTTGACAATGCCAAAACGACTGTTAGGCAGCCGGGACAGCTTACGTATTAGAAAAGAGTGACCTGACACTGGTGTGGTTAACATGTACCTCTAAGGCTGAGGCCGCACTGCCGGTGGGTAGAGCCTGGAGGGTGGAGGGTAGTTGGTAAATCTATAGAACATACACACCATCCACAGTAATGCATCGTATGAATGGTATGTGTTCAGCCGCCATCTTGAAATTCTTAAATATGGACAACATAACCTCAAAAAACAGAATGACGTCATACCATTCATACGATGTATTACTGTGGATGGTGTGTATGTTCTATAGATTTACCAACTACCCTCCACCCTCCAGGCTCTACCCACCGGCAGTGCGGCCTCAGCCTCACAGCAGGGATAATGATTCATAGCAAGAAATAAACAGGGAATAAGAGGACTAATGCAAGTTTTCTAATTTAATTGAGTAAGAAAATTTTTAGAAACTCTAAAAACATGACCATTCCATTGTCACAGGGATTGCTTCATAGCAAAAAGTAAACTGTAAATATATGAGTTAACGCATGTTTCTCTTTCAATTGAGTGTGAATATTGTTGAAATTGCCAGTAACATGACCATTCTCATGTCATTGAAGATGCTGTGCTCATAATTAGTTGAGCTGACACGACTGTCAGTTTGCCATGTGTCTCCCACAGCAAGGATGATGCCTCATGAGCAGTAGATAGAAAGACTAATGCATGTTTTCCCATTAAAGTAAGAAGGAATGTTCTTGAAAATGACAAAACATGATCTGATCATTCTTTCGTTACAGAGAAAAAACTTAACCTTCAAGCCACAATAATATCAGCTAAATTTAACAAGATTTTTCATCTAGAACTTTGCCAGAATGAAATATTATTATGAATTTACCTTGATAACAGTATGCGGTGCGTTGCGGCCATGACAGTGTTTACTGGCCCCGGGATCACCACTCTCAGCCTTCAACACGGGACTAATGTGACCCAAGCCTTGCACGTTCTCACAAGCCTGCAAAAAGCAACGTCATCAATTTGAGTTTCTCAATGAGACAACATATCAAGAAATTAAAATGAAAGAACTAAGATACTGTCACAAATCCACTTTATTTCATACAGGGTGTTTCAGGAGGAATGTGCAATACTTCTCAGGCTGATTCCTTACACCAAGTAGACAAAAAAGTTCCATGGGACCAACCCCAAAAACGCTTTGCTACCGAGATAACAATGGCGGAAAATTGAGATTTTTCAAAATATAGCAATTTTTCTGAGTTTTTAGAGGCTTTAGTGAGGTTTTAAAATAATCAATTCCTATGTAAAATTAGCTGAGGAATTCAATGAAACCAGTTCCAAGTTTGTAACTTCAACGGTTATTGAGATAATTGGGAAAAATATGCTAGAAAACGCCATTTTTCAACAATAAGGGTTATAACTGGATAAGGAATCATAAAATTGTATTTTTTATTAATGGAAGTTGAAGAGAGTCGGATACTAAACACAAATTTATTATTTGTGCTGTTTTGTCAATTTTTCGATTTTTGATTGCCATTTCTGAGATTTGGGTAAGATTTACACAATCGCCGCCATTTACCTTTTTCTTTAGAATCCGACTCTCTTCAACTTTCATTAATAAAAATACAATTTTATGATTCCTTATCCAGTTATAACCCTTATTGTTGAAAAATGGCGTTTTCTAGCATATTTTTCCCAATTATCTCAATAACCGTTGCAGTTACAAACTTGGAACTGGTTTCATTGAATTCCTCAGCTAATTTTACATAGGAATTGATTATTTTAAAACCTCACTAAAGCCTCTAAAAACTCAGAAAAATTGCTATATTTTGAAAAATCTCAATTTTCCGCCATTGTTATCTCGGTAGCAAAGCGTTTTTGGGGTTGGTCCCATGGAACTTTTTTGTCTACTTGATGTAAGGAATCAGCCTGAGAAGTATTTCACATTCCTCCTGAAACACCCTGTATATCATAACTGACACGACTATACACTACTCACGATCACTTGAGACGAAGTAAACAAACGTTTTGCGTGTGTGTGAGTATAATGTTAGGTCTTCTTCTATGTGGAACGTTCGGCCACAGCCAATTACAGCCCAAGACAAGTCAATCTGTAGCCAATCACAGCTCAAGACAAAAACTGTGCTTTGCTAAAGCTGTTAGACTGCGGCCGATTGTTTCGCATAGAAGAAGACTTAAAAGTCCAAGCAAAGAAGACCTATAGTCTTATAGACTTATCTATAAGACTTATAGTCCAAGCAGAGAAGACCCTCTGGCAAGATGGGAGATTGACTCAAGCTCGGTCAGTATTGGTTGAAAAATCATCAATTTGATCTCAAATTGTAGGAAACAATTTGATCTACTATTAAGACCACATTTATAAGTTTTGATCCAATATTGATCGAGCTGGAGTCATTTTCCCATCTTGCCAGAGGCTTTTCCTCGCTTGGACAGACTATAACACTGCAATTATTCCATTATTATTTATTTACATTCATTCGATTTATGTTGACTTACTCAATATATTACAATAGAATACTGAATTCAATTTGCAAACTGAATAGTATTTCTATAGCGTGCTTTATAAATTTGTTTCTTCCAATTCATATGAGTATTACATGTAAACATCTTCAGCGCACAAGGAAAATCTAGATAAGTATGAGTGGCTAAATATCCCGAATCGCGTCCGACAAACAACGAAATCGTCAGTACGGTACTGTTGTAAAAGTGAAAGTTATCAAAGTAATTCATTATAATTTAGTTGAATCTATTTTTCCATGTCTACCTGAAACAGTACATGACCGCCAGCTCCACCGTCTCCGCCGTCCGGCCCCGCAAACTCATTGGCCCACAGGCTGAGAAACGAAACGCAGCCGTCGCCCCCTCTCCCGCCCTGCGCCTGCACTCGTTTCATGTCAACGAACGGCTTTGTCTGTCAACACAAAAATCAATCACAATTCACAAAATCAACTTGGGAATAGAAAATAGCAAAAAACTTTTTAGCACAAAAATCACAATTCAAAACCAAATCAACATCACATTTCACAAAATCAACTTGGGAATAAAAAATCACATGAATCTGTCAGCAGAAAAATCACAATAAAAACCCAAATTAACATAAAAATTCAGAAAATCAACTCAGGAATAAAATATAATATAAATCTGTCAGCACAAAAATCACAATTCAAAACCAAATCAACATCACAATTCACAAAAGTCAAATTGGGAATAAAAAATAACGGCTTTATGGAAAAGAGGCTCCAGCTCGGTCAATATTTGTTCATAAATTATATATTTAGTCTCAAATTGGAGAGCAGATTGTTTTTTTTATAATTTTGCAATATTGACCGAGATGGGGCCATTTTCCCATCTTTCCGGGATGTATTCTGGCATGGAGGCAAACTTGTTGAGTAGTTGTGAAAGTGTTTATATGGTAGTTATTCATATTGGATGATATTGTCAAACCACAGATTTATAAAAAATCGAGATACCGGTTTCGATTGCTACATCATTATCAATGTCTGGTAAACTTAAACTTTATGTTTAGAGCTGCAGTATCGAATCCTATTATATTAAGTGAGTAATTTCTGTTATGTATGTATGTAAGTTATGTATGTGGAACCACGGATCTAGAAAACGGCTCTAACGATTTCCTCGAAATTTGAAATGTAATATAACCGTGATGGGAAAATAAGATTGCACCAGGTCTCATGTCTGGGAAAACTCTCTGGCAGGATTAATAAAAGAATTAAATATTCCTTATTCAGGCATTATCCCAAGTACTGCGTATAATGGCTTTTATCGTTAGCTGATCAAAACGATATCCAGCTGGAGTAAATTTATCCATTGTTCATTTTATTCATTGATATCATTATACAAATTATAATAATACAAATTATAATAATAATATTATTATATTATAACCAGGTGAGAAAAACTAGGCAGAGCCTGTACTATTTCTTCCCTGGCTTAAATGGAGTTACATTCAAGTCTATAACCATAGCTTTAATAGAAGGAAGCTATGCTATTAGAAGGAAGCTTCTATTAAAGGAAGCTATGTATAACACATGTTCATGTCAAAAAATTGTGAGAAGGTGATAAAATATTCCTTATTCAGGCATAATCCCAAATACTGCGTATAATGGCTGTTATCGTTAGCTGACAAACGCTATCCAGCTGGAGTGAATGGAGTTACATTCAAATGTATTAAACATGTTCATGACTAAATAAACTATTAATTAATAAATGAATCTTTAATTATTGTATGTGATGTTTGAATCACCGTTTTGTAATTTTTGTACGAGCCGCTAATCGGGGAGGGGCTTATCGTATGGCAATGGCATACGTTCACTGTGAGTGGTTCAAGCATCTACCAATAGCGGTGCATTGTTGTGGGCGATGTTATTTCACCACCAATGCTTTTAACTCGCAATGTACTCAAAAGTCAAAACACCGATGAATTTCTTGACTTTTTATGCATTTTTCGAAATGTGGCAACAATTGAAGAATTAGAATTTGTTGCTTGGTCATCACTACGAAATTGAGACCACGAATTACAATTACTCCAAGCAAAGAAGACGTTCTGGCTAGATATGAAAATGACTCCAGCTCGATCAATATTGGTTCAAAATTTATAAATTTGGTCTCAAATTGTAGAGTTGAATGTTTCCTAAAATTTTCAAGTTTTGAACCAATTTTGAACAAACAGGAGTTATTTTTCCATCTTGCCAGAGGGTCTTCTTTGCTTGGACAAGTTTTCTTTACTGGATAAAAAGCGAATTAAAACATAGAAAGTTCACAAAATACTTACATCTTTGCTGGTGGATTTCGCTTTCTTTTTGCGCAGCGGCAGAGGCGCTGCAACAGCTGATGACGCACATCGTCTCAGCAGAATATTCGAGAACACAGGTTGCAACAACATTTTCATTGGTGCACTGCAAGAGAACATAAATTTCATTCAAAACCATTATTTTGTCAACGAACATTTCCTACCGTAATATCAGTGGCACTATTGTATCCCAAATGTCAGGAACCTGTACAAGAACTTGATCAACAAATCATAGCATATTTTGAATTGAGTTTAAGAATAGGAAGAACAAACATAATTTCTGACTCTTTGGGGACAGTCTGCTAGCAATCTTTGAGCGTCCAGCTGGGGTCGCTACGCTACCGAGTGGTTCTTCGGTTCTTGCAGACTATTTACAACTGTCACGACAGAGCTGAGCATTGATAATACCTCTTGAACGGTATTTTCACACATAAAAGTATTTACATACTTGAGGATACAAAAGTTCCTGAAATGTGATAATGTATAGTAAGATTTACACGACTCACTAAGATAAAAGACATGTACCTGAAATTTATTCTCAATTATTATATCATATAAAATTGTCTTAGTATCTTATATAAAATTCAAATATTATATCATAGGTAGGCTATATCAAATTGACTTATTGAGAAAAAATATCTTGTCTATTGGGGATTTCAAGAAATGCAGTCTTGAAATAGAAACGAGACGAATACACTGAATGAAATAGAACTACGGAATACTTTCAAGTTTACAGTAAACTATAATGTAAACTCTACTATTAAACAGTTTGACAATAAATTCCGTGTTATTGTTATTCTGTCTTATGATTCAATCGTTTCAAAGTAACGTAAAAATGTAAAATCACTGATTTAGTTATGACTTAAGTTGTTTGGACCATGCAAAAACATGACATAAGTGGAGTTAAGTCATTTTACCCAAATGAAATGAAAGACTTGAGTTATTTTACACATGCTCAAAACAATAGAAATAGTAAGTTAAGTGGTTTTACCGAAACATAGATTCCCATAATTCATCTGCAATACCTGACTTAAATGTTATAACAGTCTTAATAATGGAAGTAGGACTTAGGTTGTTCTACCAAAATGTAGATCTTGAAATTCTACACCCGGATGTGTAATTATCTCATTTCCTCAAAAAGTGGACTTAAGTGCTTATGTCAAATGACCAAGGAAATTTATTCTCAATTATTATATCATATAAAATTGTCTTATTATCTTATTTAAAACTCAACTATTATATCATAGGTAGGCTATATCAAATTGACTTATTGAGAAAAAATATCTTGTCTATTGGGGATTTCAAGAAATTTAAAGTCTTGTGAAATAGAAACGAGACGAATACACACTGAACATGTAATAGAACTACGGAATACTTTCAAGTTTACAGTAAACTATAATGTAAACTACTATTAAACAGTTTGACAAATTAGAATTCCGTTTTATTGTTATTCTGTCTTATGGTTTTCGTAGTTTCTCAGTGTTTGAATAAGGCAAAATAACATGTTGAAGTATTTACAAGATTTCAAATAAAATAGAGTGAGACAATTCATCACTTGAAGTTTTATTGAAACCAATAGTAGGCCTACTTCTTTTACACTAGTCTTACACTAAAGAAAGGGATAATAGTATCAGATCACAAAAACAATGTTTCAATCGGTTTACTGATTATGATAATAACTTCACAGTCATAGATATTGCTTTATAACTATAACAGTCAATTATTAAAAAGAATTTGTTTTTTTTTTGTAATGACGCCATCGATCCCACACTTGTGGGTAATGAATGAAGAAGGTATATAGCAATAAGTATATAGAAGGTATATAGCATTAGAATATAAGAATCTAAGTTATAATATCTCGCTCTAATATTCTAAGTTATATAAGAATAAGAATTGTGTCTAAGTTCACCTAGGCAGCACCTGGATATTTGTATTCACATGACAAACGGGAGTATAAAACCATTAATATTCATCTTTGATAGCATTTGAATAACAGCACCACATACTATTAATCTTGAGAAGTTACACTTCAAAATAATTTATAAACAATAAGCCTTATTCAATAATGGAACCGTATCAAACCACAGAGGCATTCAAATGGTACTCTACTGCTTTAGAAACCACCTCGTTATGAATGCCAATCACTCTCGCTCTAAACAGAGGCAGATCGTACGACATATAAACAATCCGATAGCAATAATTCCTCTTCGCCCCTCTCCAAACACAAACTCACTCAACAGTTGTACGTTGACAATGAAATCCCCACCAACAGCCCACAAAACGTCAAAAAGTTTCTCTTCATTGAGAATCTCTCGCACTGAAAACGTCACATCCAACGTATATTCACGAGGAGACACACATGTGACGCCATTGGTCCACAGTTTCCTCCAATCACCGTCCAGCATTCGGTCAACGAGTATAGTGACGTTACAATCGCTCCTTAAAATGATAAAAGTGGATAAATTTTCACCTTTCATCAATTTTTTCAGAGTTGTCAACGCAAAACCAAAAGCGTCCTTACAAAACAACTCTAGTACACATTCCACCGGTGCAAGAGAGAAATCGTTTGTTAGTTGGTTCACTTGTAAACAGCGTAGGAGTGTTTCTTTACCATGGCTTTGATAATCGAAATCATCATAAACAACAATCTCATCAATTAATTTGAGATTAGTGATAGAGATAAATTTGTCAAGAAATTTAGATTGCACACTTGATGATTTTCGCCAGGGGTTTTTTAATATCTTGTCGGCATGGTATTGGGTCTGGTTGTTTGAAGAACGAGTCAAAAGATTGTCCAATTGTTCGGCGGTTAGAGGAGTGGGTAGAGGTGTTGTCGCTGCACAAAACACGTGTACCCTGGCATCAGTGAAATGAAATCCTTTTTGTAAGCCTCTGTATCCTGTGCTGGCGTACTGTTGCAAGACATCAGCTGATGGAAATGGTAGAACAGCTGTCAACAGCATGTCAGCTTCCCCGGCCGCCTCAACCGCCTTCCAGCTGTCGTCCCAACGTCGGACGCCATTTTCAGCAGTGCTGCCACCTTGACCCGCGCACAGCGACACACAGACAACGCCGTCAGGTTGCAACACCTGACTGGCGCTCATCAAAAAGTCGCGCAACAGTTTCCGGTTGCGTTCGATGCGCATTTTGCCGCCCACGTGCGGAAAATTGAAGATTACGCGGGTGAACGCGGGTCGCTGACGATGGACCTCGTCGGCCAGAAACGCGTACTGTTCGAGGCATCGTGCATCGATGCCGAACTCCACTTGGATGCCTGCAACATATCAGGGATTCGGTCACAGCAGAACATCTACAATTGGTTTTATCAAGTTTTGAAAAGCTATGTTGCCCCACCTTATATATTATGATGTTGTCCCGGTACGTCCTGTACGTTGTAAAATATTCGGATATTGACACTGGCTGAAGCTTACTACTAGGTTACATGAAGATCATAGATAATGAACCGATTATACTGAATACACTTTACGGCTGACCAATTGAGAAAAAATTATCCGAATAAGTGACCTCAAAACATATAGACTGGTGAACCTATTCAATGAGACCAAAGAAAAGTTTTTGATTGATAATACGATCCCACTTTATTTTCTGAGGATGATGCTCAAATGTGCTCTAAGCATGTGCGTGGGTGATGGGAAGGACAATGAGAGATGACTGTTTTTTATACAGTCGGAGTCGGGACCAACGGCATTACGTTTTCTACAACTCTATCATGCTACCGTAATTCTGCAATACGTTTGAAAATCTATAACAAGTCTGTAGATATTCTGCTGTGATTGAAAATCCTTGACATGCCTTCCTATTGTTTTACACCTAAGTTATTATTTATACTGTAGCTTACTTGAATTATCTTAAAAACTTGGAAATTAATGGTGTGGAAGGAAGCTCTTTACTCAACTAACTTGATCATAAAATTTACGATCACGAATCACGAGCCATTAATTTTTATATAACATAGCAAAAGTTCAAATCCTAGCATTGATTGATTTCAATTATCACGGGCATTATTATACATGCTATAAGTTTATGCGAAAGTTCTTTTATGAAGAACAGCACTTGAATATATTCATCCTGTAGATTTGTTACTGAGTTGATTTGTTATTGAAAGGATAGAAACGTAGACAAGACGTATCAATTCAAGGTAGCTCACCTTTTTCTCGAAGAAGATTCGCATTCAATAATGCAATAGATGAAATTTTGTTTTCAAGTTCAAAGCATGTAGAAATGATCTTATACTTTTCATCATGTGAGAAAAACTTTCCAAAGTATTTCTCTGCGTAGTAAACTAAGTCTAAACTAAAAGAAAAGTTCCCTTCTCCAACAAGTAGAATTCTATCGTCATCGTTTGAAATGAAACATTCCATCGAATATCTTTCACAACTGGGTGTGTGTTGATGAATTTACTATTCACGTAAATATTGTAATGCTAATGGAACATTACAATTTATGATTACAAGTATTAAACATTTTTGCAATGCAGTTCCAAAATAATGTGTTCAATTATAACCTAAAATTATAACCTGACTTTCTTTTGTCAGCTGAGGACTCACACCGATATTCAGAAGCAGAAAAAAGAGTGGCCAACAAACACAAGAACGAAACATTGTTCTTTTCAACCAATTATCAAATTTAAAATGTCATAAAAATTATTTTTATGATATAAATATAATCATTTATGTTATTTTCATGACAATTTATGAATTTTGATTGATTCATCGATGGAATAATTGAAATTGGATGCTCCTTCAATGCCACTCTAGAGTTATTCTCGTTTCCAACATAGAGTGCTATCACCTGCTGAGCTTTGGTATTTTTTATCAATCTTCAACTTCAGTTTTGCAATAATTTGCAACTGCCATCATAAAATTAATCGTAAAACCATTTAAGGAAGTGATTGACTTTGCTGAGTTGTAGTAATCGCTGGCTGTTGAATAAATTCAATCATTATAATCAATTTATATGATTTCCATAGTGCTTTGTCAACACCATTTGATCAATTAGTTCAACCATTTCACCTTGTTCTTTGTTTCAAATTTCTTGCTGGCTTTGATGGGCTATACCTACGTGTGACTACGATGGTTTACTACTATGTATTACGTCGATGATTTGAAATTAATCTACGTTAATATCTAGAGGTCACGTGTTTTATTTAGTAATCGGTCATGTCAAGCCAATCTCAAGTGAATACTACAATCGAAGAAGGTGAAATATTGGAATCCGTTGAAAGCTCTCAGTGTAGGGAAATAAATTCAAATTCTTTGAAAGTCCCTCGCAAGAAGAAGAAAAGTTTACATTCGAAGAAGCAAGCAGAATCAAATGATCCTCTATTAGTGAGTGTAGTTAATAAACATTTGAATAAATCTGGTAGAACTCACAAATCACGTATCATGCCTAAGAGTCGCAGTGACAAATCGGATCGTGAACATGACAAATATGGTTCTTTGTCAAAGATGGAGGAGTTTAGAAAATGCGTTTTTCCAAAGAAAGAGAGAAATCCAAGAAAAGTTCGACAAGAGCGTCGAGCTGAACGAACTAGAAGTAAGTATTTAGCAAGTAAACTTCAGCTACTTAATGTCTTCATTCTAATTGCATTGTTGATGATAATTATTATAATAAATTCACAGTAATTTCTATTGATTATAATTAATTACGTTATCAACTTTCTCTCTAACAACATTAGCCTACTCTAACTTTCGTTGCTTGTCGGACGCGTTTCGGACACTGAGCCACATCTTCAGCCTATTTGCACTGTTGCAGCTATGTCTCAGGAGAAGGAGAACTCAAAGCACAGTGGTGACACTCATCACCACCATCATTACCGGGCAAAACGGCGACATTCGTATTCGAGAAAGAAAGCGGAGAAGAGCAGAAACAGAAGCAGAAATAGGTCGAGTGATGATGATGAGGAGGACGACGGTGAAGGAGAGAGTAGCGATCATAGCAGTTATGGTAAGAAAAGATAGCCTAATACATTTATTCAGAATAATATTTCTTGAAAATGCAAAATTGCGGCACTCCCCACAGCTCTAGATTCTATGAAATATTAACTAGATCATTGTGATATTATTTTATTGCACTCCTTTTATATCTTTTATTACACTCCTTTTATATCTTTTATTACACTCCTTTTATATCTTTTATTACACTCCTTTTATATCTTTTATTACAATCCTTTTATATCTTTTATTACACTTATTTTATATATTACAGCTGACGCCAAAAAGTTTGGCGGTTTCGTTGGTCTCGTCTTCGTGATGTAAACTACTAACAGCCGATGTAAAGAAACTGACAACTAATCGCGAACATCAGCTGTTGGAGCGCACAAGGTGCAGACGAAACCGTCTAACTTTTTGGCTTATTGTGAAGGTGATATTTTGGTAGTTATCCGTATTAAATGAAAAGACCATTTTTTTCAATAATCTATGAAAATTTTAATCTGTAGTTTCACAAATCTTGTCTTTTTATTCAACCTTTTCAGCGTTATAGTAAAACCATAGAGAAATTAGTAGAGATTGACAGAAATTGAATATTCAATTAGAAATTGATAGAAAATAGTACTTATATCATTATCTCAGTAAAATTATGTAATGAAAATGATATATTCTATCAATAACTATAGTAAAACAGCGCAAAAAATATAATTTTTGACACTGATGTTGGCAAAAAATTTTATATAATATTCTTCTTCTTATTACAAAGATGAGAGAAGGATTGGAAAGAGACGCCATCGATCCAGCGAGAGTATCGATCATTTCGACAGTCGACATCGGTCTCGATCCTGCGATCGACATTTGCACAAGTGGAAGAAACGATCCCAGGAGACAAGACTGGCTTTGGCAACTGACGACAGGTAAGTCACTAGCTTTTTATTCTTATTTTGTATATACCAGACGACAAAATTCCTGTGATTTTCATTATTTTTTTACATTTTCTATGTGTTCAATTGTTATCTTATTCATAACCTTTTCTGAAATCAATTTATCTTCGAAATTGGGATCTAGATAGTGAAGGGCCTGTGCCTGTTTTCTCTTTCCCCATCATATAATTATCATAATTGTGTGTTTGTATCTCTGAATGAATTAATAAATTAATTTAGATTGAAATAATTGATGATTGATAATTTTGAAAAGATTTTTATTTGTTGCAGACAAAGTTCATGTGTTTTTTGAATACTTATGTCATATAAAGTTCTTGAATATTGTATACTAGATTTTAAAATGTGCACTTGAAACAGAAACACAAATGAAAAATATCATAGTCAGTCCAAGCAAAGAAGACATTCTGGCAAGATGGAAAAATGACTCCAGCTCGGTCAATATTCGTTCAAAAATTCTACATTTTGTCTAAAATTGTAGGAATCATTGTGAGCTAGAATTTGAGACCATATTTATAATTTTTGAACCAATATTGATCGAGCTGGAGTAATTATACCATCTTGCAAGGATGCCTTCTTTGCTTGGACAGACTAAGTTTTATAAAGTGCTTGAAATTTTCTAGTTTGTAATAGATTAATGGCATAGCATCTATTAAAATATTTCTGCTTGCTTTTCAATCGATGTGTAAAGTATAGTCTGTCCAAGCTAAGAAGAGCCTCTGGCAAGATTGGAAAATGACTCCAGCTTGGTCAATATTTGTTCAAGAATTATAAATGTGATTTTAATAGTAGATCAAATCGTTTCCTACAATGTGAGATCAAATTGGTAATTTTTGAACCAACATTGACCGAGCTTGAGTCATTTTCCCATCTTGCCAGCGGGTCTTCTTTGCTTGGACAGACTGTACAAACATTTTTCAATCAATATATCTTCTATCTTCTTCTGGAACATTTATCTTTATTTGAGTCAATTTGACATCTTGAGTTGAATTAAACAGTTTTACAGATATGTATAATGATTTTTAAAGATTTTGTATGAGTATGCAGCTCATTCCTGAGTTTTTGTCTATTTATTTTATTGAAGTTGGTGAAAATTACTGTTTGAATTAAACTTCTCTAAATTACTAAGCACATAACAGACAACATACCAAACCTACAAACATATTCCCAAGTTAACAGAGAGGTTAGAGTGTTCGTATTGAATGGAACATTGCTAATGATTATACTTTCAAGCACTTTATACCTATTTTATTTCGAATTTTTTTCTCTAATCATTTTTATTCGAATTTCTGTATACTTGAGCATATTGTAAAACTAACGTATCACTTTCCATGGATGGCAATGTATTTAATTCAACATTAATTCATGATCATATCTATAAACTGTAGTTTTTTTCAAATTTATTATTTTGTCTTCATCCTACTTGAACTATAATAATAGTTATAATAAATTACGACATTACGTTATTAACTTCCACTCTGAGAAGATTAACGTTGATCTGAGAGTATCAACTTGCTAACCACAAGTTACCTCAATCAATCAATCTTTATTCATCAAGTGTACAAGTACATTTTGAATATTGTCACTTTACATTTTGTCATGATATTTATAAAATTACATTTTAAAAGAAATGAGTCAACGAATAAATAAATCAATACAGTCAATGCAAAATACTATCAAGTTACTATTGAACAAATTCCTGGAAAGAATACAAAGACAATTTCACTAGATAGTCCTTCAAATTATCTTTAAATTTTTTTATATGTTCAATTGACTTTAAAGAACTGGGCAACATATAAAAATATTTATTTCCCATATACATGGTTTTCTTTTTGAATAATTCTAAGTTATGTCTTTGAACAATTCTGCCAGATCGCGTATTATATCCATGTGAATTATTACTTCTCTGTTCGAATTCAGTAGATTTTCTGAAAAACATGATCACATCATAAATATATTGCCCATATATTGTTAAGATACCCAGCTGAGAGAAAGATTGTTTAACAGAGTCATTCCATTTCATTTTCATGATAATCCTTGAAGCTTTTTTTGCTGAAGTAATATTTTGTCTAGGTTTATTCTTGATGTGCAACCATATATGCATAGACCATACGCTAAAATGGAATGTATCAGTGCGTAGTAAATAGATTTTAAAGCATCAAGACCGCATACATTGGACATTCGCCTAAGAGCATACAGACCCGGGGTTATTTTTTTGATCACATGACACACATGATCGTTCCATGACTATCTTGGTTGATGATTATTCACCTCTGCTGTATAGCGGAATGAATATGAAACTGGCAACCAGCTGGCAGTCCTAGGCCCTTCATGGGCTGTTGAGTCATTTGAATCTATCTATTTATTAGAAATCGTGAGTACATAGTCTGAGTAAAGAATACATTCTGGCAAGATGGGAAAATGACTCCAGCTCGGTGAATTATTGGTTCAATTATAAGTTTGGTCTCAAATTGTAGAGAACATTCTGATCTACAATTTGAGATCAAATTTATAATTTTTTAATTGATTTCTACCGAGCTGGAGTCATTTCCCCTTCCTGCTAGAATGTTTTCTTTGTTTGGAGAGATTATACTGTTGTTAAAGTGAAAGTTGATAGCGTGGTTTATTATAGTTGAACGATTGATCCAATAGATTCAATTATTTATTTATTTAATAAATTCTTTTTTGTTTTCAGCCGCCTGAAAGACAACGTTTTAATGCGCAAACTGCTGCAATCCGAGAAGCCATCAGGCAGCAGTCACTCGAAACAGGCTCCACAACAACCGGACAACAATTCCGATCTGAGCTGCGAAATCGGATCCGTTTCAACTGTATCCAGTCTCGACTGCGCGTTTCTGCAACGCTGCTCGCCGACGCCAATCGAAAGCATCGAACTGATTTCACCCGCTGCCAACGAAACCAAACAGTACAGCGACGATAGCGAGATCGAGGTTATCATTCCGCACAAATCACCTCCACCACTCATCGAGCTGGAGAGCGACAGTGAGGCGGAACAGCACTCGGTGAGTTTCGAGGAGACTTTCGGAGCTTTTGAGGCAACTCAACCTCAGGTAATTCAAATTCAGGATGAGGCGGAGGAAGAGGAACGTAAGGATGACGATGAAGATTTGGACGATCTACAGTTGAGGTTGGCTGCACTGCGTTCGGCCGTATTGAAGAAACACCGGGAACGTGTCGAGAGGTTCGGGTTGAAAAAGAAGATGGCGGCGTTGGAGAATAACAAGGAGGAGGAGGAGGGGGACAAAGAGAGAGAGGAGGACGTCGACTCGTACCACCCGTCCAACCGGACGTCGCCAATGTCGCCAACGAGCAGCTACAACTTTTCGCCCACCCAAGAGTGCCACATCGAACAAGACATCGATATTGACGATTCTGACGAGAACAACGAACAACCGATTGTGGAAAACTATGAGGGCAGCAATAATGCCTGTTTTCCCAACAATTTCAATGCGGTTCTACCCGCCCAGCCTTTGCCGCCCGGGGTGGACGCTTCAAGTCTCCCGCCCGAATTTACGCACTCGGTGTACTGTGCTCCCCCTCCACAATATCATCCCCATGCCCCTCCCCCCGCCTACTTTGGGCCGGGTCACCCGCCCCCGTTTGGTGGGCCAGGGGCGCCGCCACAACCGGTTCCGCCACCCGCACATTTGTTGAGGCCTCAATTTGAACCGATGCCCCACGCACATATGGATAATAATTTTTTACCGGTACAACCGCCTAATGAAGCTATGCCGCATATGGGGTCTAACAATTTTGTACCGGCTCAGTCCTCCAACGAACTAGGCCCACATATGGGGTCTAATTTTGTACCAGCACAGTCTTCTAACGAGCTAGGCCCACATTTGGGGTCCAATTTTGTACCGGCTCAGGCTTCCAACGAACTTGGCCCACATATGGGGTCCAATTTTGTACCGGCTCAGCCTCCTAACGAGCTTGGCCCACGTATGGGTGGGTCATCATTTGTATCAGCTCCGACTCCAAACGAAGCCGTTCCACACATGGGTTCCTCGTTTGTACCCATACAGCCCTCCAACCCACACATGGTATCTTCTTATCCACCGGTACAACCTTCTCACCAACAAATGTCATCTAGTTTTGTACCGGGACAGCCTCCCAACATGTTACCTGCGTTTGTACCTTCTCAACCTCCCATGCAACGTATGGAGTCATCGTTTGTACCAGCACAAGCTCCCAATAATCCACAAATTATGGGACCTTTACAGTCGCCTAACGTACCATCCCCACATATGGTATCGAATTTCGGCCCACCCAACCAGCCCACACATATGGTGCATCAATCCTCGTTTGTGCCCACTGCTATGACCACTAACTCCCTGCCAACAGCTGATCCATTTGTTAGTAGAAAAATGGATTCGTGTGGTTTAGTACCCGTGTCTTCGGTCAATTGCACCTCGACATGTAACCGACAGTTGGAACAGTGTTTGTCTAGTGATAATAAGGTTATAAACAGTGCGAAAGTGATATATTCGAGTAACAGTAGCCGACAGTTGGAGCCCTGTGTACTAGCGACTGCAAATTTGGACAATTCTTCGGTGCTTGACAAACCTAGCCAACAGTCTAGTGCAGGAAGACAATTAGAACAGTGTTTTCCACAGTCTAGTACAAACCAGGAGTACATTCCAACTCCCAACAAACAGAGCAGCGATTATTTTCCTATTACTAAAACAATTAATTCGAGCAGTAGAGAATTAGAGAAGACGTGTTCTGGTTTACAATCTAGTAGTCAACAGGAGTACATTCCAACCATTAGCATTCCGTCTAGTACTCCATTAGCAGTCCATTGGAGTACCTAGTACAAAAAAATCTAATAAAACCAATAGTACTCCATTAGCATTCAATTGGTGTCCTAGTACTAAAAAATCTAATAAAATCCAACCAACGAGTAGACAATTAGAAACGTGTGAATCTAGTACTGTCAGTGCACACCAGGAGGAGTACATTCCAACCAGCCCCAGCAGTACAAACGTAAAATACATTCCAACCAGCGCCAACAGTCAGGGTAGCGTTTTTAATATTACAAGAACAATCTATTCAACTAGTAAACAGGTGGACGCGTGCGAACCAGTTAGTGCAAGATTGATTACATACATGCCAACACAGTATTCTAGAAAAATGAATGCGCAACAAGATTGTAGGAACCGATTTGAGAAGGATTGCGAGTCAAGTCAGGGCAGTATGGGTAGACAACAGGGTTTGGAAGCTGAATCTCGTGTTGTAGAGAGAAATGTGACTAGATACGAACCTGTGCAAGATGATATTGACGATGAAAATGAAGAACTGTTGAGAGCTAAGCTGCTAACTTCGTTGTCGAGAAAGAAACAGTTGGAGAGACTGCAGATTGACACGGGAGATGAGAGCAGTAGATCGTCGAGTAAGGAAGCATCGCAGGACATGCTATCAAATAAAACTGTGTCTAAAAATGATAATATGAATATTAATAGAGAAGTTACACAAGAAGAGATGCTTGTTGAGCTCAATTGTAATGATTCGAGTATACAAGACGAATTTATGAATGGAGAGTGGAGTAAGAATACAAAGTTGGTTGAGTTCATTGATAAAAATCGTGCCAAGAGTAATCCAGACTTGATTGATGAAAGGAGTAGTGGATCCATTCATAAATTCATCATCGATGATAATTCTACTAGAAGTGATTCGATGGACTTGATTGATGATAATGATGATGATAACAACCCGTCATTCACCATTGATTATAATCGACCCGTTTCGTCAGCTATATTGAAAACAAAGCCGTTCGTTGTACGAAAACCGGTTAAAAAAGTTGTTGAAAACTTGGCGCCGCCGCCACAGAGTCGAATCGTGAGCAGTGCAAAAGTTGGCAGCCGTGCGTTTTCGAAAGCGGTGGCTAAAAAGAGGACAGCGACCGCGGCTAGACAGAGTAAGCCATCACTGGAGGAAACGACTAAATTCATCATTCGACTGGGATCGTCTGAGGAGGAGTCCAACTGTGAGGAGGAGGAGGTGAGTTCAAAGTGATTTCTTCTAATTTTAGTCATTGTGAAAATACTAATTTTTTCCTCATTTTAGTTGATGAGTTTGCGCAATGTGGCAACATCGCATCCTCATCTGCGGTATGTCAGTCCAGTAACCTACCAAGTATGAAAATTACGTATAATTGCTACTATAAAAATTTCATTGCCAACGTAGGCTATGGCTTTTTTGGCAGAGACCCGAAGGTATTCCACCTCTCCGACATAACCATGATGGGAAACTTGTTGAAAGTTCTTTTCACAGTGATTTGAATTCGGAATAAGCTTAGTTTTTTTTTCAATTTATAATTTTCATAACACACGCCAAAAACCATTGAACTAAGACTGGAAGTTTTCAAATAAATTTACAGCACCAAAGTTACAATTTTACCATGGCAACCAATATTAATTAAGTAGGAATTTCAAAATGCCTATTAGGCTACCGTTGAAGAGACTGTTCTGGATTATAGACCTACAGTTTCTATGATTATAAAAATTAAAATAAGATTACTTGATACCAAGTAACAGTAACCTTATTATTCTATTATTTGTCTTTCATTGTAGGTTGATTCATGGACAAGATTTGAAGCAACCTTAATACTGTAGAGTTATCTTTTTAAAACGTTTAGAACAAATTTTAATGTCCAAGTTCTCAGGATTTCAATGAATGTAGGGAACTTGATCTGTGTTGCTGGGTATTGGTCTCTCGGTGAGGGTGATCTATCACGGTGAGGGTGATGTTGAGTCACGAACACTGTGGACTGCTCTTGGATGGGTGACCGGTATTTGGCCAAGTACACGGGAACTACCCGTAAGGGTCTCCCTACCATCAAAAGCCATAAGAATATTTATTTTTTATCTGTGTTGCTCAATACAACTATGTATATGTATTTCTATTGCATCTTTCCCGACATGTCCGCGACTTGTAGCAATAGAAACCTATTAACTATAGCTATATAAATGGTAATAATAAGTAAGTAGTCAAAGTACGGCTGCTCCTTCCCCAAGCTCGAGCTTGCTCTTTTGGGGAAGTAGTTCCTTATGTTTATTTGCATTTTTGTTATTGATTCATTTTGCCGTTATATTTCTACATTGTGAATTATTGTAATGCTTTATCAAGGAATAAATAAATTAATAAATAGTCTATTCCACTTACATTTACAAATAGAACTACAAATAGAATTCAGCAGATAACCAGTCTAGGCTGATCATATTTTTCTCTCAAAATATTAAATCATGAATCATAACCACCTCTCTCCAAATCGTTTTGTGTCTGCATTAATTGCTAAATAAACTTAATTGATAATTTTATGTTGAAACTTAATATATAATTTTTATAGTCAAACCTATTTTTCTCTCCTAATAATAAATTATCATTTTGAGTCTTTATTAATTATTGATATTCAATTCAATTTAATTTATTCAATTATTGATAAATTTATTAATAATAATTATTGTATCTAGGTTTTAATAATAAGATCTAGATTAATAATAATCTTATTGCATCTAGTTACTCCTTGTATGCTGAAGATGTGGCTCAGTGCCACGAAACGCGTCCAACAAGTATAAAAATCGTGAGTTCTGTTGTCAAAGTGAAAGTCACTAGTATCTACTAAGTTTTTAAGCTTATTATGATGAATAAAATACTAATTTATTATTTTGTCATGAAACTAATGAAGGAATTTTTGATAGATGAACTTTTTTATCCAGTTCATCAATTATGATTTTTGTGTATGTAAAAATTGATGTAAAATGAATTGATAAATTTTTGATGAAACCAATTTTTCAATTGTTTACAGCCTGGTAAGGCATGGAGACGAAAAGTGATGCTAGCAGCTGATGAAGAAAAGGAATCTAAATCCGTATCTCCAGTCACAGTGGCATCTCCAGCTCCAGTATTGGAAACGCGAATTGATGAACTCTTGCAAGCGGTAATTTATTGCAGAAAATGCATTTCAACTGACGAGAAAATTGTCTCGTGACAGTTGTCTTTTAAAACCTACAGCTGATGTTAAGCTGATGGATTTAGCATTTCCATTTATATTTCTACCCAAATGAATAAGAAAACACACACAATTCCTCTTATCTTCAATTCAATCCTAGCTTTGCTGCATTATCCTTGCTACAGATATCATGTCAACTTGAGAGTCAAGTCAGCACTTCTAACTATGAATATAGCATTCTCTGTGACAATGAAATGATCATTGGTTTGGAATTTTCAAGTATATTTCTACCCAATTGGTTAAGAAAACACAGGAATTTTCCTATCATCAGTTCAGTCTGTGCTATGCTGCATTATACTTGCTGTGCATCTCATGTCAATTTGACAGTCAAGTCAGCTCATCTTTCTATGAACATAATATCCTCTTGGACCTTGAAAGGATCATGAATTTGACATCAACAATAATTATGTTTCTACCCAATTGTATAAGAAAACACACAGCACTCCTTCATGCACCAGTTTAAGTATCTATTCATTTTTCAAATTTTAAATCATCATCTAGACATGGCTTAATGAAAACTAATTGACAAGATCAGCTGTAGGCTTCAGTAGACAATTGCCTCGCCAATTGGCATCGTATAAACCCGGCATAACAGTAGGTTTGATGTCTATCAAAGCAATGTGAATTCAAACAATGTGAGTAAACTAGGTAGTGTTTTATTGTGGCTCAAAATTTTCAAGTTTAATCAATATTTTATAATACATTTTGTGAAAAATTAGTGTAATGATTAATTTGGAATAACCTTATTGCTCTAAATTCAAATTTTTTATAATTTTGTATTTCTCCTGGACTATAAATTTATTCTTAATTGAAGTGCTACAAAAAATAACCTAGTTTCGAACTTTATTATTTATCAAAATTTGGTATGAAGACGTTTTGGACATAAGTCTGTGTTTTTAAACAATAAGTTATTATTGTCTGTAAAATTAATGAATAAATAAATAAATAAATATTGAAAAGTATTACTACAACGTCATATTATATATCAAATGATATTATTACGCAATAATTCTAATATATAGATAAGGCCACCCCGTCTCTCGGAGGAGACAATAAGCCGTCGGTCCCGACTATCTTAAAATTAGTTGTCATCTCTCATCATCATCCCTCCCATTACCCACGCACAAGTCTGAAAGTTCATTTTGACCCCACCCTATTCGACACTGATTGAATGTCAAAAAAATTTCACGTCATTCAATCTGTATTAAATTTGTGAACACTTGAATCATTTGTTACTCATTGTTATGAGTTTAAATGTTGTCAACTGTTTACAACGAGTTCATGGAACTTGAAAGGTTGAAAGTGCTCCAGTCATGTAAGTAAAAAATTCAATATAGGGTGCTCCGGTGCTCCGGCTTAAATAAAAATTTTTATTCAACTTTTTGTCTTGCCGTATTTTATAGGTGCGAAGACAGCATGAGCCGTTAAAAGTCGCCATTTCTAAAACGACGAATTCGAAAACTAGCAGATTATCACCAGCCGCCTTGGGCGCCTCAAAAAAGAGTGCTCCCATCAGAAGTGGCACGCCAACTGCAGCCGGCTCCAAGACAGTTTCCACCTCCACCCCTGCTGTGAGTTGTAAAAATATGCACTGATTATTATTTTATTATTAAAATCATTATTGTAATGAATAGATTATTATAATTTGTAATCAAATTAATATAGATGCATTGTTACACTCCTCAATATTGTATAAGGACCAGTCTCTATAGTCTAAATTTATAATTTTTGAACCAATATTGACCGTACTGAAGTCATTTTTCCCGTCTTGCCAGATGGTCTTCTTTGCTTGGACAGGCTATATCAGTATCCTATAGTCTGTGCAAGCAAAGAAGACCCTCTGGCAAGATGGGAAAATGACTCCAGCTTGGTCAATACTTGTTCAAGAACTATAAATGTGGTCTTGATAGTAGATCAAATCGTTTCCTACAATTTGAGATCAAATTTATAATTTTTGAACTGAAATTGACCGAGCTTGAGTCATTTTCCCATCTTGCTAGAGGGTCTTCTTTGCTTGGACAAATTATGCAAGGTGTTGGTTAAATTGGCTTGGTTTTTAGCACCAGCTGAGTTTCATGAGGATAAAACTGAGATTGAAAGTGAGGTTTATGTTGATGAATTATTATTAGTATGTTTGTTTTTTGGCAGGCGGTAAAGCATCTACCCAAGTCGGCGCAAGAAGAGTACCGCCGCCTGAAACAGGCAATGCTTGAAAAGGAAAAGCAGAACCGGCTAGAGGCCGCCCGCAAACGTCTGTTGCTAAAGCAGCAAGTTGCAGCGACAAGTTCCTCCACTACTCCACCTGCTACTGTAACAAGTTGCGCCACTACTCTGCCTACTACTGCAACTGCAACAAGTGACACCACAAATCTGTCAGCCACTGAAAGTGAATCAGCTAGAGCGATAGGCGAGGAAAAACCTTGTCAAAGTGGGACAACTAGTGCGATTGGCGACAAGAAACGTTGTGAAAGTGGGACAATTAGTGCCAATAGCGAGGAGAAACGTGGTCAAAGTGGGACATCCAGTGCGATAGTTGAAGATCGTCAAAGTGGGACGATAAGTGCGATAGTTGGTGAAAATCGTCAAAGTGGGACGACAAGTGCGATAGGTGGAGAAAATCGTCAAAGTGGGACAATTAGAACGATAGGAGAAGAAAACTATGAAAGTGGGACGATTGGTGCTACAAATGAAGAAAACCGTGAAAGTGTGACAACTAATTCTTCAAGTAATGAAAAGCGTCAAAGTTTGCCGACTATTGCAAGTAGCGGCAAAAAACGTTGTCAAAGTGTGCCTACTGATGCTGTTAGCGGAAATAAACGTTTGAGACTAGAAACTGTAGGAACAATGTTGGAAAAGGAAGTAGAAAGCCGGCTGGAGGCCGCACGTAAACGAATGTTGCTATTCAGTCAAAATGTTGTCGCAACAAGTTGCAGCCCTTTACCAGCAACTGCAACAAGTGACGCAAATCTACCACAAATCGCTGACGCTGCGAATCTAGTCACTGAATTTGATTTAGCTGTGGGTGAACAAACGAAAACCAGTGAGTTGGATGGAGAAAAAAGTAGCTCAAGTTCAAAAATCATTGAGATAGATGAAGATAAAAGTATCCAAAGTTCGTTAACCAGTGAGATAGATAGAGATAGAAGTTGTCAAAGTTTAAAAACCAGTGAAGATAAAAGTTGTCATGATTTGGAAAGCTACTCATCAGCTCCATCTTCTGTGAATGAGATTGAAAAAAGTTGTGAATCTACAACAATTAGTTCTTCAGTTATTGAAAAATTTGTTGCAGCTTCAACAACTTTAGAGGGAGAAAAAAGTTGTGGATTTACATCAATTAGTAGTTCAGTTGCTGAAAAAACTTCTTCAACTATAGAGGGAGAAAAAATAAGTGGATCTACATCAATTAGTTGTTTAGTTACTGAAAACATTGTTGCAACTCCACCAGCTTTAGAGGGAGAAAGAAATAGTGGATCTAATGAGATGGGTGTTGAAACCAGTAATGATAATTTAGCAAGTAGTTTGCCAATTGCTGGAGAAAGTTGTTCAAATGCTGTTCTGGGGGCAGAGAATAGTTGTCCAGTAGCGCAATCCCCAACGATGATAGGTGAGAAAAGTAGCTCAACTGCACCAACTCCAGTGATTGAGGGAGAGAAAAGTGTCTTAAATAAATCTTGTTCTACTGTGGTGTGCAAAGAGAAAAGTGATGGAATTGCCGGAAAAAGTGACCCAATTTCTCCCCGAGTTACTAAGATGATCAGTTGTACAAGTGTTGCTCCTAGTAGTGAGGTAGATTCTGAGAAAACTACACAGGATTCTGAAACAAGTGCTGAAAAAAGGTGCGAAACTTCACCATCGACTGTTACAAGATGTAGAGAAGCTTCAGAGACTGCAGTTAGTGGTGCAACAAGCTGCAAAGTTACACCATCAACTGTATCACCTGATGAAACAAGATGCAACGTTACACCAGCAACTGTATCACGTGCTGAAACAAGTTGCAACGTTACAACAGCAACTGTATCATCTGATAAAATAATCTGCAACGTTACACCAACAACTGTATCACGTGATGAAACAAGTTGCAACGTTACACCAGCAACTGTATCACGTGATGAAACAAGTTGCAACGTTACACCAGCAACTGTATCACGTGGTGGAACAAGTTGCAACGTTACACCAGCTACTGTATCACCTGATAAAATAATCTGCAACGTTACACCAACAACTGTATCACATGATGAAACAAGTTGCAACGTTACACCAGCAACTGTATCACGTGATGAAACAAGTTGCAACGTTACACCAGCAACTGTATCACGTGATGAAACAAGTTGCAACGTTACACCAGCTACTGTATCACCTGATGAAACAAGTTGCAACGTTACACTAGCAACTGTATCACGTGATGAAAAATGTTCCGAAGCTCAACCAAAGACTGCAACAAGTGCTGGCACAAGTTGCACCATTCTTCAGTCGTTGCAACTGAACAGTTGCTCCTCAGAAACTACTGATGGATCATTGGAGATTCCTAGGCCATTGACGAGTAATCTAACATTGAATACATCTTTACTAGCTGAGACTGAGCAGAAGCTTATTTCTGAAAGGTAACGTTTCTATCTCATTAATTGATTTGATTTCAATTTTATAATTTTGTCGTATTAGAAAGTCATAATTGTGATAATATTGCACCTGAAACAATAGAAAACACCAGTAGAAGAGTAGCCTATTGTTATTTCCTACATACATCTTATACAGAGTGGCACAGAGAAACGGGAAAATTTGAAATAACCATAATAAACCAACGAAAATTTTACAAAACATTTTTAATGCTGAAAATATGTTCGTCAAGAAGGGAATTTTTAGAAAATCACTTGAAAAAACACATTTGTTAAGTGTTGTCCATTGCACCTAACACATTCATTCAATCGATTTTGAAGACTAAAAAGTAACATTCCCAAGCGGCTCGAGCTGCCCGGCTGTAGCTGCGCTACTCTAGTCATCACAACACTATTCACATAACTATATTATAAATGTTCACTATGTTATTTAGGCTACAAATGTGTAATAATTCAATAAAATAGTGAAATTCACACTTTTTAAGTCATTTTCAAGTGATTTTCACTATTTATTGATTAATTACACATTTGTAGCCCTTATAACAGAGTGAACATTTATAACTTAGTTATGTGAATAGTGTTGTGATGACTAGAGCAGCGCAGCTACAGCCGGGCAGCTCGAGCAGCGGATTTAGAGCCGGGCAGCTCGAGCCGCTTGGGAATGTTACTTTTTAGTCTTCGAAATCGATTGACAACACTTAACGGATGTGTTTTTTTGAAGTGATTTTCTAAAAATTCCTTTCTTGATGAACATATTTTCAGCATTAAAAATGTTTTGTAGAATTTTCGTTGGTTAATTATGGTTATTTCAAAATTTTCCGTTTCTCTGCGCCACCCTGTACCTGTTAGTAGATTTCAGCCTTGCAGGTTTTATTTATTTTTTATTAAATTACTCTATTGTTCAAAGGCAAAACTATAGCTATGTTGGATTCGAGCGATCTAACCAATCAAAAGTGAGACATTCAATGTCCACACCATGATTATACGGTCTTATAGTAGCAACTATCTCATTAGCAACATATCATGAGTTTAGCTGAATTTGAAGTGACTATCCTATTCACGATAACTTGAGACGAAATAAACAAACTTTTTTTTCGTGTGTGTACGTGGGTCTTCTTCTTGCGAAACGGTTGGCCGCAGTCGAACAGCTGTAGCCAATCACAGCTCAAGACAAGTCGGACTGTAGCCAATACAACTGCAGTAAAGACAAGAGCTGTGATTGGTAGAAGAAGTCCTTGGCATAGAAGAAGACCCATCATTACAATCACACATACAGACGCAAAAAGTTTGTTTATTTCGTCTGACGTGATCGTCAATAGGGTATAGTCTGTCCAAGCAAAGAAGACCCTCTGGCAAGATGGGAAAATGACTCCAGCTCGGTTAATATTGGTTAAAAAATTATTGATTTGTTCTCAATCGTAGGAAACATTCTGATCTACATTTTGAGACTAAATTGATAATTTTTGAACCAATATTGACCAAGCTGGAGTCATTTTCTCATCTTGCCAGAGGGTCTTCTCTGCTTGGACAGATTATAGCCTACTCCAACTGTGAAAGATTACTGTTCAATTTGGTGGGTGTTTGTACACTTCCATGTCGAGTCCTTGGATACTACATAAAATTGGTCTATTCCTAAATTTTGTACCTAACGTGTTTTTCTAATATACAGGGTGTTTCAAAATGAGTAGCGGGGTTTCATTGCTTCATATTATTCATCAAGTTGCACGTACACTAATAAATTATATATCAAATGAAGAGTAATTCAAACAGTTTTTAAATTTATTGTTACATATGTCATACGGTGCACTATTCAGTCTACAGTCAAGTTTTTCCAAAATTTGATGAATTTTTCTTCAGTGTACCGGAATTTTCCTTTGACCCAATAAACACGCATGTCGCATGCTAGTCCTGGGGGAAATGGAGCTTTGAGCTCAATTACTCGACACCTTGATAACTTTTACAGAATGTAAGACCCTATAATAAACTCAATAAGATCTTTCGAATGAGAACTGAACAAACTTGATCGGTTGAGAAACTACCAAGGAGTTTTGGTAAAAAAATGAATGTCTCAGATTCTACACTTCATATTATTCATCAGGTTAAACTTATAATTAATACATAAAATGAAAGAGCAACTCAATAAGATTCAAGTACAAGTTCTGCATTCCACACACGGCGCACTATCAAGTCTACACCCAAATTTTTCCGAAATTGGTATTCAGTAAAATTGATGGAACAACTTCTTTGATCCTTTTTCATGTGTATTTTTTTAAAGCAGGGGGCACATACACACAATCCTTGAACTGCCAAAGGAAAGAATCACGTGACTAAAGTGGCAATGAATAGTGAGTGTGTAATCTTCTTACACTATTGAATCAAACCAATTTTCACATCATTGAAGAAAAATTCAACTTTTGGAAAAAAATTGACTGTAGACCGAATAGTGCAACGTATGACGTATGTAACACTAGAATTAAAAACTGTTTGAATTACTCTTTCATTTGATATATTTAATTTATTAGTGTAAGTGCAACTTAATGAATAATATGAAGCAATGAAACCCCGCTATCCGTTTTGAAACACTCTGTATATTGCTAAAGTGAGTGAAATTGAAATCGGCAGGTACACAACTCTGGACAAACTGGCCGAGTTGTCGTGCGAAGCGGCGACAGTTGTCGCGTGTCGCCGTCGTGTGGAGCGACTGCAGCGACTGCTGGCGGCCGAGTGTGGCGAGTTGAGTCGCGCAGTGGCACGAGCTGAGGTGTGCGCGCGCTACGCTCGCCGAGGCCGGGCTGAGTGCCAGCGGCTGGAGCGCAGGTGTCGTCAGCTGGCTGGTGGTGACTGCTATAGGTGAGAGTATTAATTTCATCAATCATTTATTCAATCACAGAGAGTATAAAACAGCTGAAGCAACGCGGGCAGCGCGCCCGGTGTACAAAATGTGTAACTTACAATAGTCTGTAAATAAATAAATAAATTTTATTTACTCGAGAATTTGTTACACAAACATGGAGTATTGCCAGAATATATTTTCAGTTTCAGACCTCAATAAATTTCAGATCAGTCTTTTAGTTTTAGAAACATAACATTTCTTGTTTAAAGCTCTAATCAATATCAACAGTTGTCACAAAATGAAGTAAACGGCTCAGATAATATTGTACAAGCAAAGAAGACATTCTAACAAGATGGGGAAGTGACTCCAGATCGGTTAATATTGGTTCAAAAATTATAAATTTAGTCTCAAATTGTAGATAAAAATGTTTCCTACAATCTAAGACCAAATCAATAATTTTTGAACCAATATTGGCCGAGCTGGAGTAATTTTCCCATCTTGCTGACTGCAGCTCGGTCAATAAACCTCGATCTTAAACCTTCATCATCATCATTGATCATCACTCATTCATCCTTTGCTTAAAATACTTGGGAACCAAGTCGCAATTGTAAAGAAAGAATAAAGAATATTGTTTCAACGATGATTAATTTGGTCTTAGATTGTAGGAAACATTTTTATCTACAATTTGAGAAAAATTTATAATTTTTGAACCAATATTGACCGATCTGGAGTCATTTTCCCATCTTTCTGGAATGTATTCTTTGCTTGGACAGACTATAGTTGTCCAAAGATTTACTCTTATCATGCTTCAATCATTTAATTCTGGTACAATTCTATTTGCTAATCCATTCAACCACAAAATAATAAACATTAGTATATTTGTAATAATTATCACAATTTTCGGCAAATTTCATCAATTACTTTCCATTCGTTTTTTTCTATCCATTCTTAGTTATGTTGGTTCCTTTTTGCTTTATTCCAGCATACTTTGTCGTTTATATACAGGGTGTTTCAGGAGGAATGTGCAATACTTCTCAGGCTGATTCCTTACATCAAGTAGACAAAAAAGTTCCATGGGACCATCCCCCAAAAACGCTTTGTTACCGAGATAACAATGGCAGAAAATTGAGATTTTTCAAAATATATTAATTTTTTAGAGGCTTTAGTGAGGTTCTAAAATGATCAATTCCTATGTAAAATTAGCTGCGGAGTTCAGTGAAACCAGTTCCAAGTTTGTAACTTCAACGGTTATTGAGATAATTGGAAAAATATGCTAGAAAACGCCATTTTTTCAACAATAAGGGTTATAACTGGATAAGGAATCATAAAATTGTATTTTTTATAAATGGAAATTGAAGAGAGTCGGATTCTAAAGAAAGAGTTAAATGGCGGCGATTGTGTAAATCTTACCCAAATCTCAGTAATGGCGATCAAAAATCGCAAAATCGCTACTAAACACAAATTCATCACTTGTGCTATGTTTTGTCAATTTTGCGATTTTTGATCGCCATTACTGAGATTTGGGTAAGATTTACATAATCGCCGCCATTCAACTTTTCCTTCAGAATCCGGTTCTCTTCAACTTCCATTAATGAAAAATACAAAGTTATGATTCCTTATTTAGTTATAACCCTTATTGTTGAAAAATCGCGGTTTTTTGCATATTTTTTCTATTATCTCAATAACCGTTGAAGTTACAAACTTGAAACTGGTTTCACTGAATTCCTCAGCTAATTTTACATAGGAATTGATCATTTTAGAACCTCACTAAAGCCTCTAAAAAATTAGAAAAATTAATATATTTTGAAAAATCTCAAATTTCCGCCATTGTTATCTCAGTAACAAAGCTTTTTTGGGGGTTGGTCCCATGGAACTTTTTTGTCTACTTGGTGTAAGGAATCAGCCTGAGAAGTATTGCACATTCCTCCTGAAACACCCTGTATATATTTTTCCCCCTTATTGGGAACAGATTTCTTGAAATATTGTTAGTGGTATGGAAATAAATTATGTCTCTTGTAGAAAGACGTTGACTCGCAACTTTCTTTTTAAAAAATCCCTTTTTGAGTAGTTGTGAAGGTGATATTTCTTTTTAAAAAAAAGTTGTAAAAAAAGGTAATTTTGACTTTTCTTGTCTAAGATTACCAACGGCCGGTGAAGAACTATTGAAGGCGAGGAGTGAGAGCGCTATGATGAAAGCAGATGCAGCTCTACGGGAGCAACAAGGACAGCAACACAACGAAATTCAAGATGGCGGCATAAGTTTCAGAGATAGTGATGACGATCTTGATCCGCCTTCTACAGGCGATGCTGTTGGTGATCCGCCTGCAGATTTAGAAAAAGACAATGAAAGAGAAGAAATTGTGGAAGAAGGAGGAGAAGTGGGGAGTGAGAGGAAAGAAAACAAAGAAGAGGAGGAGGGAAGAATGGAGGAGGAGGAGGAGAAGATGAATGTAGATGAAGATGTGAAAAGCAGTAGATCGAAGTCGTTCAAGTGTCTCCCCGACTATGTTTCCCCTTTGAACTATTTGCAGAATTCAGCTAACGCTAGGTGAGTGAAAATATATATTAATTTACTTCTTTGTTGCTCAGTCACCGTATCAGATTTGGAGCGAACCAACTTGATCCTTTGGTCCATTCGATTTGGTAACGAGCTAGTTTGCTCCATAAACTTTGATCGAATTGAATAAATTTAATACTCTGGACAACAAATTTGATATTCTGGACAACAAATTTGATACTCTGGACCTCTCAAATTTTATACTCTGGACAACAAATTTGATATTCTGGACCTCTCAAATTTTATACTCTGGACAACAAATTTGATATTCTGGACTCCAAATTTGATACTCTCGACCTCTCAAATTTTATACTCTGGACAACAAATTTGATATTCTGGACTCCAAATTTGATACTCTGGACCTCTCAAATTTTATACTCTGGACAACAAATTTGATATTCTGGACTCCAAATTTGATACTCTCGGACCTCTCAAATTTTATACTCTGGACAACAAATTTGATATTCTGGACTCCAAATTTGATACTCTGGACCTCTCAAATTTTATACTCTGGACAACAAATTTGATATTCTGGACTCCAAATTTGATACTCTGGACCTCTCAAATTTTATACTCTGGACAACAAATTTGATATTCTGGACTCCAAATTTGATACTCTGGACCTCTCAAATTTTATACTCTGGACACCAAATTTGACACTCTGATCTAAATTTTGTTACTTAGCAACCAAGCGTTAAAGCTATGTTCACACGGCTCAATTTGATTGATTTGCATTTTAAGATTTGTCTGATTTACTTTATTCAAGTTGCTTTGGAAATCAAGAAGGTGTGTTCCATCAATGTTACTTGAACAAGATGACACATGCATCAAATTGAAAAATCGAATAAATGTATAAGTCTGTCCAAGCAAAGAAGACGTTCCGGCAAGATGGCAAAATGACTCCAGCTTGGTCAATATTGGTTCAAAAACTATAAATTTGGTCTCAAATTGTAGATCAGAATGTTCTCTATAAACTGAGACTAAATTCATAATTTTTGCACCAATATTGACCGAGATGGAGTCATTTTCCCATCCTGCCAGAATGTCTTCTTTGCTGGGGCAGACTATTATAGTCATCCAACAGTTATTTCTTCCATCTTACTATCATTAATGCGGCACTTTAAATAATAATAAATAATAATTTTATTTCCTTAAAAATAAACAAAAATGAACAAAAAAGCAAGCAAATGTAATGAGTACAATTCAAATTTAAATCCAGTTACTGTTTAAAGAATTGAAGCATAAAGTTTTATAATTATTTTTGGAAATTAACCTACTCAACTATGGGAAACCCATGTACTAGAGTAGGTGTTAATTCTGGGTGGGGGTGCGAATACTTTGGGTAAGTGAGCTCACATACTGTTAGAAATAATATTTTCTATGTGATGTCTTCCAGTTGTTATAATCCATTTTTTAACGACGGCTTTGAATTTTCTTGGGGTTTCTATCATCTTGATGTGTGCAGGAAGTAAATTGTGGAGTTTAGGTGCTAGGACCTAACTTTCCATCCAATGGATGAATTCCTCCCATATTCTATTTTTTCTGCACTGTAGCCTATTACTGTAGTATATTATTTTTTCAATAGCGTAGTTGTTTTGTGTTTTTCATCCAACAACAGTACAAGAGTGGAGTCGATCTTTTGTCCCTATGATTTGATGGGCAGCTGTCGTGACGAGACCTGTCCTTACCAGCACTCAGCCTGAAGGACGACACTCAACAATCATGTGATGTATTTTTTAGAATAAACTAATTACAAACATTTCAATTCATAGATATCGCACAACCCGATTTTGATAGAACATTCTATTCAATTCTTGTTTTTCTGTTGATTGGTTTAGCTATCATTCCCTGTTAACATTTAGAGTTTTCTTCAAGTTCTAATTTTCAAGTTCAATTTTTTCTTTTTCACTACACCAGTATGATGGACTGTTATTCCAACAGTTCAGTAGTACTATATACTGTATTACATGGATTTTACTGGTATAGTCTGTCCAAGCAAAGAAGACATTTGATGGGAAAATGTCTCCAGCTCGGTCAATATTTATTCAAAAATTGTCAATTTGGTCTCAAATTGTAGGAAATTTTCTGATCTTCAATTTCAGACCAAATTTGTAATTTTTGAATAAATACTGACCGAGCTGGAGTCATTTCCCATCTTGCCAGAATGTCTTCTTTGTTTGGACCGACTGTTTATTGAATTTTACGATTGAAAATTTGGCTTTCAAGAATTTATCAATAATTCTATTTTGTTTTGTTCATAGTAATGCCCAACAATTCTAGATGTTAATTATGAACACAGAATACTTGGCCTATCAAAAAATTCTTATAAGACTAAATAATTTATAGGTATTTTTCTTGTAATTTTTTAATTCTGTAAAATATTTAATTTGAACATAGTGTACATAGTACATATGTACATAGTATACATAATTATAATTCATCCTAATTCTTCATGTTTATTTACCAAGTGTGATCTCCATTATTATGTATTTGTAAGTAGAAGGGATAATGTTTTTCTGTTCAACCAATGATTTGTTGGTTTCAAACGTTGAATATTTTAGTTTTTACCATAATTTTTAATGTATAATTTTTATTAAGCGTCTTGAGACTGGGTAATTCATTTAAGTCAATAATTTATGAAATAGGCCGATATTATTATGTATAATTTTTGCATGCATTTGAAGGTCTTTATGCATGAATCTTGATGGAGCTAGAATCAAATTTCTTACCTCATAGTAATAGGCGTTTATATTTATAATATAATATATATATTATAGGCAACGCTTCACTATGTAGTTGGATAGGAATTTTGAATCAACATACTTATGAATGATGCTTTCGAACCAAATATAACAAATATCTAATTGATAGTATTCTGGGTTTAAAAATGATGTGCCTTATAAAAGTTTCTAGTAAAGTCTAGTCAAGAATTATTATTTTTTTAGTGATGAAAACCAGATAAAGTACGAGCTTTGAAAATCATCCAACTACAGCAATGTTATTTAGAATTGATTTTCTAAAATTTCAGGTTTATCCATCTTACAAGAAGTAATGAAACGTAAAGGTGTTTCAGTTGAACATTTAAAGCACTAGATATTCAATCATTCATTCATAGATTATCAAACTAGATTTTGCACTTTTCAAATACGTACCACAGTACAATAATTTGATACATCATATAAATACACAACTTGCTAAAATACTATGAGAGTACAATATTATTCATTGACTGCATTTCGAAATATGAATTATTGTCATACTAGATTGAAAACCTATTGTTATTAATCAACCAACTAACGGAAATAATAAATTCATTCGATTTTCAATTTATATCAAGCAGAATATATCCTTCAATAATTGTAGCTTTTATTGGAGCTCGCATTTGATTCTGTACAAACGCTCGGGAAAATGTTTTATTTTTTTAATTCAAAGTCTGCAGTTAATTAAATTAGTTGTCTGGTTCACATTTATTCACTAATATTATTGATTCTGAATAGTCTGTCCAAGCAAAGAAGACATTCTTGCAAGATGGGATGATGACTCCAGTTCGTTCAATATTGTTTGAAAAATTATAAATATGGTCTCAAATTTTAGATCAGAATGTTTCCTACAATTTGAGACCAAACTTTTAATTTTCGAACCAATATTGACCGAACTGGATTCATTTTACCATCTTGCTAGAATGTCTTCTTTGCTTGGACAGACTATACTAACGATTGATGGAAATTTATTAACAATGTTTGCCGTAACCTTAATTGAAATGTTTGATTATCGTTAGTTTTGTTTTGTTTTTTATTTACAACGCATTTCTACTGTTATTGTTGTTAGGTTAATTTACTTTATTTTTGTTTACGTTTTAGTACAAAGTTTGATCTTGATCATTCATTTATATAGAAATGCTTTGAGTCATTGTTTGTCAATTTCTACTATGTTTGTTAACAAAAATTAAGACTGTCATTACCGCTTGAGTTGGTGAGTGCCAAATAATCACACACAATAATAATAATTTATAATTTTTGTAGATTCTTGGTTTTATGTATACTGGCCAATTCTGGCAAGATGGGAAAATGAATCTCGGTCAATATATGTTCAAAAATTATTGATTTGGTCTCAAATTGTAGACCAGAATGTTTCCTGCAATTGAAACCAAATCAATAATTTTTGAACCAATATTGACCGCGCTAATCATTGCCTTGAATTTCTTATCTTGACTATATTGTTCATTGTACGTTAAACTTCAATTTCTTGCAAAGATACAAAAATCTATCAAATTTGATACAGGGCTTATTCCAGTGATGATAAAACCTTTTCGCCACACTGGTATGAAATGGACTGTTTTACATGCTTTATACGGAGGTCAAAACGCTCGTTTTCAGGCGAGGTCGCCAGCAACTCGCAAAATGCGTTTTTCGGTTAGGGCGGTAAAATAACCTTGAATGTCAGCTGACTGAATTGTTGTCGATTTAATTAGTCGATCTAGCATTCCGGTTTGATTGCATTAAATGTCAGCTGTTTTGGGAGTCAATGTCGACTTATTGGTATTTCGTAAAGGTAGTCTCTCATCTGTTATTTTGATTGTTCAAGATTTGTCAGGAGAACTGAACGTTGAAAGTTTTCAAATTAATTGCAGTAGTTGAACAAAAAAGGAAAACTGCTTCAATAACATATTTCAACTTTGATAAGATTAAAAATGTTTGTATTGATTAACTTTGAATAATGATGAACTAAATTGCATGTTTTTATTAAAATTTGAACGTTGTCGAACTCTTAGTGTTACTTTAGCAACGCATTTCTACTGTTATTGTTGTTAGGTTAATTTACTTTATTTTTGTTTACGTTTTAGTACAAAGTTTGATCTTGATCATTCATTTATATAGAAATGCTTTGAGTCATTGTTTGTCAATTTCTACTATGTTTGTTAACAAAAATTAAGAAATGTTCTAGATAAGGTTTGGTGCCGGTTTCACTAGGAGTCTGAATTTCATTACCGCTTGAGTTGGTGAGTGCCAAATAATCACACAATGTAAGTTCTCAATAATAATTTATATTTTTGTAGATTCTTGGTTTACTATGTATAGTCTGGCCAAGCAAAGAAGAGCCTCTGGCAAGATGGGAAAATGACTCCAGCTCGGTCAACATATGTTCAAAAATTATTGATTTGGTCTCAAATTGTAGACCAGAATGTTTCCTGCAATTGAGACCAAATCAATAATTTTTGAACCAATATTGACCGCGCTGGAGTCATTTTCCCATCTTGCCAGAGGCTCTTCTTTGCTTGGCCGGACTATAGTTGTTCATTGTACGTTAAACTTCAATTTCCTGCGAGAAGATACAAAAATCTATCAAATTTGATACAGGACTTCCAGTGATGATAAAAACCTTTTCCTCCACCTACTATCTAAAGTCGCATTTCACTGCCCGGAATCGAATGATGAAGCTCTTCGTTTTCTCCCTTGGGAACAAAGTGGATGACTTTTCCCTAGGGAGTAAAGTAAACCCATAAGAATAACATGGGTGACCGTCTTCCATCAATACAGCATATGAAAATGTGCATTTTTATATGATCATCTCTTCTTCTTTATGTTCTTGCTGTTCTTTTTCTTTTCTTCTTATTTTCTTCTTCATCTTCTTCTTTTTTTCTTTCTTTTTCTTCTCCTATCTCTTCCTCTTTTCCTTTTTCTTCTTCTTTTTCTTCTTCTTTCTTCTCTTTTTTTTCTTCTCCTTTTTCTTCTTCCTTGTCTTCCTTTTTCTCATCTCCCTCTCTTTTCCTTCTTTTTCTTCTTTTCTTCTTTTCTTCTTTCTCCTTCTTTCCTTTTTTCTTCTTCTTTCTTCTTTTTTCTTCCTTTTCTTATCTCCTCTTTTTCTTCTTCCTCTTTTTCTTTCTTCTTTTCTTTTTCTTTCTTCTTTTCCTTTTTCTTCTTCTTCTTTTTTTCTTCTCCTTTTCTTCTCCTCTCTTCTTCTTCTTTTTCTCCTCTTTTTTCTTCTTTTCTCCTCTTCTTTCTTTTTCTCTTTTCTTTTTCTTCTTTTTCTTTTTTCTTTTCTTCTTCTTTTTTCCTTCTTCTTCTTTTCTTCTTTTTTCTTCTTTTTCTTCTTTTTCTTCTTTTATCTTCTTCTTTTTTCTTCTCCTTTTTCTTCTTCTTTTTTTCTTCTTCTTTTTCTTCTTCTTCTTCTTCTTCTTCTTACTTTTCTTATTCTTCCAACTAAACTGTATTTTCAGGACCAGAAACAGGAAAAATAGCTGCAGCTTTTCGATTGTGATGTTATGTCATCTCTACGACAGTATGGTAGATTACACTTATTTATTACATTCTTATAGTATTAATTGGTGTAGGTGGAGGAAAAATGTTGTGTGCATCACGGGCCTAAAGTACTTTTTCTCCCTCAGGAAATTGTCGCACTCGGCCGGGCAACAACTGTTTCCCCTCTGGGAGAAAAAGTTGCACTTTAGTCCCTAGATGCACAAATAACTATTAAGTTCAATTGGTTCATTTGATACATGTATCATTTTGTGTATCTTCTTGGATGAAATTGAACCGTAGACACACAGCTTTTCACAAGTGTTTTTACATTGGAAGAGTAAATCTGCATCTATTAGTAAATTTGTAACTGCTTGGAAAGCAGCAAACATTTTTCCATCAAAAATATAATTGGCTTTAAAGTATAATGAACTTTTATTCGCAATTTTTCTGAAGTCACCAAGTGACGCTGCACTCCCTCTAATGCCGAACAGCAAACATTTCAGTTATTCCTAGCTATTTTGTCATTTATAGTCTCTCCAAGCAAAGAAGACATTCTGGCAAGATGGGAAAATAACTCCAGCTCGGTCTATATTGGCTTAAAATCATAAATTTGGTCTCAAATTGTAGGAAACATTTTAATCTACAATTTGAAACCAAATTTATAATTTTTAAATCAATATTGACCGAGCTGGAGTTATTTTCTCATCTTTCCGGAATGTATTCTTTGCTTCAACCACTCTATCATTGATCCTCTGTGATGAAAATATTCGAAGATTATTTTGCTTGCATTTTTTATTTCATTGTGTGTATCAAACTTCTGAGAATTCTTCAAGTTCATATTCATTTATTTGACAAAATACATTTCTGTACTTGATAGATGAGACTCGAGCTTACACAGACATATGAGTCCAAAATTTGATGATATACTATTCAAAATCAAGAAAAAAGTAATTCAACTAAAGCTTAGATCAATTAATTTTCCCCATACAATTTACAAATATGTAATTACACAGCTTTCACGTAAGTTAGCATTTATGCTCAATTTAGTTGTAAATTTTAATTATAAATTTTTCAACATCAATGAAAGACGTTAGTCTTCTCATAGTAATAATGAAGATCTGCAGAAAACTTGGATTTTGTCGATCAGATGGGGTCACTGTTAATTTTTGCTCAATAATTTTCGAGATGATCTCTGTTTACAGGGACAAGTCTTCGGCTCAGATCTCACGACCCAATTTTCGAGGTGAGAATGAAGTGAACTTTTTCGTTTTGAACGTTAGCTCCAGTATTGGAGCTAGATTTGTAAAATTTATAATTTTTTTTGTGAAAAAGGTGGACATATACTACATATCAATATTTAAAAAGTCTACTGTTTATGTCTGCCTTTCACCTGTATTAAAAGGCTTGTAATTTTTCTTTGAATCATGCCTACGGGTCACTTCGTCTTGAATGGGATTTTGTATGATTTTCAAATTTTATTCCCACTTGATTAGTCTATATTTAATTTTTCAATAATTGTGATTTATAATCAGTTCTGTTAGTTTATTTTGACTTCACATGTAAGCAGTCCCAATAAAATATGCTTGTTCTCTACATCATGTATCATTTCTGCCTAGTGAATAAAATTAGCTATCATTTTTTGAAGATTATCATTCTATTGTAAGAAATTGAAAACCGGGTGGCTGATTGGAGTAAGTGATAACGCGCCGGTCTGTTAACTAAGAGGACCCGAGGTCGATTCATGACCGGGGAACAATTCTTCGATCATAGATACGGCCACCCCGTCTTTCGGTTCCGACTGTAGTCTGTCCAAGCAAAGAAGACATTCTGGCAAGATGAAAAATTTACTCCAGTTCGGTAAATATTGGTGCAAAAATTATACATTTGGTTTCAAATTGTAGATCAGAATGTTTACGACAGCTTAAAACCATTTTTGAACTAATATGACCGAGCTGGAGTCATTTTCCCATCTTGCCAGAATGTCATCTTTGCTTGGACAGACTTTACCTGAAAAGTAGTCAACATCTCTCATAATCCTACCTACCATTTCCCACGCACAAGCCTTAGGGCTCATGTGGACTTCTCCCTCTGAAAACAACATAAATAAAGAAGAAATTTGATGATATGGTCGGGAAAAATGATAATTTCAAGGTTAAAATAATAAATAAAATTTAAAATTCCGAGGTTGAATTGTCATAGTTTTGTCCTTACCTATTCGAGATGAAATTGTTCGAAAATTCTTTCTTATTATCTCTAGATTATTTTTTTTAATTTCATGAAATAAATGATCTCTCGCTTTTTTCTTTGTTTCAGGCCACCAAGAGTCGGCTTCTACCAATAAACAGTTTTACATCGAATATTTTTCAAAAAAAAAGTAAAAGGTGTCAGTAGTGCGCGTAAAATACTTTCAAGTTAAACGACGTATTTGAGTGATGAAATTTAAGTGGCTTCCGAAACTCCTAGTGATAATATCGGTGTGATAGTTGGTTACCAGTTGGTAGGTTTGAATTTGGACAAAGTATCGTTACAATATTAGAATATACTCAGGATTATCCTGTTAGTATTTTGTAGTATTTGGTGTATATAGTATTATGTGTTTTGTATAGATTGTATGTATAGTGATTTTTGTATGTTTTAATAAAATATTGATGGATATTTTATTGAAATTATGTAGTGGAAGTCAATTCTCCATTATCCTGATGTTTAAGGAAATAGATTGTGCTTAGTCTTAAAATTATGAATATACTGGCGCTTTCAAACAGTTTTTCTCCTAATCTTTCTCCTACTATTAACTCGTCATTTTTTGTACCTATTTAAAAATTATTGTGCTGAGAAGGGCTACAGTAGGCTACCTAGTCTGTCCAAGCAAAGAAGGCATTCTGGCAAGATGGGAAAATGATTCCAGCTCGGTCAATATTTGTTCATATTTTTTTAATTTTATTTGGTCTTAAATAAATTGTAGATCAGAATGTTTTCTACCTCTCGAAACAAAATTTATAACTTATGAACCAATACTGACCGAGCTGGAGTAATTTCCCCATCTTGTCAGAAAGTCTTCTTTGCTTGCTTGGACAGACTATATCTAGAATAATATAGCTTTGATTAGTCAGTTTTAGCATTGAAAAATTATTGTACTGAGCACATTACCTGCTACTTATTCGGGCATTGACTTCCTAACGACCTGGGCTTTTATTAATTCATAGAGAATCAGCTCGTAACACAAATTAACCTGAAATCCTTCAAATACTACGCTAACTTGGTCCAATGATTCATTAGTTGCCTATAACTGATCATTCACTATTCTAGATTCATTAGAAGCCTAATGATTATTTACTATTCTAATAGGCTGAAGTATTAATTAGTCCATGGAGTAGTTAAGATTCAAAATTAATCAACACTACACAGTAATCAGCCATTGAACAAGATTAGAACAAGGATTATTGTGAAAGACAATATCAATAATTATACACAACTCAGGCCTAACGTAATTAACAGGAATGTTTTTCATTATTCATACTAATTTGAAAATTATTATCCAACAAACGTGAATAATGACTTCATCTCTGACTCGAGAGTTTCTCCAGTTCTTTCTCACTGGGTAGTTGTGCGGAGCCGGTTGTAGTCCATTTCTTCCTGCTAGTTCTGAATGTAATAACAGTAGGCTACCGAAGGCCTATACAGTTTTTCACAGCACAAACTTTCAGAGCATTATTGATAATAATTAGTCAAATCATTTTATTTTGGTAATAATTTTGTTTGAATTTAGGGTGAATAAATTATTTTATTTACTAAATTCATTTATCTATTTAACGGCAAACGTAGCCTACATGGAAGAAAAAAACAGGCCCTTAGTATTTCCGACATAAATTTCTTTAATAATTACAATATTTAAATTTTAATGGAAAATTATTAAAAATATAAATTGTAATTTGAATATAATCAAACAAAGAGTAATGAAGGCTGTTTTTAAAAAGATTTTTTATATTTGGATATTTTCAAATCAATTTTCAATTAGAAGGTTACAAAGAAAGAAGCACAAAAGCAAGCTATGTGCCTATTACAAGTAACAGGCCTAGTGAAAAATATTTATAAAATACGGTACCGTGTTACAGAATAATTTATCCTTGAAATTCAACAGCAGAGTGTCAAATCACAAAAACTTTTGTATGAATAAATATTGAAATTGACGATAATTTTTGAATTCTAGAATAAAAAATACTAACAAATAGCTTGTATAATATCATTTTTCAAAGTTATTATTATAATTATACTCAAGGGTGGAGCAAAAAACCCGAAAAATTTATTATCATTCAAGATACAGAGTGTTCCACAATAAATAATTCAATATTAATTTATTAAAAAATACATTCATATAATCATATTGAAATGATTTGTGAGATAGAAATAGAAACGACTTACAAGTGTATTGACATTGGTATATTCTCAGATATAGCTCTCGGGATACTTTATTATCAGATAATAAATTGAAGCCCAATTCACACTATTTTACTTCTACCCTTTGTCATTTGATTATCAACTCATTTTACATTTATTACATTCTCCATTCTGTAAACCGACGAGTCATCAATATTGAAATTGCCTGTAATTTATTTATTTTTAATAAAAAAATACTCACTAAATAATTTTCAACAGATTACTTAGCAGGCCTGAAATGGGGCTTATGCAGGAAGGAGTGCTCACCAAGCCCTACGGCATCCACATACTTTTGGGCGGTCTCTATGTCAACACAAAACGCGCCTACTGGCTACCCTGTATCATCTACAGTACCCTGGTTGTACTCGACATACTCTTCGGCATTTTCTCAGTTGCCTACACTGTGCTAGAAATTTGGTCGGACGATGTAGCACTCAGTCTAAAACAATTCAACTACGTTCTGTTACGTTTACTCACGTTAGGTTTGGTTATGACGGGTCTGTTCCATACTGAGAAAATGGACGAGCTGTTTCCGATGTTGGTACGATTCCAATACACAACGCCGCTCAACCGAGAACAAGAAGCCGTTATTGATAAGTACGATAAACAGTTTTGGAAAGTTTTCAACTATTTTAAATACCTGATGTATATTGTTAACACTGTGTGGATAGCTATTTTGCCACTGGTTGAAATTACGTTGAACGAAGTCATTCTACACGATCGAAACACAACTCGAAAGTTCGGACAATACATTCCCGTACTAGCCTGGCATCCTTACGATCCAGATGTGTTCATTTCGTTCCTAATCCAGTACATTCTACAAGTTTTCTTCACTTTTCTGCTATGCCACACAGCGGTAGGAATTACAGCGTCCTACATTGATGTGGCCATATTTCTGATAAGCTCGTTCAAAGTTTTGAAAATCTCGCTGCAAGACATCAAACAGAGGGCGTTGTTTCTGTATTGTGCGTCGACCAATCGCAGTGTGCCATTGGAGAGGTTGGATGAGAGCGTGACTGAGGATCCAGTCTATCAGCGACATCTGGTGGGATGTCTAAGAGAAGATCTTAACCACCAGTTGCTTCTGAGAAGGTACAATGCGTTCACTATGTAGGCCTACACAGAGAAGGTAAATTTTCACAAGATTTACGTTCTCTGTGCTATGTGAGTCCACGGTTCAATATTCTCTCAAGAAGATACAGAAGTCCTTAAAATTTGATACATTATACAATATAATAAGTAGGTAGCCTATTATTTACAATATATTTGAGTTTGATTCGATATTCTTGTTCTTGTGTTACTTCTTGAAATTGAACAATTGTGAATAACGCCAACATGTAAGGCGGTTTTGTCTGATTCTTGTATGTGATGTAACCTACTAAGAGCTGATGTAGAACATCTATTGATTTCGAAAATATTATTTGAGCATAGCTTAATTGACAACATCAGATGTTGGAGCGCACTACAAGAAGTAGACGAAACCTTCTTAACTTTTTGACGACATCTATACTCTTTTGTTCTATATGAGACTATGAGAGTGTATGAAAATTAATTGTATATAGTTCCAATACTATATGAAAAACTTTATATATACAAATATATAGTTATAGCTGAATTTAAAGGGGAAAATATAATTTTTATTAACATTCAAAAAGGTGATTCAGGATCAAAATAATTTTTATTTCCAGAAAACTTGAGCTTAAAACTTACATTTCAAATGATAGTTGATTTATTATTATTTTTTTTCGACAAATCACAATAAAGGGTTAAAACACGGACATTAAAGTCCAATTAATTGTCTATGAATAGAGTCCAATATGTTGGATGTAATAGGCATATACTAACTCGATTAATTTGTAGGCTATGTTTCATTGATCGCGTTTTGTTTGCTTTTACATTTTTATCTTATATTTTTTGATTTAATCATTTCTAATATTTTTTTCATGTAAATTCAAATTTTTATTCGTGTAATGTTCTCAGTGTTGGTCGACATTCTTGTATGAGTTGTCTCATTATTGCTGCGGTTCCTCATATTTTTCACTTACCACTTATTGAATTATAATATATTGTGTTGAATATGCTACCCAACTATTGTAATGTTAATCTTATACATTAGTTAATCCATAAGTTTATTGTTCATATCTGCATAAATATAATAGTTAACAGGAATAGGAGTAGGTCTAAGAATTCACAATAAAAAACAATAATTTTTCCATTTATATTTTTTGATAGGTTCTTTATTGTATCTTTCTTGGTATCAACTCCTCTTCACCACAGGCTTATGCCTATGTAGGGACAGACCTCCTATAATTTTGTATAATAATTTAAACCTTTAATTTAACCTAAAATTTCTCCTATAATTGAAAAATAAATAAAAATCAAACACCCTTTTTTTGAAAACTTTAAAATTATAAAAAACACATACATGTTTCGGGAGCTAAGCCCATTCTCAATGTGGATAAAAATAGTTATGAAATAAATAAACAAAATTAAAATATAAGTAAAATAAATCATATGATTACAATTGAAAGCATATGTACACATCAAAATCTAGGTTTTTAAAATTTTCTCAAAATTGGGTTATTATTCAAATTTTCCTCATTTAATATTCTATCAACTTTTTCCCTTTATAAATTTGGAATTCTTCTTTTACATTCAATTTAGTATTTTTGCTTCCAAATTCAATATTACCAAATTTGTTTTTATATCTCTGTAGCAATGATTTGAATCAGATGTTCAGCAAAGGCTGATTTTTGTGTGGTATTTCTGGCTTTTAAAGCTTGAACATGTTCCCGAAATCTAGTATGAAAACTTCTTCCCGTTTGACCCACATAAAATTTATCGCAATCACTACATATCAACTTATACACTCCAGATTTTTGAAACAATCATGCTGTGTTTTTATTTCTGACTTCTTTTTTATTAATAAAAAGAAGTTTTTGCTGAACATCTTTTGGATTCAAATCATTGCTACAGAGATATAAAAACAAATTTGGTAATATTGAATTTTGGAAGCAAAAATACTAAATTGAATGTAAAAGAAGAATTCCAAATTTATAGAGGGAAAAAGTTGAATGGTGATAGAATATTAAATGAGGAAAATTTGAATAATAACCCAATTTTGAGAAAATTTTAAAAACCTAGATTTTGATGTGTACATATGCTTTCAATTGTAATCATATGATTTATTTTACTTATATTTTAATTTTGTTTATTTATTTCATAACTATTTTTATCCACATTGAGAATGGGCTTAGCTCCCGAAACATGTATGTGTTTTTTATAATTTTAAAGTTTTCAAAAAAAGGGTGTTTGATTTTTATTTATTTTTCAATTATTTTAAACAGCCCTAAGTTTTAAAGTTCTTTATTTCCTCCTATAATTTTGAACCTTTCATTGTAATTATGTTTAAAGGAAATAAATGATTTTTTATCTGATTTATATAATATGAAGCAGGATAAAGCGAGAAAATCATTATATTTTTGTAATAGAGTTTTCCCAATGATAATAAATGTCCACAAGAATATTCTACAAACAGATAATATCAGCTCGCATTATAAAATTTTACCTTTGTGCAACTAAAACACTAGCTCTTTCTTGAACATTCTGTATAAATAGGCTATCAGTTTTAATTACTTCAACAGGATCCAAAGAGGAATGCTGAAGATCTATGGTCCGATTCTACTGTTTTTGCTTTTAATTGGAGGCGTGTTCATCTGTACCAAAGCAATTACACTGCTTGAGGTGAGTTTAATTTGCTGTTTTTTTAATGAGAGATTATCTCTCATATATGAAGTACATGGTACATCAAACACTTATAATTATATTTTTCAAGTATAACACAGATACCTATCTCCCAATGCCTATTTATCGTAGTTAGAAAAACCTATTAAAGATCGTAGGCTAAGGATATACGGTACCGTACATATGGCATCCATGAGGATGAGGATGCTTCCATCTGGTAAAACGCAAGAAAACCGTACGTTTCTGTTTGAATCAGACGGTGCATAGGCCTGTGCTCCATTCAAAATATGTTTCAAGTCGTTTTGTTTCATTACTGATCTCACCAACTACCATGGAGGTTCCTTTGCTAACTATACACCAATGCTGTTCCACACTTTTAAAGCAAACGTTTTTGTCGTATTATTCTTTATTCATACATTGATACAACTATTTTAATTGGGAGGGAAAAATAGGCATAGCCTGTGCTATTCCTCTCCCAAAAATTTTATAATAAAGTCAATATTCTCCAAAATGAGGTTATATGATATAATAGCACTGAGTAAACACATAATTTTCAATCCAGGAATAACACTGAAATTTTGAATTTGGAATGTTGATGGCCGGAATTAAATAAATATCATGCACCAAAGAAAACAATATTGAAAATTAGAAAAATATTGCGTTCCATATCTGCCGTGAAAGCACCATAAAAGTGAATATTTCTTCTGTCACTTTTAGTGCACTTCATTCGAAAAAATGCACTATTGGTCTTGCCCTGACAATCGAAAATTCATGATGTGATACATTTTTTACACGTTTCCGAGCCCCTAGAACTCGAATTTGATGTCCGTTCAAATTCATATATCTCTATATATATATTGGTAATAATATATACAGAAGACACTTGTAGAATTGGAAAAAACATTTAGAAAGTGGACTTAACTTACATTTTTGAGCCAGGAATATTTCGGCTGCTGAAGCAAGCCTTCTTCAACCCAGACTCAAACTCAGAGTCTGGGTTGAAGAAGGCTTGCTTCAGCAGCCGAAATATTCCTGGCTCAAAAATGTAAGTTAAGTCTACTTTCTAAATGTCCTTTCCAATTCTACAAGTGTCTTCTGTATATATTATTACCATTATTTTAAAGTGACTCTGTGATGTTCTATATATATATTTATATATGTACAGATTCTTGCGTTAATACGATAACTCCCAAAGGGCTTGTTGGAGAGCGACCAAATTTTGCACAAAAATCATTAGTGTTAATATCTCAGTCAAGTTCGTTAACCAGCCAAATTGGTCCAAGTAAAAGGGGTGAAATTAGGGGATGAAAATTTAGAAAAATCACTACAAATCAACCAATAACTTGATCGTTTTGAAAATTGGTGTGTATAATAGGCTACTTATGCCCTACAATTTGAGCCATCAACGAAAAAAATCCAATCAAAAATGGCGAATAATATGCCGAAAATTGTGTTTTTATGGGTTTTTTGAAAACAGCACCTTTGAATTCATACCCTGAATAGCTCATTATAAGTCGAGAATAAGTCCGAATAGATGATTCGAGCCATCATCCAATTTGAAATGCACTCTTTCCGACCGCCAGCTGCCGGAGTGAATTTTTTTTCTTCAGTGGTAAAACATGGCCGGTCCTATATTATAGTACATACGGTATGCAATAATTCATATTGTTTGTTGCGTTATTAAATTTACGAAAAACTTAATTGCGTAATGACTTTTCTATCAATCTGAACTGCTGTAGGCAATATTTTGCGCATTATTATCAACTTTCACGATGAGTATTACATCATGAGTAGAATAATATAATTATGGTATGATTTTTCAAATATTACATTCTAATGCTGTATACTCATCACTTTTTCTTGATGAAGACAAACATCAAGAAGTAAATATTAGATTATAGTTATTGCAACAAATTTGCATTATTTATTGCAACGAAACCTAAATTTGATTTCATACAAATCGTTTTAATTAACGTAAGTTTGCAGTTTTAATGGTTTAGTAGCAGAATTTGAATATTATCGTTTCGATTGCAGGTCAATAAACTGAATGATGCCCACTTATTTAGGAACCTGTTCCGCATGATACAATCTGTGCTAAGCTTCACAAGCTACATATTTGTATTCTGCTGGTATGGAGAGGAAATAACACAGGCGGTCTGTATAAATTATGAACATTTTTAGAATATAAACTCGGGTGAATTATTGAAATTCAATTGATTTATTAATACTACTTAATTCACTTATAGTTCACTTGCGATTGAGCTTTGGCAGTGTTGGGGAGTAGCGCGCTACTTTTTTTTAGTTTGTAGTGTAACGACGCTACTTTTTTCAAATTGTATATAATTATTGTAGCGTCGCTACATTTCAAGAGTAGTAGTATCCAAGTAGGTACTGACCACGCCCGACGTTGCTTAACTTCGGTGATCGGACGAGAACCGGTGTATTCAACGTGGTATGGCCGTTGGCGAATGACACTGCTACCAAAACAGAATTTGACTTTCAATCAATTTCAAAAACCACATCCTTGGGAGAATATAATAATATCAGAGACAATGTATATTATACATTTATACATTGTCTCTGGTATTACATACGAGTAGGCTATGGCGAAAAGTTTTTGGTTGCAGGGTGCTGAAGTATTTGATGCCCTCTACTTTTGTCCGTGGTCAGATTCACCCAGCAAATTGAAGAAGGCCATTCACACAATGATGATCTGCAATTTGAAAGCTTCACAAATGTCTGTGGCTGGTCTGAAGACTCTCAATCTCAAGACGTTTGGCGAGGTGAATCAAATCAATAATTATTTATTTTATTGCACCAAAAATGAACAAAATACTATTTTAAACAAAGGTACATATTTCAGTGCCAAACGTCGACAAAATGAAACTCGTACGCAGACAAGGGGTCTTAAGTTAACATATGAACATTTATTATTAGGTACTATTGAAATTATATACCAAATTCTGTTGAAAATATGCATAAAACTAAATTCTACCAATATGTTTACACCATTGAACATATACGGTACTAGACTCAGACATTAAGTCACAATAAAAGTCATCAATTGTGTTGAAAAAAATGTTCGTTCACCCAGCATCCAGCAATGAAATTCTTCTATTGTAGGATTTACCATGCACTGGATACTAGCTTGTATTATGTATGAATTTCACTCCTATATAGGCTAAATAAACGTATTACTCATATAGTATTTGCTAGACCCAGTGACAGTGAATTGCATTATTATTTTCGGAACACAATATTATAGGCTATAGTGATGTTCAAAAGATGAAATAGTGCACGGTATGCAATGGTTGTTGGTACTCGATTATTGCAACAACGGTTGTTGTCCTCGATGAAATATTTAGACTTACTATACCGGTACGCTAGCTATGCTGGAGCTCTAATTTAACTTACATCTCACTCGTGATTTCAAGAGGCTCTCATAATACAAACGTTGCATAAACTACTATTATTGGAATTCTACATTAGCTGCCTGAATTTGATTATTTTTCTGATGACTTTAATTTATCTAACGTTTAGAATTTTTATTTATTCAAACTTACTTGGAATATTTCAGCTCCAGCTCAGCATTCCACGACTATGTATTAGCCGGGGCTTCCACATTGTTTCCACTATTGAAATATATTCCAAATTGAATATATATATTTCACCTGTAGCTAGACGCTCTGAATTTTCTTTCCTGGTTCCTCGATCAAGAACTGTGAGAAATTACAATTCTCCTCTGAATAGGATACAGAGAACTTATAATTCTCTATCAGGGTACCTTGATGCCTTCTGGTTCTCTTGCGCCACATTCCGAAGAATGGTCTACAATAATCTTGAATAAGCTTCAGTTATGATCTAGTGCTTCCTAGGGTTGAGTGGGGTGGGTTATTGCATATGGTTTGGGACGAGGTTCAGAAGTACGTCTACTAATTTCATTTGATAGAAATTCATTAGTTTTATTCTTCTTTTTCATCTAGTGATAGTTTCATGATTTTTGTTTTTCAAGGTGAATTATGCATTTTTCTTTGTTTATTCATTGTATTTCATCTTTTTTCTTTCCTTGATTTACATATAAACAATTTTTCTGTATGTATTGTAATGTAAAGGAGACATATCTGGGGCAACCCGTTGTCTCCATTGAGAAATAATAAGTGAAATTAGTGTATTGTGTCATTTAATCGAGTCTCATGTTATGAAATTATCATCTCTATGATCACATATTAATAGTTAATAGATTATGATAAATATTATATATCAGCAAATCAGCGTGTATATTCTAAATTTATTAGTATCATAGCCTATATATATTATATATATATATATATATATATATATATATATATATATATATATATATATATATATATATATATATATATTCTAAATCTTACTTTTAATTTTTCAGGTGGTGAGTGCTGCCTACTCCTACTTCAACATTGTGAGAAGTATGAAGTAGAATAATACACTATACGTATCTATATTATGATACCGGTAGACTACTATTGTAAGGCACTAATCAGCTTATTATTATTTAATCATTTGTTCAAATATTACACAATAATTATGTATCACCAACTTCAATCATTTGACAATCAATATTGTTAACAATAAAATGATTTTTAAGTATTAAGTTTTAAAAATGGAGTATCAATATAATTTACTAGCCGGCAGGCTCGCTTCGCTCGCCTTCTCCGCCTAGCCAGGGGGCTCCGCCCCCTGGACCCCCGACAGTATAGGCAGTGTAAGTGAGTCATACAGGCTCGCTTCGCTCGCCTGCAAAACCTCTGTCAGTGTCAGCTGAGACAAACCGGCTCGCTTCGCTCGCCTGCAAATTCCGTTCAGAAGGGATTCGAAATTTATTGAACACAGCATTTCTAAACCTAATTTGGACCTGCCCACCAAATATCAACATTTTCTACCGATTGGTTTTCGAAAAAATTAAGAATAAATGCCGAAGAACTATAGAAAAACTCAAATATTTGGCGTACCCTTGGGAAGTTTCAAAAACCCGTTCTAAGTAGGCGTCTAGAGGTCCAACTGAACATGTCTGCCAAATTTGAACGCATTCGGTTCGGTAGATTTTTAGTTCTGCTGATGAGAGAATTAGTTGCCATTTCGCTTTTATAATACAGAGATGTTCTTTCAGTAGGTTTTTCACTTTGATGGTTTACTTGAAAATCTTTCTAGTTCATTTTCTTTTGCTACTAATTGTGATAACTGATGAAAATCGATTATTTTTATCCTATTCTTTTGTTCATATTTTTATAATTCACCCTGAAAATTTCTGTTTACCCCTACAATTTTTTCTTTACAAGGAAGAAATAGCCTCATCCTACTAATAGAGAAATGACATTTCCATAGCGAAATTATATAATGTATATAGCCTATATATATATATATATATATATATATATATATCTGTCGCCAAAACGTTAGGCGGTTTCGTCTGTCTCTAGTACGTGATCTACCAAAAGTTGATTTAAAGAATCTATTGTCTCTTTTGATTTCAAAAACACCATCTAGGTATAGCCAAATGACAACTCTAATTTATTGACACCATCAGCTGCTGGAGCGCACAAGGAGCAGACGAAATCGCCTAACTTTTTGGTGTCAGCTATTCCAAGTTTCAGGCATATAGTCCAACTGTTGGAGTTAACGAATGCCTCAAGTATATAAACATCCTTTTTACATAGATATTCAAAACGTAGTCTTTCCAAGCAAAAAAGTATCAAGTATCAAGTAATTTCATAGAATGAGTGATAATTTACCGTATGACAAAATATACAAAAATCGAATTCGAACTGATAATTAAAAAACCCTAGTAGGTAATGTACAATATTATCAACAACAAAAGAACTGTTAACAATTATTGACTTCAACTAATTATCAAGGATAACAATAAATCAGCCGCATAGTGCTACAATTGAATATTAGGTCTTATTTATGAATTGAATACAAACTTACAAGACAGGGTCATTTACAACAAACCTGACTCCAATTTCAAATTTGAAATACCAAACAATTTTATCATTCCAATTTCGTGTGAAACATTTGAAAATCTTAGGACAAACTTGAATTATTCTTCACAAGCTCATTAGATAATAGCATCATTGAATAGGCCTATTTAAAATTACTTTTGTCATCCAGTGAGATTATCTGTATGATAACGTGATATGAAAGCATAAATGCTCAACAGTAATGTTCACAAAAATACCCAATCGATGAAAAATAACAACAATATACAAGTCCCAGATTACTACACTATTGACTACGGTACATTCAACATCAATAATAAATAGATTGATTAGAATCAGGCTCTTACGTTATTGATACAAATAAAATTTTCAAAGTCATACAGCAAGAAAAATATATAGCCTATTACAGTTATTAATGATTCTAGTTTTCAAATTCGATTGAGTAAATGTCTTTCTACAAATAAGACTAGAATAAATATGTTTCTAGAGATATTTTCAAAATAAAGAGAATAGAGGATCTTATTTGAAAATGATAAATACGACGAGACTTCTGCCTTGGCAGTCACTTTGCATTTCTGGCATAATAATGTCAATAAAGATATTTATTTATAAAGAGAGTCAATACTAGGTAACGCGAAATACAATTTTATCCTATTATATTAAGCGAGTAATTTCTGTATGTATGTATGTATGTTTGTATGTATGTGGAACCACGGATCTAGAAAACGGCTCTAACGATTTCCTCGAAATTTGAAATGTAATATAACCAAGATGGAAAAATAAGATTGCACCAGGTCTCATGTCTGGGAAAACTCTCTGGCAGGATTAATAAAAGAATAAAATATTCCTTATTCAGGCATAGGCCTAATCCCAAGTACTGCGTATAATGGCTGTTATCGTTAGCTGACCAACGCTATCCAGCTGGAGTGAATGGAGTTAAATTCAAGTCTATAACACATGTTCATGTCTGTCAAAAACTTGTGAGAGGTGATCATATCAATTTTGAATTTATTTTTTACAAGGCCGGAGGTTCCTTGATTTTTTACAATAACTTATTTATGTAATTCATCAACGGTTCGGCCGCAGCTTCAGAGCGAGGCTCGGTACCAGATATTCAATTATTAACTTTGAATATACTATTATATTAAGCGAGTAATTTCTGTAATATCTGGTGCCGAGCTTCGCTCTGAAGCTGCGGCCGAACCGTTGAATTACATAAATTATTATTGAATTACATAAATAAGTTATTGTAAAAAATCAAGGAACCTCCGGCCTTGTAAAAAATAAATTCAAAATTGATATGATCACCTCTCACAAGTTTTTGACAGACATGAACAGTCTTTGCCAGATATTTCTCCTTAATCATACCAATCCTATTATATTAACCGAGCAATTTTTGTATGTATGTATGTGGGTGGAACCACGGATCTAGAAAACGGCTCTAACGATTTACTTGGAATTTGAAATGTAATATAAGCATGATGGAAAAATGATATTGCACCAGGTCTCATGTCTGCGAAAACTCTCTAGCAGGATTAATAAAAGAATTAAATATTCCTTATTCAGGCATTATCCCAAGTACTGCGTATAATGGCTGTTATCGTTAGCTGATCAAAACTATCCAGCTGGAGTAAATGGAGTTACATTCAACTCTATAACCATAGCTTTAATAGAAGGAAGCTATCTTCTATTAAAGGAAGCTATGTATAACACATGTTCATGTCAAAAAATTGTGAGAAGGTGATCATATCAATTTTGAATTGTTTTTTTACAATAACACATTCATGTAGTTCAACAGTTCTGCCGAGCCCTAGTTCTGCCGCATACAGCTTCAGAGCGCAGCTCGGTACCAGATATTGACTATTGTCTTGTCCTCAACAAGAGCTGTGATTGGCTGGCATGCGTGCGTGTGCATGCAAGCGTCCCAGCATACACCTGGCCTCATTTGTGCAATACTTCCAAATCTTGAGAACGAGATAATAACAGAATTTTTCTTAGCAAGATTACAATAATTTGATTAATTTTTAACAAATTCATAAATGAATAATCACTACCGGTAATAGATTTGATAATGATTAATTTTTATATTGACAACCACCAACCTATGAAAAAATAAAATTGGAAAACTCAAGGCAGTTAGTCTTACTACTTATTATAAAATTGAAAAATTACTTGATTTTGTTCAACTAAATTTATTCAGGGTATTTTTGTTCTATCAAATTGGAATTCTTCATAAAATATCATATTTTATTTAAGGTTTCGTAATTTGTAAAATACTAAATGCAAGATAGTAGCCTATTTTAATTGTAGTGTAAGAATTTTAATTAATCCGTTAAAACGCTTCCAGAAAGATATGTTAGGCTTCTCTTAAATGACGATTATCCTTTCCTCTTCAATCTACCAACGATTGAAAAAATTTTGACTCAGGAAAACAAAAGAGAAACTTATGTTGAGCTTATTTATAATTTTACTCTGTGAATCAATCTTCTGGACAAATCATCATCATACTGTAAAGTAATCCACCAGCAATAGATAAAATATTTACTCGATTTAGCATGATGAATGAATATTCTTGGGAAATTTTAAAAGATAATTGTTGAGAAAAATATTTTTTAAACTCTAATTCCTCGATTCTAATCACAAAGATAAAATTTTCAATTGTGTTGAAACCTTCTTTCAAACCTACAGAACTAGGCTTCCATTTTTCTCGAATACATTTTCTGTATAAATTAATTTCTTAATAACCATGTATAAGAATAACTAACAACGGAAAACATACAAATCAAAATCTTTGGCGAATTTATAAAAAAAATTGAAGCACAGTAAAAGAAGTTGCTTACTCCCATAATTACATAAAACATGACATAACATTTTCATTCTATATTTCCCAATGGCTGTACAGAAATCTTCCTCCAGAAATCGTTGAGGCTGGCAGGCGGGGTCACTTGTGTCACTTTCAGAGTGGTTAATGCATGTTAAACGGCAGGGTGCAGAAATAGTACATTACACCAAGCACAGAAAGTAGGTGTTTACGGTATGAGGATAGTTTCCGGCGAGGCTTGCTGAGCCGAATATGTTATCAAATACCGTAAACACCTTCGTGAGTTGAGTACGGTACTTTTCGCCACACTGCGAAAATAAGAATAATAAATATTGTATAAGAATGTTTGCGGCGATCACTGATTCGAACTGAAGTAGGCTACGGCGGCTTGAGAAGCAGAGTGCATTGTCGCCTGATCTAGGCCGGATAGGTAACTACCATTCTCTTTCTGCACTAGCTCCGAAAGAGCCTCTTCGAGCTAGTAGTAAAACCGCCTGTGAATGGCGTCTTTCTAATCTCTTTAGTGCACAGAAAACAGCTGCTTTCTGTGCAGTGTGGCGAAAATTTAATTAAATCACCATATTTTTGAAGTACGGTACCTATATGTAATTTATTTGTACATTTCAATAATTACTTTTTTGGAGAATAAATGTAAAAGCTAGTCCGGCTTGTTCTGGAAATTGATAGAAATTTACAAATAAATTATGTATAAAAGTATTTTGAGGCTAATAGCCTACTTTTTTGGACAGATCTATCTTTTCTTCCTCCTACTTTTTAGAATTATTATTATTACTATAAATTTGTTATAGAAAATAATTCACAAAAAATTCCCTTTTGAACCTGCAATATGCTTTATTTATCATTACAATGTGTATCCTAATATAGCCCATACATTATGTAACACAAATCATCAAGAACTGCTTCCACACTCAGACGATGTAGTCTATGTGGGTTCTATTTTCATCGAAAATTGTATTGTGTTGTGTTTTGTCTTGTTGTGATACTTGTTTAAATTGAGTTGAATTGAATTTATTACGGTATAAAAATATGCACAAAACATGAAAAACTATGCAGCAAATTGACGGAAACTGTATCATCATTATCAAAATGTTGAGAAAAAAAAATAAAAAGAAAACATAATTCAGAGAGTATGTATTACAACTGGCAAGATTGAGTTTGAACCAAAAGATTGATTTTTACACTCAAATAGGCTTAATTCAAAGTACACCTTTACTTCCAATAAAATTTCACACAAACTTACTCAAACCACACTACAATTATTCAATCATAGATCCGGCAAAAAATATTTCAAATGAGAAAAATCACAGTTGAAGAAAAACAAATTTACATCAACATCCACGATTTCCATCTATATTACACATTTATACATGATAGATCAGTCTATTTTTGAAGGCAACTTGGTCTACTGTAAGTTACATAAGTTGATAGAATATTCAGTGATATACTAATACTATTCAGTAAATAAAGTAATTTTATTGTGACGAGTCGACTTAATTATTAGTGAAGATCATGTCTTATGACGCTTATTATGATCCATAATGACAGATGGTCTGTTTCGCCGGAAAACAGCATCAGGCCTACCTACCTATACGTAAATTATAGAATTATTATTTTATTCATAGATCAAGTGCAGGCAAGAATGACAATCTAGAAGTTGACATATTTTTTTGTTTTCAATAAATTAAGAAATAAAAAATTATGAATATTATAAAATGAAATAAAAATAAATGTTTATTATTATCATAAAATAAAATAATTCCACAACCCAATTGTTAAGATTATGTGAAGTCACAGACTCACGCAGGGGTGTAACTTCCATCTGAGTCTCCAATTTAATACTGGAGAAGATCATTAATAATTCCTCAATTTCACTCTTTTAACAGTCATTGGAAATCAGAATACTCTTGTTTTCTCTCTGTCACTTCCCCATCCTTTGTAGGCTAAAAGCCAATGAAACGGAGAAATTTGAATAAGTCAGCAACATGGAATAAATTCAGCCATTTACTGTAAAATAAGAGAAATGAAGTATTTTTTCTAGAAATCAATTGTAGGCCTATAAAGGTAATTCTAAACATCAATTTCACATGTTTTAGGAGGTTTGAATGACTTTTGCACTATCACCTCATATTCAGACGTGTAAGTTGAACAAACTAGAGAAATCTCTAAAATACCTTCAAAATATTGCTTTTCTTAAACAGACAATACTCCAAAGTTCATGCAAATCTGTCCAACAATATGCTCTATGCCTTGGAATGAAGGACGATTCGCGAGTTTTTATAATTAATTGATTAATTAATAATGATAAATAATTAATATTTTCAATTATTGTCCAATAGAATACATTAAGCACTTGAAGTACATTTTTCCCTCATATTCATGACTAATAAATGATGAAATTGATTTTCTTGAAGAGTTGGTGACTTATTCAAATCTTTCAGTTTTACTTGCAAACTCTCTATTATGCTCAAGTGTAGGTAGCTCCAGAGAATTAAAAAAAACATTTCGAATCTTTAACGTAGTTTCATGAGCTAGTATCTATTACTGCAAAGTTAGATCTGTGGTATAATTTATTTATTTATCAATGTAACTTATTTGAATGAAAGAAAAAAAAATGAAGAGTTGGAGGTAGCCTAATTGGAGCAGCTAAATTTTTTGCAAATATTTTCCAAGTATACTATAGGCATGCATTGCTCATTTCAAATGCTTTCCACCAACCTCAGCAACTACAGAGAAAAATTATTTTGAAGGCCTCCCCTTCGTATGCTGAAGACGGCTCAGCGAGCAGTGGAGCACAATGGTAGAAGAAATATTGACGGAATTTCGCTCAATGGGTGTCCATCGTAAATTAAAAAAAAAAAACGAGGACCAGATTGAAAAGAGAGTATTGGATATGTTCATGTTCTTTGCAAATCTAAGAAGAATAATGTTACTGTAGTAGTTCAACTACCTATTTAATTCTATCCTCATCAAGCTATGAATCAATTCACCTTGGGTTTTGGATTGACTGGGAATGTTTTCAAAACTATCTTTTGAATTTGAGGTCTTTATAGTAATCTTATACTACATAGTTCACAATAAACTCATACAGAGCTGAATAGCCAGCCATAAAATAGTGTTTCAGGACTACCTACCAATATTCTAGGGCATTTTCCTGGGTGAGAAACATATACTACAGTATCTTAATATTTTCAAACTGTCCAAAGTTTAGGATACATTATTGTTGAATGGTATTTCGAGTCAAGCAATATTGTAGAGAATTACATTTTCTATCAGCTCAGTTACCTTTCCTTCTAGAACGCACCCAAACCATCACAAATCAGGATCAGGATTTCAAGGAGACAAAACAGACAATGAAGGCAGTTTTAAATAGATTGCTTGTCTTTTGAAGGATTGCTTAATTGCTTGTCTCCTTCAAATCCTTATTTGTGAGGTTTAGTACGTTTTAGACGAAAGAAAAGGAACTGAATATTTCTTCTGGTATAAATCGAATTCAAGCTATTGTGAGACAATCAACAGGATTGAAAAATAAAGCCAAGAGCGAGACAATTTGAAATTTCATAAAGTGATGGCCAATCTCAGCTCTCCTATATAATGTCTCTGAAACCTGGGTACCGAATAATAGAGAATGGAGCAGGCTACAAGTGGCTGGAATGCAATTTTTAAGAGCAGTAAAGTAGCCTAGAGTGGTGTACTAGAGAAGATAGAATTCGGAATATTGAAATAAGACAGGAACTCAACATAATAAATAATTATTCTCCGTGAGGCAGAATATCGGAGACAACAAACAGACCTGGAAATATAATGTTGAATGTATGGAACCAGTCAACAATAAACACCTGAAAGATTGAATTTGCTTTGGATAATCAGTGAACAGAGAAATTGAATCACAATCGAAATTTGTGATGAAATTATTAAAAACAAAATGTGGGGCTTCTTAGTTCAAAATACCTTATCTCATATAACTTCATGGAAAATTAAACATTCAATCACGAATTATCATTATTAGATTTTTATCAATATTATGGTTAGTTCATTTTTATTTTCAATTTTTCATTATAGAATGTATTGAACTGAACAATATTATGACTCACCCCTCCCCCTCTTTCTTTGAGGGGGCCTAGAAAAGAGGGGTGGGGGTGGTCAACGTGAAAGGGGCTTGCCCCCTGGAAAAAAATCCTGCCCTTGCCAAGGGTACTTGGAGGCGGCGATGTGGAAAGACCCGATGAGGTCGTCGTTGAATTAGAGCAACAGTGAATGTTTTTAATAAAATTAATACACTCAGCTGTCAGGTGTCAAGAAATTTTGGCTCAACTATACAAGTGACTAGTAAAAGCGACGTGTACAACTGTACATTTTCGCCTAAGGCGGGTATTACACGATAATAGTTCTATGATCATATCTGATCATATGGAAGGAGATAAAAATATTTCGTATTTTCATCTCTTTCCATATGATCAACTATGATCATAACTATTATCGTGTAATACCCCCTAAGTTAGATCCCCTCTAAGTTACATCGTGAATAAGTTATTATTAGATGTTCAAATTTTATTGAAGTAACGCGCATAGTTTCAAAAGTACCGGCATAACCTACTATCGAAACAACTACGGTATCGAAGACTTCAACTCTCGATACTTGCTCAAGTATCAACTATCAAGCAATCATCGATTAGTAGTTTAAAATGTTGGAATTTGGAGCCCCGTAAATTTCAGGACAAGTTTCACGTTTTTGAAGATTTTGTACATTGTTTTTCTGTATTATTAAATACAATTGTCAGGCAGATGGATGATGATGACTATGATGAAGAAAGTATCATTATTGAAGAAGATTATTATACCTTGTTGAATGTTTCGCGAACTGTAAGTCAACTTGATTTCTTAGAGGTTATGATATGTAAGATGAAAATCATTATTGTAAATCTAGTAAATTTTATTTTGTTTAATAACTGGATAGTCCTTCTAGTGTTCAAAAAATTGAAAAGAAATCTCACATTCATTCAGATTTATTGTTTCTGTTGTCCATGAGCTTTTGCTCGTCTGCAACATACATCAATCAGTACGGCTTAGAACTAGAACAAAGTTCAAGATGAATGAAAATCTCAAACTTTTCATTCTAATCAGCTATTGATTCCTTTTTTACATAGTATTCTTGTCATCTCACTCACTAATAAGTTGAATCTAAAGAAATTCTTGAAAATAATTATACTACGTTAACAGTTTTTAATAATTTAGGTTATGTTCACAAGTTACAATTACAAGAGCTGATGTTACAACCTACTATCCCAGTGAGTGAGTTGTGTTTAGATGTGTTAATTCTATTAGGATCAGGGGCGAGGCGTGACTTTTTGGCTCGGTCATCTCGAGGAAAAATTTAGTTCCGCACCCCTATCTATCTCACACCCTCCCCTACCCAAAAGATGATAATGTTCCATTTTAGACGATCATTTATCAAGCTTTATTATAAGTAGTCCAATAACTGAAAAATAATACACAATGAAGAACACTAAAAACTGCTAGAAATTAATAAATAATTGGATAAATTGAATGCGGTGTTATTCAAATCAGTAGGCTAATTAAAATAGGAATTAAGAATTAAAATAGAACTACAAGAAACCAAATATAATTGGTTTTAATTTATCCTTAATTTGACGATTACCTAGCCGAACGAGGAACGATATTGATTTTTTCCAAATTATTCCTTATCTTAGTTAATCATAGTTATTTAACCATATCTGTGAATTTTATTTTAATTTTATGTTTTTTTTTCACTTTTTCTATTATTTATTGAATTATTACATTAATCATGAATTACAGTTTAAAATACCTAATATGTGATTGTAATTTCTGTACAAATTGTATATATGGCAAAATAAAGAAATTGAATTGAAAAAAAATTGAATATCGTTCATTGTACAAGAGGCCAAATTATAGTACAATACAATAAACATCATGATATGATTGAAATTTGCAACACTGTACAGAGCGCAGAGTGCAGAGAATTTGTTGTCAGAGACGGAATCGCAGAAAATAGCGATGTTTTCGTCCGTGTACTCCGTCCATCATTTGCGGGAGGGAGTGGGTGAGTGGATGCAGAAGAGTGGTGGTAACGAACGCGAAACAGCATTACTGGAATCGCTTACTGTTGAGCATATTGAACGAATGGAACTGATGATGGAGTAGTCCACTAGTCCACTCCATTCGAACTTGGCGCGCTAGCAAAAAACTTTGATTTCTTCACTTTTTTGTATTTATTTTTAATATTTTCAATTTGATAATTCCTACTCATTATATATCAATTTCTGTCTAGTCATCGGCGAATCTAAAGATGACCGAACGCCTCGCCTCTGATTAGGATTTACGTTATTGCAAACTTTGGTATAGTACTCATCAAATTATCTAAATCATTGGATGCAAGGTTTTATTAGACAATTTTATATTCTTCCTTCGGGCTGCTTGCCTGCTTCCTGTGTATTAGCAGTGAAGAAGAGGACTTATTCCTCTTTGAGTAGTTGTGAAATTGATATTGTGGTAGTTATCCATAATAAATGAAAAGACAAGATGTTGTCAAACCACTGATTTATTAGGAAACTAAACTTAACAGGTAATATTCAAAATATCTGAACTATCTATCTAATATCTGAACTAACACAGATATTACTGTATTAGTTCATTACGTTGTTTTCCTCATCTTTCCATATATTTTTACTCATATTTTGTAGGTTACTGTAGCTATTTATCGATCGTAAATTGTATTTTCTGTTTGAAACGCCATTTTGTAATGTTTGAATGAACCGCTAATCGGGGAGGAGCTTGTCTAGGCCAATGGCATACGTTCACGGTCATTGGCTCAAGCGTCGACCAATAGCGGTACTTCACCGTTAGTATAAATACTGCTGCTCTGTCCGTTAAAGTTTTAGTTTACCAGAGATTGATAATGGTGTAACAACCGAAACCGGTATCTCGATTTTCTAATAAATCAGTGGTTTGACAACATCTTGTCTTTTCATTTATTAGGACTTATTCCTATTATTCAGTGGTTTAGCCTTAATACCAGTAAGTCGACGAATTGGTAGTTTTCTTGACTCTTGATTGAAATTGAGTTGATTTTATCTAGCCTACTTAACTTTTCCACTAACAATAAATTTATGTCTATTGCAGGCCACACCGGAAGAAATCAGCAATGCCTATCGTAGACTGAGTCGACTGTACCATCCTGATAAGCATACCGATGTCAACAAAAAGCAGGATGCTGAAATACTATTCAATAAAACGAAGAAAGCTTATGAAAGTAAGTAAATTCTGTTAACTGTTCGGCGTTGCTTCAGCTGCCTCATAAGGGTCATCATACAGGTTCAAAATTTCATATGCAGAGCACCTTGCTACCAAGGCTAGTAAATCTACCAGGTGGGATATTTTTTCGGAATTATGGTTCACGAATCTGACGTCACAAGATTTCTACAGTGTCGCACTCTAGCGTCCAAAATAAAAAGCACAGCTGATGAAAATGTAAACATAACCTATTTTCGTTAGTGTTGAAGAATATTATTGTTGTAATGAATTTAGAACATCACAATTAACAAGGATAGAATATTTTCAAGTTGTCCCAGTTGTTTTGTAGTGAAATATGGATGTTTTCATTTTTATCATCTTAATCGCATAGTTTGAACCCACCAAAGCTTACTTTTTTCTCAACGAGAGTGCTAGCTTCTCGAATCTTTGGCCCCAATTTATGACAACAATAGAATTATATTCTTCCAATATCACAACATTATTCATTATTATTCGACTGAAATAACACTCAATAATTTAGTTCATCATTTTTAAATGTTTCTACAATTATTTTCATTGATATTAAGCTTTTTACGTGGTATATTTTTATTTTTCAATTCTCTGTAGAACAGATGGAAAATTGGAATCCTAGATACATGTCGAATCATAAATATAGGTATAGAGCATAATGTAAAAAATAAATTTTTCGATGTCAAAAAAGTGGACTGCGGACGCTGGCCTACCTGGTAGATTTACTAACCTTGCCTTGCTACCTCTTGTCTACATCCACTGACAGCTTGATCGTTCACAGTTCTTCCGGACTTCCGGTTTTTTCCCATTCACTAATAGTTTTTTACTGTCACAGTCCGAACTGTCAGTTCGTCATGTCATGTCGTAGATGAACTGTCATCTACTAGCCTACATCCTTCTAGTGGATGTAGGCTAGACCCTAAGCGTAATTAGAGGATTTTTCATATAACTTAGCCTTATTCTAAAATTGGTTTATAGTTATTATATTGGTGCAGTATTTTAAATTGATAAAATGTATGTTACAGTTTTGAGCGATGAGCACAAGCGCGCCATCTACGACAGTTTGGGCGTGAAGGGCCTCGAAACCGAGGGCTGGGAAATTGTGCAGCGCACCCAAACGCCGCAGGAGATACGCGAAGAGTACGAACGACTGGCCAGGTAAGTGTTACCAGCAAAGCAAAGAAGACATTCTAGCATGAAGGGAAAATGGTTCCAGCTTTGTCAATGTTGATTCAAAAATAATAAATTTGGTCTCGTATATAGGAAACATTCTGAACTACAATTCGAGTTTAAATTCATCATTTATGAACCAATATTGATTGAGATGGAGTAATTTTCCTATCTTGCCAGAATGTCTTCTTTGAAAACTATACACTGTGAGAAAGTTGAAAAACCAAGGAATTTCTTGTTTTAGCGAGAAATTCAAACAAAATAAATAAATGTTACTGGCAAATGATTTTTCTTTAATGAAGTTTCAATACACAGTTTGGGCTCTCTATTTGGTCTTACGTTGTAGATTCTCAATTCCTATAGATTTTTAGTGTGGAGTTGCTCATTTTAAACTGGAAACTTATGACTTGGATGGTTGTTTCCAAGGCTACTGGTAGTGTTATGACGCAGGAGAAGCTCTTCTTTCTGACAAGATGGTGAGTGATCTTATAAATGCATAGAGTGGTTATCACGGCTCCAGCGGTAGAGTTTGGTAACTTCTCTGAAAATCACATCTTTTGTTCATTCAATAGAACTGTCGACATCTTGGCAATATCTCTTCTCGTTACGATAAAATTGTGCCTAAAATTGAACTATAGTCCATTCACGATGGCTTGAGACGAGATAAACAAAAGCTCTGCACGTGTATGTGTGCGACTGGAGAGGCTTCGTTTTAGCCACGACATAAACAAGTCACAGCAATGCCGAAATATCGAATTTTGTCGTAGGCAATTCAGAATAAGTATTTTTAAGTAATCTTTTTTATAGATTTAAGTAATTTTTACAGATATTGTTAGCTTCTGAAAGTTTTCGTGAGAACTGAAGCTCTCAGAATTTTGCTGACGAAATTACCCAAATACGTTGTGCTGTGAGAGGAGTGGGGCTAGGCTTCTAGACTCCCCTCCAGCCAGCTAGCGGAAAAGCTTCCAAAGCTGCTAAATTTAACTTTTCACCTGCTCTACCATCATGCTACGCTATTTTGACTTGAATAAATTACAGTGTTCCCGTCTGGGAACTGGTGGACGCCCCCTTTCATTAAACCTTTAAATAGGTACCTTTTCTTTTTTTCTATCCATTTATCGCCCGTATTGTAATTACATAGAAGAGACATTTCTATTATCACAAATGGAGGTTTCTCACATTATTACAGAAAAGTGTAGCCGCCAAATTCTTTCTTTCTAAAATTATTATAAATGGTGGTTGCGCCAAATTCAAGACCTTTAAAAATTGTGAAGACTTCTTCCCATTGTTATAAAATGGTGGAGGGTCCCAAATCATTACACACATCAGGAAATTGCTTGTTTCGGTTGTCTCTCGACTGGATTAACCTAAAATGAACAAACAATTTGTAGTATAAGTTTTTGTGTCAATGGTTTGGTTACATTCCCGACAACAAAATTCGCGATTTCGGCATTGCTGTGATTGCTTATGTCTTGGCTATAACAAAGCCACTCCAGTCGCACACACATACAAAGCTTTTGTTTATCTCGTCTCAAGCCATCGTGAATGGACTATAGTGTCATTTTACATTGAGCGCAGAATTCAGTTTCTTGGTCGGTAGGCATAAAAATAATTTTGAAAATAAACTTTTGAAATAATCTTAATTCGGAACAATGTACTGGTGATACGGAGACTGAGCAACCAGCATCTAAGCGTTATTAAGATACGCAACAATACAAGGCGATTAAAAAGTACATATGATTCAATTGATATAGCAATTGAATTGAAAGTTATTGTATTAAATACTAAGCTGGCTGATGATAACTGACTGTTATTTAGCACATCATCATTATTAATTGATGAAATTATATTCAATTGTATTTCATATATTTTTCAGGAAACGGGATGAACGAAGGCTCCAGCAGAGGACCAATCCGAAAGGAGTATTCACGGTCAGCGTTAGTGCTACAGAGCTGTTCAGCCAATACGAGGATGATTACATCGACGCGTAAGTTGAATTCTGTATTTTATTATCATTTCCAAGAAGAATCTGAAGAATACAGAACAATGTCATTTGATATATCATATTCCTTCAGAGGAGATGATAAGCTGTCGGTTCCGACTGCCAAAAAAGTAGTCTTCATCGCACATCATCATACCACCTCCCATTACCCACACATAGGCCTGGAAGAAAAAAGTTGTAAAAAATCTTTTATAGAATTGATTTTCGACTATTTCTTCATTTCAAGACACTTTCCAAAGTGTTGGCTGGCTTATTCTGTTGATAAGATATATATATGTTTAGGGAAGCGGTTGTCCCAGTGGTAGAGAGCGTCTAATCGGTGATTAGATAAGAGACCTGCCTCTGCAACCACTGTTGTACTGGTGACCGGTTCCTCTGAATTTATGAGCCTCAAAAATCGCTTCCTCGTGGTTCGGAACCCACCTAAAGCAGTATTCTTCTCTTATCGTCATCATCCTTCCCATTACCCACAAGCCCTTGTGGGCATCACCCTCAAAAAAAAAAAAATGTATCTGTCCAGGGTAGGAATTCAATATTGATGTTCATGTTATTTTCAACAACTGACCAGTCAAATTCAACGATGTCATACATAATGTCTCCTAGATTTGATTTCACACTATTTTTTGCATGTCATGCCATTTTTTCCCTGTAATAAAGTTATTTATTTATTTGAGAGTGTAGACCAAACTAACCCCATAGAGGTTTATGTCGGAGCATCGAGCATCATACCTAGCTTTGACAACTAGCAGCATCACTGCTTTGATTAGAGGCAGCTGAGCTGATTGAAACAGCGCTTTTTTCCATAATCGATGGCGCAGTGGTCACAGCCTTCAGTCCGCTAGCAAGGGTTCGAGACCCAGCAGTCATGGCTGTTTTCACCTCATCAATCAACCTCGCATTCATTATCCATTACCCACGCACAAGCTAAAATGCTTATGTGGGCATAATCCGCAATAAATTAAAAAAAAATAGTGTCAAAGCTAGGATCGATGCTTGATGCTGCGGCATGAACACACACATCCTAATAAATTGCGAGATGTGTGAAATGAAATACATAATGTGGTTCCTATAGTCCATTCACGATGGCTTGAGACAGAGATAAACAAAAGCTCTGCATGTGTGTGTGTTTGACTAAAAGTGGTTGTTTTTCCAGCATAACAAGTCAAGCAAAAAAAATTTTGGAGGAAAAATCTGGCGTCTGTTCTAATCTCTTCTTCTTTCTTCTTATTTCACTATTCTCATTGTTCACTCTCTTCTTTTCTGTTTATGAAAGCTTTACTCCTTTTACAATTCTTAAAATTCTGAAATTTAGCTTACAGTATTAAGGAGCGAAAATTCAAACCAAATAAAATTAATGTAATAAATTCTTCAACAACACCCAGATTGAACTCTTCAGTATCAATGATTGAATACTATTCTGGGCTGATTGAAATTGAAGTCTATGATCTAAGTGGTGCTGTGTGCCCTCTCTTAAGTTTCAGCTGCCCTGCTGTGATTACATGGAGGGTGAAATCCTATTATATAAAGCGAGTAATTTCTTGTTTGTTTGTATGTTATGTTTATATGTGGAACCACTAATCTAGAAAAACGGCAGCTCTAACGATTTCCTTCAGAATTATTAAATGTAATGTAATAGCAGGGTTATCTGACACCAGATCTGAGCCAGCCAGGTTATACAGATATTATTATTCATTATTACTGCTGATGGGAAAATGTACCCTGCACCAGGTCTCATGTCTGGGAAAACTCTCTGGCAGGATTAATAAAAGAATTAAATATTCCTTATTCAGGCATATTCCCAAGTTAGTAAGTAGCCTACTGCGTATAATGGCTGTTATCTTTAGCTGACCAACGCTATCCAGCTGGAGTAAATGGAGTTACATTCAAGTCTATAACACATGTTCATGTCAAAAAATTGTGAGAGGTGATTATATCAACTTTGAATTTATTTTTTACAACAACATATTTATGTAATTCAACCATTGAATTCAACAGTTTGGCCGCAGCTTCAGAGCGAAGCTCGGTACCAGATATTGGAATATTATTTGAAAATACAACATCCATAGTGGTAGAAATGATGTTCAAAACATATGTTGATAATCATCCAACATCTGATCACTATGCAAAATGCAAATGCAACCATCCAGCCATAGCTTCCTTTAATAGAAGGCCGTGGCCTCAAATCTGACAACGCTGTAACACCACTGCAGCGTAGGTCTACCTTGTATGATTCTGATTCACTTTTCTCCAATAAAAATGCTTGTCAACCTATTTTAATCAAGATTCTATTACAATTTGAAAAGATACTTATAGATACAGGGTGTTTCAGGAGGAATGTGCAATACTTCTCAGGCTGATTCCTTACACTAAGTAGACAAAAAAGTTCCATGGGACCATCCCCCAAAAACGCTTTGTTACCGAGATAACAATGGCGGAAAATTGAGATTTTTCAAAATATATTAATTTTTCTAATTTTTAGAGGCTTTAAATAGAGGTTCAAAAATAAGCAATTCTATGTATAAATTAGGTGAGGAATTCAATGATGAAACAAGTTCCAAGTTTGTAACTTCAACGACAGTTATTGAGAGATAATTGGGAAAAATATGCTAGAAAACGCCATTTTTCAACAATAAGGTTCATAACTGGATAAGGAATCATAAAATTGTATTTTTTATTGATGGAAGCTTGAAGAGAAGTCGGATTCTAAAGTGAAAAAGTTAAATGGCGCGGCGATTGTGTAAATCTTTACCCAAATTCAGAAAGGTGATCGATCAAAAGTCGCAAAATCGCTGCTTTGACACAACGCATTTGTCTTGTGTTATGTTTATCAATTAAATGACAAAGGGGATAAATACGATGGATGGAAAGAGTTTGGAAGATTGTTGAGATGGGATGCTGTAAGTTATTGTGTCCAAGCATCCAGCAGAAGACCCTCTGGCAAGATGGGAGAATTGTTTTCTCACAATTTGAGATCAAATTGATAATTTTTTTGAACCAAAATTGTGGGAATTGAGTTTGAGTCATTCTCCCATCTTTCCAGAGGTTCTTCTTTTGGGATACTATTATTTTATGTTTGTTAATTCTTTTTTAGCTCCAGTAGAATTTAAAGTGAAAAATGATAATTTCAAGCTATTTTATATATTGGTGAAGATGTTTTGGATTTTATAAAACCTCAAATTCTAAATTGATTGATTGTAGTTTTTTATTTTTGAAAATAATTTATGATTATGAAGTGAATTTAGTGGACATACACATAACCTAAGTTTGGATATTTTTTATTAGATTTAGGAAATAAAAGGTTTTGGACGTTCTGTCTGTGTTTTAACTATAATTTATTGTATTTTATTAAATGAATGAATGATTAATATTCTTTTCTCGTAATAAATATTTTGTAACAGTTATTTTAAAAGTTGTAACCCGTCTTTTTAGGTTCGGGCTCCTTCACGGTGGGCGCTAAGCGCCTGCTGTCGGACACCAGCTGGGTGGAGTTGGATCTGAGCTGTGGCAACGGGCCGGCCATCACGTTCAAAGGATTTCGCTCGCTGACCAAAAGTATTTTCGGCACGTTTGTGCCACACCTACAGTTCACCAATAGCGGCGTATCGGCCGGGGCTGAGACGTGTGAGTGTTGTGAAGGCCACCTAAATAGATAGATGATTTTGAAATCAATAAACAAATTATTAATTGGATAGCACAATATTGTCTATATCACAGAAAAATTTATTGCCTCAACAAAACGATAATACAAAAATTGTAGAAAACTTACTCATTCTTGGACAACGATAGTAACAAGCCTTTTCGAATTAGAACGTGGTGGGCAAAATTGAGGCATAAGAGTAATAATAATGTGAGTTGGTGTTGATGAATGGATGACTTTATTCTCACTTTGTTCAATACGGAAGATTTGAGCTATAAAAACACTAAAGTAATTGAATTACAATGTATTGTTTGTTTGCACATTAATTCATTCAAAGTTCGAGTTCGTCGATCGTGTGATATTACTGGAAAACAAATTAATTTTCCTTATTTTTGATGTGTTTCTTGATGTTTAAAAAGTGAAAAAAGATTGTTTCCTTTTAAAGAGAAGCGTCCTATCGTTATTTATAGCTTACGTCAGTTTAGCTGTTTCGTCTGCTCCTTGTGCGCTACAACAGCTGATGTTGTCAATTAGAGTTGTCATTCAGCTATGCCTATATGATGTTTTGAAATCAAAAGAAGGTAATGGATGCTTCACATCAGCTGTTTGTAGGTTACAAGAAACCCCTTTACTTTCAAGCGTCAGTTATAGTGTTTGAAAGACAGAAAACAAGAATTGTTGGTCTAATCAGCTGAGTAAATTTTACATTCAATGAGTGCTTGTTCGCTCAATATGACCGCGGCTAAAAATGTTGCTCGATGATTGATAATAATTAATCTACTAGTTTAGCATCCTCTGTGACCTATAAATGAACAATTGAATGAGAAAACTCGAATTAGTCCTCCTATTTCCAGTTTATTCCATCCTATGTTGCCAGAGGCGAGGCGTCCGGTCATCTTTGGATTCGCCGATGACTAGACAGAAATTGATATATGATGTGTAGGAATTATCAAGTTGAAAATTTAAAAAATAAATACAAGGAAGTGAAGAAATCAAAGCTTTTTCCAAGCGCGCCAAGTTCGAATAGAGTGAACTACTCCATCATCAGTCCCATTCGTTCAATATGCTCAACAGCGAGCGATTCCAGTAATGCTCTTTAGCGTACGTTACCACCACTCTTCTGCATCCACTCTCCCACTCCCTCCCGCAAATGATGGACGGAGTATACGGACGAAAACATCGCTATTTTCTGCGATTCCACCGTCTCTGACAACAAACTCTCTGCACTCTGCGCTCCGTACAGTTTTGCAAACTTAAATCATATGATGTTTATTGTATTGTACTATCATTTGGCCTCTTGTACAATGAATGATATGATAAATAACTATGCTTAACTAAGATAAGGGATAATTTGTCATTAAATAAATAAATCAATATCATTCGGCTAGGTAATCATTCTCTGAGTTCTATTTCAATTCTTAATTTTTATTTCAATTAGCATATTGATTTGAATAACACTGTATTTAATTCATCCAATTATTCATTAATTTCCAACAGTTTTTTGTGTTCTTCATCGTGTATTATCTTAATTGTCTAAAATGGAACATTATTATATTTTGGGTAAGGGAGGGGGGTGAGATAGATGGGGGTGCGGAACTAAATTTTTCCTAGAGATGACCGAGCCAAAAAGTCACGCCTCGCCCCTGTATGTTGCATTATCCTTGCTGTGAGAAGAACATGTCAAGTTAGTTCATCTAATTATGAGTATAGCATCCTCTGTTACAGTAAAATGATCATGATTCCGTCATTTCCAACAATAATCCTACCCAATTGAATAAGAAAACATCAGCGTTAGTCACGAGCAGCCGGGACAAACGTGTCTTTCGAAACATTGAAATGGTTAAGGTACGATTCCCAAGCGGCAGCTCGAGCTGCCCGGCTCTAAATTCGCTGCTCGAGCTGTCCAGCACTAGCTGCTTGGTTCTATGTATCATAACTCTATTCCAATAACTATATTATAAATGTAAACTTGGTTTTTGGGGCTACCAACGCATAATAAATCAAAAGTGAAATTCACTTCATAATGACTTGAAAATGGTTAATTTCACAAAGTGAAAATTTACAGTACTGTATAGTTATTTGAATAGAGTTGTGATGGCTCGTTCTGCCGCTTGGGAATGCTAACTTCAGTGCAAGGCTAGTAAATCTACCAGGTGGGATATTTGTCTTGAAATTATGGCTCTCGAGTCTGACGTCACTAAATTTCTACAGTGTCGCACTCTAGCGCCCAAAATGAAAAGCACAGCTGATGAAAATGTAAACATAACCTATTTTCGCTAGTGTTGAAGAATATTATTGTTGTAATACATTCTGATGAGTTGGGAACATCACAATTAACAAGGAAACAATATTTTCAAGTTGTCCCAGTTGTTTTGTAGTGAAATATTATTATTTTCATTTTTATAATCGTACTCGCATAGTTTGAACCCACCAACGCTTACTATTTTCTCAACGAGAGCGCTAGCTTCTCGAATCTTTGGCCCCAATTTATTTTATTTACTTATTTATTAGATACATCACAATTATACTGATGGGTGAAAACACAGACATGAGTGTCCAAATCGTCTTCGCCCCTAATTTGGATGAAAATATTAGAAAAGGTTATGTTCAAACTCACTATTTCAAAATCACAAATTTTCACTCCCGAATATAAAAAACTATGAATTATCGAGTTAGAATTTCGAACTGTTAATATTTCAGTCAAAAAGCACCAAAAATATATGATAAATTATTCGGAAATATCAAATTTCACTTGAAATTTCTAAGCCAAGAATTCTTATGACAACAATAGCATTATATTCTTCTAATATCACAACATTTTTCATTATTATTCGACTGTAATAACACTCAATAATTTGATTCATTATTTTATATATGTTTTCACAATTATTTCCATTGATATTGAGTAGTATTTTTTATTTTTCATTTCTCTGTGGGAAAGCTTGAGAATTGTAATCCTAGATACATGTCGAATCATAAATATAGGTATAGAGCATAATTTAAAAAGTAAATTTAGGGACGTCATACATCAGGAAAAAGTGGACTGCTGGGCTCTTAAGGACGCTGGCCTACCTGGTAGATTTATTAACCTTGCCTTTAGTGTAGGTACCTGTTTCCCTGTTTCCCAAATTGTTGCTAGGTAATCGATATCCAACACTAGTTTAATGGCTTCTCGTTCTCAGTAGATTTTATTCAACGTTTCAACAGCAATAGCGATGAAACTGAGCGAGCACACAATGGGGTACGTGGTGTGGCGTGCGGGCGTCAACTCATCTATGTCGACGTCGCTGGCTCGTGACACGGACCGCTCGCACCTTGGCATCACGCTGCAGCTGGGCATTCCGCACTCGTTCGCTTCGGCCAACTACACGCACAAAATCAAGGAGAGGGAGATGAAGCTCAAGTCGTCTGTCAAGTCAGTATCATTCCTTACTAGAAACAGATGCATGTTTTTCGAATAGATTGTATAGTTTAAAAATTGGATCAACTAAATGAGTACCTATATTATTAGGGTTAGAATAAAGACTCCCACCAGCGAGCAAGTTTTACTTTTGCTGGTGGTGCCATGGCAAGTATTGAGTTGTAAAAATTTGTATTCTTATTTATAATAATCTAACATGCTAAGGAATTTTTTCACAACGAAATTGTACTTTGTTTTTTATATAAAAAAATTTGATTTGATTTGAGTGTGTCCAAGCAAAGAAGACCCTCTGGCCAGATGAGGAAACGACTCCAGCTCTGTCAATGTTGATTCAAAAATTATCAAATTGTAGATTAGAATGTTTATAATTTTTGAACCATATAGTTACTCTGTCTGGCGAGGAATCTCTAACACGCAATATATTTTCGATTATATCTCGGCTCATAGGCCACATAGAGAGTTCTGGTTTTCACTAGTTGATTGGTACCTTCGGACACTACAATTTGGGCAAAGTTTTCATTGAATTCTGTGTTGATTAGTTTTTAATTAAATAATTAAAATTTGAAGTGAGACAATTTGGATGTGTTTATTTGTGAATCAGATCTTAAGCGAATTCCATCACTTTATTAAAAGCATGTACACATGATAAGTATGTTCTTTTAATGTTTTGCCTTTCAACTCCAAATTCTCGGTGTTGTAAATCTCGATTATGGGTGATTTCGTTTCGAATTTTAGAATTTTATATTTGAAATTGTTTATATATTTTTAAAATTACTGTTATTACTATTTTTTATAATAATAACACAACATGTGACATTCTCCTGAGAGGTATTTCTCGGGGTTTTTTTGGAGAGCGAAACATGTTGTGTTCAAATAAAGAATACTAAAATAGGGTACTGTGATTTGGATTTTGTTGGTCTTGATGGAACCAGTGCACGCTCACCCTCAGATTCTCATAAGCATGTGTTTTCCTTCATTCGTTTACATTCTATTATTCTATTCATACACTATAGTACACCATAATAATAAAAATATGAAAAAATATCAAATACCATTTTTTAAAACATTAAAAGAATTATTATTCACAATAAAGTTAATTATTTAAATAGCCCTAAGTTTAAAGTTCATACCAGGTGTTTCAGGAGGAATGTGCAATACTTCTCAGGCTGATTCCTTACACCAAGTAGACAAAAAAGTTCCATGGTACAAACCCCCAAAAACGCCTTGTTACCGAGATAACAATGGCGGAAAATTGAGATTTTTCAAAACATTAATTTTTCTAATTTTTTTAAGGCTTCAATCAGGTTTTAAAATAATCAAATCCTATGTAAAATTAGCTGAGGAATTCAATGAAACCAGTTTGAAGTTTGCAACTTCGACGGTTATCGAGATAATTGGAAAATATGCTAGAAAACGTCATTTTTCAACAATAAGGGTTATAACTGGATAAGGAATCATAAAATTGTAGTTTTCATTAATGGAAGTTGAAGAGAGTCGGATTCTGAAGAAAATGTTAAATGACGGCGATTGTGTAAATCTTACCCGAATCTCAGAAATTGCGATCAAAAATCTCAAATTCGCTACTAAACACGAATTTTTCACTTGTGTTATGTTTTGTCAATTTTTCGATTTTAGATTATATTACTTGTAATTTTGGTTCTCTCTTAGTTTTACAATAACCTTTTAAATTCTAAATTGATTTTTCATAACTTTCACCGTTAGAAGTCAAAATTTGCGTATGTTTCAAGTTTCAAGTGTTAACATATTTTCAATATTTACTATAGTCTGTCCATGCCAACAAGACCCTCTGGCAAGATGGGAGAATGACTCAAGCTCGGTCAATATTGGTTCAAAAATTATCAATTTGATCTCAAACTGTAGAAAACAATTTGATCTACTATCAGGACCACATTTATAATTCTTGAACAAATATTGACCAAGCTGGAGTCATCCTACCATCTTGCTAGAGGGTCTTGTTTGCTTGCACAGACTGTACTTGAAGTTGTGAAGAAGTGACGTTTTGGTCTCTGTATCAATAATATAGTATTTGAATTTTGTAAATAACTCAATGAATAATACTTATTTACTGGAATGAGTTTTGTTTATTTTGCAGGGCGGGAACGTTCGGAGCGTTGCTTGAGTATGGTGTGGAAAAGAAAGTTTCAGAGCAAAGCACATTATCGGCCGTGGTCAGTGTGGGCGTACCCACTGGTGTCTCCTTGAAATTAAAGTCAGTTTTCACTTTTATTCGATTATAATTCTCAAATTATTTGTGCTGTATATTGAGAGAAGTATTCGATTTTCTCAACGATTTCGGGTTGGCCGAGTGGACTGGGGCGTTACAACCTTCAGTCCGCTAGCGCTACTCGGTCGTAGGTTCGAATCCCACTAGAGGCATGGTCGTTTAACAACTCTTAAATCACCCTCGCACTCTCCATTGCCCACGCACAAGTAGAATTTAGTACTTTTGTGGGCATCATCCGCAATAAAAAAGTTCATTCAGTTCTATTTTTCATTCATCAGTATTCACTTTCATTCGATTATATTTTCTTTTCTATTAATTACTTTCACCCTAAACTCCACTTTTTATTCATTTAGTGCAAGAAATTAAATAAATTTATATCTTTTTTTGGTGGGTAGCTATAGTCTGTGCAAGCAGAGAAGACATTCTGGCAAGATGGGAAAATGGCTCCAGCTCGGTCAATATTGTTTCAAAGATTATAAATTTGGTCTCAATTTGTAGAGCAGAATGTTCCCGACAATTTTAAATAAAATCTATAATTTTTAAATCAATATTGACCGAGCTGGAGTCATTTTCCCATCTTGCCAGAATGTCTTCTTCGCTCGATCAGACTTTATCAATTCAAGTACCTACCACTCGTTATTCAAGAGCAGGCTCACTGTATTTGTTGGTAAACATCATTGTTGGTCAGGTGGTTTCTTCTGTTCCTTTTCTACAAATAATTTGAGAACTGTGTACCGAATGTTGATTACTTTTGTAACTCTATTCTCTAATAATCAGCTGGTTTGTCTGACTATTCGCAGACTTAATTTGAATTGATTTTGTGAATTGTTTTGGTCTCAATCAAGGAGGTTCATGGAGATGACAAAATATGATAAATTATCATATTCAACCCATTATAAATCTTGTCTCCACATTTTCATCACTTTAGTCAGCTGGGGGTCACTCCCATAGAGATATCTTAGGTGGAGTTGGCCACTGATATTTTGGGTGTATTGAAAATGATTCTCAAGTAGAGGCAGCCGATCACAGCGCAACCAATGGTGATCTATGTAAGTCTCTTATTGCTTTTGCTGGATGTAAGTTCTAACACTTATGCCGGGTTTTTCCAAGCACACTCAGAGTTGAGGGAACCTCAAATTTTGATGAACAGCTGACAATTTCTATGATAAGTATAGGAAATGTAGTAAAGTGTAGTAAACTTGAGGGTCCCTCAAATTTGAGTGTGCTTGGAACCGGGCATTACTGATTCACTTTTCAATTTTATCCATGAGAAGTAATTTTTATTGTGATTCTAAAAACTAGGGAAGCGCATGCGGAGGCAGCCGCAAATTGAGCGGAGCAAGCTTTCTTTTTGTCAAAAAGTTTTTGAAGCGTGGACTCGAAAATTTGATCCCGGTATTTTAAGCCTAGCTAAACCTAACTGATGATGAAAGTGGCTCATTCTATTACCATGTAATGTTATGAAATGAGAGTATAAAATATGAGCAACAACCTTTAAGTGAATGTTTTCTCATGTGAGTGTTTATTTTGATAAAATAAGACAAGATGAGAAAATGACTCCAGCTTGGTGAATTTTGGTTAAAAAAATATTGGTTGGGCTCAAATTGAAGGTCAGAATGTTTCCTACGATTGAGACCAAATCAATAATTTTCAAACAATATTGACCGAGCTGGAGTCATTTTCTCTATGAGTGGTTCAACTTTGAGTAAATACAGCATTTGACGAACATTTTTTTGTCTCAAATGTGATCTGATTGTTTAAAATAATTATTCAGTAGCAAATTATAAAGGGAAATCAATATAAACTTGAAAAATCGCAAAAAATAAGCCTATTGGATGAAATTTGGGCAGAATCTTGGTGTATTTCCACAACCAGCTTCCATTGTTTGTTAGCATGTTGAGAAATATTGAATGAATGCAAATAAACAAATAATTTTATTAATAAAGACATGAGGTAAAAACCCCATTTTGCCTCCTTCACACAGTACGATATAGTTATTTGTGTATCAGTGCGCCAAGAGTGATTTTGCTGCATTGAGAGAAACACGCACGAGCCGCAGGCGAGTGCGGAATAGTTTCTCAAGTGCAGCAAAGAAACGTTGTGCCTATATTACACATTAAATTTTTCCAAACTACCATATTAAATGTGAAAGGTTGAAATTAAAATTAAAATTGTTATATCTCAGTTATTTATTATCGAATCCTGACAAATCAGGCACCATTTTATTCAGAACTAGCCAGCAGGCTCGCTTTGCTCGCCTTCTCTGCCTAGCCAGGGGGCTCCGCCCCCTGGACCCCCGACAGTATAGGCAGTGTAAGTGAGACAAACACGCTCGCTTTGCTTGCCTGCAAATTCCGTTCAGAAGGGATTCGAAATTTATTGAACACAGCATTTCTAGACCTAATTTGGACCTGTTTACTTAATTTTAACATTTTCTGCCAATTTGCTCTTGAAAAATCTAAGAAAAACTCCGAAAATTCCGAAAAATAGTAAAACGCTATTATTAAGCGTAACCTTTGGAAAGTATATTGGACATAGTTTAAAACTTTATTCAATATCTTCCAAATAAGTTCATCTATAATCTCGCGGAACCATTGAATTTACAGTTTGGATTTGTCGTATCAAGGTGGAAGATATGCAACCCGCAATACATCTACAATTTTGAAAAACTTATTACTTTCTTAATCTTTAACGGATTTCAAAAATATTTTAACACAACATTTGTAGACCTTATCTGAACCTGCCCAGCAAATATCAACATTTTTTACCAATTGGTTTTTGAAAAAATTAAGAAAATGTCAAAAAACTACATTTTTCAACAATAAGGGTTATAACTGGATAAGGAATCATAAATTTGTAATTTTCATTAATGGAAGTTGAAGAGAATCGGATTCTAAAGAAAAAGTTAAATGGCAGCGATTGTGTAAATCACACCCAAATCTCAGAAATAGCGATCAAAAATTGCAAAATTTGACAAAACATAGCAGAAGTGATAAATTTGTATTTAGTAGCGATTTTGCGATTTTTGATCGCTATTTCTGAGATTTGGGTAAGATTTACACAATCGCTGCCATTTAACTTTTTCTTTAGAATCCGACTCTCTTCAACTTCCATTAATGAAAAAATACAAATTTATGATTCCTTATCCAGTTATAACCCTTATTGTTGAAAAATGTCGGTTTTAAGCATATTTTTTCAATTATTTCAAAAACCGTTGAAGTTACAGACTGTGAAATACTAGTCCACATCACTAACCACTGAGCTTTAAGGCTGAGGCAGCACTGCCGGTGGGTAGAGCCTGGAGGGTGCAGGGTAGTTGGTAAATCTATAGAACATACACACCATCCACAGTAATACATCGTATGAATGGTATGTGTTCAGCAGCCATCTTGAAATTCTTAAATATGGACATCATAACCTCAAAAAACAGAATGACGTCATACCATTCTTACGATGTATTACTGTGGATGGTGTGTATGTTCTATAGATTTACCAACTACCCTCCACCCTCCAGGCTCTTCCCACCGGCAGTGCGGCCTCAGCCTGAGAGTTCGATGAGGAGCTGATTCTGCCAGTGATACCAACATGATTTCAAGAGCATAATAGACATTTCTGACCAGGAACGTTTTTCAAAACTGATGTTAGGTTGCAATCCTGCAGTGCAGAGAGCATGAATATAGCATGAATAATGTGTATAGTAATAGTGTGTAAGCAATCCTTTTTTCGTCCTTAATATGCAAATTTTCAAAATGCTCTATAGCCTATAACCTGGTCGTCCATGTCTACTATCACCATGGCAAGTTTGAATCAAATCGGTCGAGCGGTTCCGGAGGAGTAGTTATACAAAGAGTGACTTTCCTAATCCATTAGAGCTTCGCTTCGCTCCGCTCAATTATTTTTGATTATCTAGTTAATGAATTAAATTGAGACCGCGATTATCAAATTAAATACCTTATAATGTCAATGTTATTTGGAGTTTATAAAAAAAGTGTTATTTCACTTTTGGAACATAGAAGAGAATGAAGCAAACAAATGGTTCTGTAGTGTTGAAGTTGGTTATAAAAATCATAGAAACCATGCTAAATTCAATGTAATGCTGTTTTGATTTGAAATTGAATTCCACTATTACGCTTCAGAATACCAAAATTTAAAAAATTATTTCTACAAAATTGTTCATTTTCTTCTTTTTTGTGTAATACTATTTAAATATGTAATATGCAGCTCAGAAAAGCACATTTCGTCATTCTTTTTCTTTCTTTATTCTTTCTCTACAATTGCGACTTGGTTTCCAAGTATTTTAAGCAAAGGATAAACGAGTGATGTTGAATGATGATGAAGGTTCAAGATGTAGGCTATGTCTATCCACAAAGTCCACTTTCACTTAATATTGTAATTTCTCACTTCCAAAAATATTTTATCACAAACAAGTTTGAATTTCGATAAAAGTCCACTTTTAAGTTCCATAAATGAACAAGATAAACCATAGGATTTCAATATTATGGATTCACATGCTATACATTTTTTTCTTGTTTTTATATCAGTGCTTCCCCGGTAACTATATTTGTATTGCAAAACCATACTATACATTGAAAATGATTCACCTAGAATGGCTTTGTGACACTCACATGGCTACTCCATGTATTGTATCTCTTTGGAAGTCACCCCCGTATGATTCAAATGTGTAGACAAGGTTTCTTGTTTTGTCATCTCCATTAACCTCCTTGGTCTCAATGGTTAATAATGTTTTGTGATAAAAAAATATATTTTTTAAATGACCGTTTTGTAAAAGAATTATAACGTGCATGGTTCTCAATGTTCCCAACAAGACAAAAAAGGTTATATGGCAAAGTAGAACAACCATTAGGTATCCCAATCTCAAATGAATAGATTGAAATTTTTTTTGGGAATGCCTGTTTTTTATCTCTTAATATTCTACTCATATTTAAAAAAATGAATAGATGATTTTTCATTATATATTTCCTTTTTCTTTGTTTATAGACTGGTACGCGCCAGCCAGACCTATTTCTTCCCAATTCACCTGTGCGAGGAAATTGTGCCCACACACGTGTTCTACGCCACTGTCACGCCCCTCCTTGTCTACGTCATCGTTAAGCGGCTTGTGGTCGATCCTGTACTCGCCGAACAACAGAAACGTGACAAAGAGCGCCAGCGACAAGTCAACAAGAAACGGTCAGTTATACCACATTACCGGTCGGGTTGGCCAAGTTACAACCACTCTAAAAATGAAATGATCATGTAATAGGAAATTTCGAGAACAACAATCCTACCCATTTAAATGAGAAATCGCGCATTAGTCCTGCTATTTTGAGTTAATTCTTGTTATGAAGTTGAATGCTCGAATGCTCTATATGATGTGAATAGGGAACTACATAATTCAATATCAAATAAAATGCATCCAATGCTGATTTTCCTTGACCTGAGAAAAGCCTTCGACTTCGAAGGCCTTGGAGCGATTGAAAAGCCTTCGAAGCGATTGGAGTCCGGGGAGCTGCACTATCCTGGTTTCATAGCTATCTGTCAAACAGGCGCCAATTTGTTTCATTTTCTGATGAGGTTACTAAGAAAGTTTGCTCCAGCGACGTAATGCCAGTTGACTATGGAGTGATTCAGGGCAGCAACCTAGGTCCAATATTATTCCTTATATACTTTAATAACATATCCAAGCTGAATATTCTTAGTAAATTATTCCTTTTTGCAGATGATACCCTAATTTACGTTCAGGGGTCGTCATGGCATGAGGTCAGAAATAGAGGAATGCATGATCTTATGGTTATCAAAAAATGGCTGGACCGGAACAAACTCTCACTCAATACCTCTAAAACAAAATTTATGCCAATTTCCTTAACTAGAAATACAAACTTCAACTTGGATTTTCTGAAAATTCATAGTTGTGGTAATTACCGATGCGACGATTGCGGCTGTGATACAATTGAGCAGGTGGATTCTTACAAATATTTAGGAATATCGATAGATAGTCAAGTTAAATGGAATACTCATATTGAATATTTGAAAAATAAAATAAGGAAATTTATTTATGCATTTAGACTCATGAGTTCTGTATTAACAAAAAAAGAAATGAAGACTGTTTATTCTGTGTATGTCCTGTCGCTATTGTCGTTCGGTATCATTGGTTGGGGAGGAAGTTATAATAATGTTCTTGATCCCTTGTTTGTCATCCAAAAAACAATATTGAAGGTTGGCTTCAACAAATCCACTCGACACCCAACTAACGCTTTGTTTCGTGAAATATCCGTCCTCACAGTGCGCCAGTTATTCATTAAAACTCTTATCATCCATATTTACAAAAATTTCAGTACTATTTTCCAGGAAATTACTCACACTCACAACACTAGATATGCGTCTAACTAAGACGCACACAACTTCAATTAAACTCTACCTTTTCAAACACTAATTCTTTTTATATATCACAAATTCTGTACCGGAACATATACAAATTTTACAACCACTTGCTTTTGTTCCAAACTCATTCTGTATCATTATTGAAACAGCGATTGAAAAAATGGCTACTCGATACACCAATATCAGAGGCCGACCTCATTATTAAACCTAATTATCAACACCACCGTGTTGACTGAATGATGTAACTTATTGACTGACAGAGCAACTGTCCTTTGACTAACTGACTTTGATTACTTGTTGAACAACTCACCATCTGTCCAACTAACTGTTTTGTAACTGACTCATTGACTAACTAACTTATTGACTAACTGACTATTGACTAACTGACTTGCTGATTGACGACTGACCGACTGACTAAACGACTGACTTGGAATCTCACTCCCCCCACCACTCTCCGGCTCGCGGTTAAATTGTTATAATTTACACTACAGCTAATCCACCAAGGTATTTGAAGAAATATGAAGTTTGCACTATTTTTTTCTCCTCTCTAGGGGTTTTATATCTCCAATGTGTAGCCTAGTATCTAGTAACTCCAGCAAACGCACAGACAATTATGTGTCTATGTTTGCTGTAAGTTATTCCTATATTTAGAAATAATATTTACTGTAATAATGAAATATGATTCTTGTAAATTTTTCTATACTTGTACTTATATTCTTCACTTGTACTTTATTATGTGGAATAAACGTGATTTTGAATTTGAATTTGAATCATCCCTGCTGTGACAGGTAGGGATATCAACCTGACAGTGGAGTCAGCTCATCAAATTATGAGCAGAGCATCTGTAAAATTAGAATGATAATGTTTTTGGCATTTTCAACAATATTCCCACTCAATTGGATTATGAAAAACGCGTCGATCGACCGTCCTATTTCCAGTTTATTCTTTACTGTGTAAGCTTATCTTTGCTTAATCCCCGCTGTGAGAAGCACATGTCAACCTGACAGTCGTGTCGTCGTATCATTTCATCTAATTATGAGCATAGCATCCTTTGTAGCAATATAATGATAATGTTTTTGGCATTTTCAATATTCCTACCCGATTGAATAAGAAAATAGGGATTAGTCCTCTCTTTTCCAGTTACCTACCTTTTGGACAGATATAAATCTTTTCTTCCCCCTACTTTTTTAGAATGATTATAATTATATGTTTGTTAAATAAAATAATTCACTAAACATTTCCTATTGAACCTGTAATATGCTTTATTCATCATTACAATGTGTATCCTATTCTAGCTCATACATTATGTAACACAAATAACCTCAAGAACTGCTCCCACACAGAGGCAATTTAGTCTATGTGGTTTCTATATTCATTCAAAATAGTTGTGTTGTAATTTGTGTGATAACTTACTTGAATAAATTGAATTGAATTGAATCTCAAGTTCAATCCTTGCTATTCTGCATTATCCTTGCCATGCACTCACGTCAACTAAAGTCATCTCATCAAACTATGGACTAGGTATCCTCTGTAACTATATAATGATCATGGATTTGGCATTTTCGACAATATTCCTACCCAATTGAATGACAAAACACGCCGGAATCCTATTTCCAGTCCAATCCTTGCTATTCTGCTTTATCCTCGCCATGCATCTCAAGTCATCCCATCTAACTATGGACTTAGCATTATCTGTAACAATACATCGATCAGATTTGTCATCTTCAACAATATGTGAGCATTCAAAATAAGTCTAATATGAGTTTGCGACGCTTTCTGGCGCGTTATACAAGGTACCTAAAAAATCATAAGTATTCTTCAATTTCAATCAAATTTAACAAACGATATTATACATAAAGAGAATTATAACTCGGTTGTCACTCGTCACAGAGGTTTTAATTTGATACCAATCGCTTAAGAATTTCATTTACTATAACAATGTAAGATGAGTTTTCATGTCCGACGCTTAGTTTTGACGTGAATTGCAAAAAAACTAGAAACGGGACAAAAATTTTCGCCACTCAGAAAGCGTCGCGATCTCATATTGGACTTATTTGGGATGCCCACAGTGGTTCAAAACCATTTCGAGCCATACATCATTTTTTAGGTGCTAGAGGTCTCATTTGTCTGTATGTATGGCACAACAGCCTTAGACTTATAGTCTGTCCAAACAAAGAAGACATTCTAGCAAGATGGGAAAATAACTCCAGCTCGGTCAATATTGATTCAAAATTATCAATTTGTTCTTAAATTGTAGGAAACATTCTGATCTACAATTTGAGACCAAATTTATAAATTTTGAATCATTATTTACCGAGCTGGAACGATTTCCCCATCAAGCCAGAATGTCTTCTTTGCTTGGACTGACTATATCAGCTGGTTGCCAGTTTCATATTCACTCCACTGTACAGCACAGGTGAATTATCATTAACCAGGATAGAGGTGACGTGTAGCAAGCAAGTTGATCCACTCAAGCTTAAATGAATTTATTTGCTAAAAGAAAGAAATTGTACATCTATAAGCTAGCTTCCGTACCCAATTGACGGCACAGAACACCTCTGAATAGCATCCAGTTTATAAGTTAGAGTGTAAAGCATGCTGTACAAGGGGACAGTACTGTCGGCCAGTTGAATATCTATAGCAAATCACAGCTGTTGTTGTTTGACTTAATGACAAGACAAAGGCTGTGATTGGCTACAGATATTCAACTGGCCGACAGTACTGTCCCCGTGTACAGCATGCTTAATGCAACAATTACTATTCCTCCAGAGACGGGAAACGACTGACTATATAGTCTGTCCAAACGAAGAAGAGCCCCTGGCAAGATGGGAAAATAACTCCAGCTTGGTCAATATTTGTTCAAGAATTATCAATTTGGTCTTGATAGTAAATCAAATTGTTTCCTACAGTTTGAGATCAAATTGATAATTTTTGATCAATATTGACCGAGCTTGAGTCATTCTCCCATCTTGCCAGAGGGTCTTGTTTGCTTGGACAGACTAACTTTATTAACGACAAGTCAATCTTCCAAAGGAGCGTTTGTCTACTTTGTCTGGGCTATATTTATTTTGTATTATGTAAATTCTCTTGTGAATAAACAATTCAAATTTGGAATTTTCTGTTGGCACAGAATGGCAGAGCGGCGTCGCGAAGCAGAGGCGGCCGTTAAACTGATGTCGGAAACGTTTTCGCGAATTAGGAGCGACGAGGAGCAAAAGCGGGGTCTGGTGGTGGTGAAGGCGGTGTATGGGCGCATTGTGGTTGGCGGGGGCGGCGCGGGAGGCGGTGTGGAAGACAGCCCCGGGGGTGGCCGAGGGGCGGCAGCAGGTGACGGGCATAGTGACGAGATCATTGACGTGCGGATTCCGTTGCAGTGTCTGGTGAAAAGCTCCAAGCTGGTGTTGCATGATACCTCGAAGGTAGGTTGAGCCAGTACCAATACTGGAATCATACTCCAATTTTGGAAACGAGAGCTTTTCTAGTCAGATACGAAATACGATGTTAATTGCAGACGACAAAAAGCTGTCGAATTTGAACAGCTGATCGTGAATTTGTCGTATGCAATAATTTACGTGGGATTTCCTACAGTCGAACCCCGGTTTAACGTAGCTCAAGAGACCGCGAAAAAAATCGTAGTATCGGGGTATTCTTAAAAACTGGGTTCGTAATATCGGGGTTGAATGAGATAAATATTTGTAATATAGGGGTTCCCTATTGACCCCTATTTAAAGAATATTTCTAGTCCTAACCTCGATTTTACAAACTACGCTGTATTGTACATACAGCAGCCGACACCATACAGACTGTGCATTATTCATAGTAAGCCTATGTAGAATATGTCAAATAAGGTGAGGCTGCGGGTGCTAGATAGTATGTACATAGTTCCACATCTATGTCATATATCACTGTGAACCGTACTGGAAGAGCGATGTCAAGTAACGAAGTAACTGACTTGAGTTATGTGAGAGTAATTATGTTATGACAGAATGCTGGTGCTGTGGGGGAGGGGTGGGTTCGAGAGTCATAGGAAAGTCAGAAAGTGGCCGAAAAACTACTTAACACAGTGGTTACTTTTACATTGAGTGTTATGTAAATTTCAAGGGACCGTGAAAAAAATTAGTTGAATCGGGGATTTCGTAGAATCGAGGTTCGTAAAATCGGGGTTTGTGTTACAGGTATATTACCGTCTAATACTAGTATAAGGCCAGGCGTATGCTGGAACGCATTCATGCCTTCGCACGCAAGCCAGCCAATCACAGTTCTTGTCTTGTCCTCAACAAGAGCTGTGATTGGCTGGCTTGCGTGCGTGTATGAATGCGTCCCAGCATACGCCTGGCCTAATTATGTGTAAGTATTATATTATAGTCTGTCCAAGCAAAGAGTATAATACCCTATTTACGATCACTTGCTGTAAAATGAACAAACTTGCTGCAAGTGTGTGAGCGTGTGTGTAGTAACCTCGGCCACGACAAATCTTAACCTATAAACGAGATAAGTTTAAATGCTTCAAAATCATTGAGAAACAGTTTATCTACAATTTGGCGGCGATACATGAGCATTGCCAATAATTGTATAATATTATTGTATCAACGAGCTTCCTTCCTGTATCAATTCTGGACTGTATCACTTCTGCGTATCAGAAAGCTGCCGTGCAAAGAGAAATATTGATAAACGTTCATTCTATTATCATGAAGAATACATTTTGTGTTGGAGAAAAATGTGAAATTCCACATACTTATAAAGCTTATGTGAAGTTCATATTTGATATTTTTATATATTATGATATGTAAGAATTTAATTTATCATGATATTATCGTTTACTTCTTATTTGTTGTGTGTACGTCTATTCGTGTCTTTCATGAACAAATAAATTTGGAAAACTTATTAGCGGATATTTCAGTACCCCAACTACTGGATTATTATGTATGTATGTCTGGCTCAACAGCCCATGAAGGGCCTAGGCCTACCAGCTGGTGGCCAGTTTCAAATTCACTCTACTATACAGCCTGTCCAAGCCAAGAAGACACGACGGGAAAAACCCGGCCAATACCAGCCCAAAAGCCATAAATTATCAATCAGAACTCACAGTCCCCGAACCAACACTGGCCGAGCCGAAGCCGCCCCTCCACCCCGCCAGAATTCCCTCCCGGCCGGACAGACCATACAGCAAGCAAATAATCATCAACCCGGATAGAGGTAACGTGTGGTTAGCACGTTGATCCTCTCAACCATAAGCCAATTTCAGCAACCAATTGGCGGCGCAGAACACCTCTGAATAACATGCAGTTAATCAGTTAGAGTGTAATACAACAATTACTATTCCTCCAGAAACGGGAAACGACTGACTGTCTTTACTAACGACAGCCAATCTCCCAAAGGAGGGAGACTGGATTATTATAATGATAATCAATTTGAACCTCCAAATATCGCTATATAAATAGAGCAAAGGACTTCTGCCACTGCAAAAATTTATTTATTTGTGTGTTACAGAGCCAGTTGCCAGGGTTCTACGATCCGTGCGTGGGCGAGGACAAGTCGCTGTTTGTGCAATACCTGTTTCACAACCATTTACACGAAGTAACCGTTGCCGACAAGGATCCGCTCATGATACCCAAACATTGTGAGTCATCAAATTGATAAATGAAACATTATTATTCTTATTCCGAAGAGGAAACCCCTCCCTTTTTTGTTCGGCAATACTAGATAGTTGAGTTATCGCCGAAAAGTGACGTAGTTTAATCAGCCTCTTGTACTGAATGCAGCCTACGATAGTCTGTCCAAACGAAGAAGACATTCTGGTAAGATGGTAAAACGACTACAGCTCGGTTAATATTGATAAAATAACTGTACATTTTGTCTCAAATTGTAGATCAGAATGTTTCCTACAATTTGAGACCAAATTTCCATTTTTTGAACCAATATTGACCGAGCTGTAGTCATTTTCGCATCTTGCCAGAATGTGTTCTTTGCTTGGACTGACTATAACAGAGATTTATAATACTGTAACAACTGAAACCGGTATCTCTTTATATTTCAATTGCATGTTAGCGTTTAGTCGTTTTTAAATATATTTTTAAAATACTAATAAATAATTGTTTACTAGTAATTGTATAATACTAATAAATAAATTGTATTCAACAGAAAGAAACGAATAATTCGATCGCAATTATTACACGTAGCTGTGAAATATATAAACAAGTATGCATATTTTAAACCCAAATTTTAAAACCATCCGTATATCCCGTAGCTTCCAACTTATTCAAGCTTAGTCTGTCCAAGCAAAGAAGACATTCTGGCAAGATGGCCAAATGACACCAACTCGGTCAATATTGTTTGGAAAATTATACATTTTAAATTTATACATTATAAATTATACATTCTCAAATTGTAGGAACCAAAAATTTGTGATTTTTGAAGGAATTTTGTCCAAGCTGGAGTTATTTCCTCATCTTGCTAGAATGTCTTCTTTGCTTGGACAGACTACACCAATGCACGATATTTTGTACTATTTATGTATTTACGATCACTCGAGACCAAATAAACAACTTTTTTTGCGAGTGTGTGCGTGAAGTTTTAGGTCTTCTTCTATGCGAAACTGTCGGTCTCATCGGAACAGCTGACTCTTGTCTGGAGCTGTGATTGGCTACAGCTGTTCAATTGGCTAGACCGATTTGCATTGTAAAAGACCTACCATTTCACGCAAAAAGTTTGTTTATTTTGTCTGAAGCTATAGTGAATAGGGTACACGTAGATTGTGCAATGAAACATTTTGTTCATATTACATTATTTATCAAAATGACAAATTAATTCTTAATTCTTTTTTAATGACAATAAAAAATTTATTAAACTGTTTCCATTAATTTTTATGATGTAATTTCTTATGTCTGTTGATTTGGATATGTATATTGAACTCATGTTATTGTTGAAAATGATTAATTTTACTGATCCGACCAATGGGTCATTTATATTATGTTTGGCTGTATTGAAATTGTTCTATGGGTGAAGAAAGCAAATTGACAATGGAATAATGTATTCAGGATAAAAAAAATTTCTTCGAATTTTCATGTTTTGAATGATTTTTCATGCACTAATAGATGGTTTGTTTGCATTTTCAGCACACAGAATTCCTGCAACGTGACAGAAAGCGCGCAGCGCAATAAGAACAAAGACAGTGATAGTCGTGTTTGTGGCAGTTAGACGCACCACAATCCACCACTGCAACTGCATAATTGCACTGCTGCAAGTGCAACCCCCATTTATTTAAATACAATATTGTAATATAAGAAGTGCATGCTTGCGCAGTTGTAATTGTGCAATTGTAATAATAGAATTGCAGTAATCTAATAGCGATTGCATAACAGGATTCTGAATGCATTATTTTGAAAGTGTAGTTGCAGTGGTTTGGTGCTCCTGTAGTCAAAGCGTAGATCAGCTAAAAATTATCTTATTGCACCAGTTACCCGTCTGTTACTGGCTGAATCTATTCTATTTTGTTTTGTCATTATTTGTATAACTACTGTAAACTTTGACCGTTGAAAATAAATTGTGAAACTGTGTGTGTGTGTGGGCTGATTACAATATCCTGATATCCCGTCTTTTTTTGTTTATCCAATTCTTGAAATGCTAGTAATACAGGATGTTTCAGAAGGAATGTGCAATACTTCTCAGGCTGATTCCTTACACCAAGTAGACAAAAAAGTTTCATGGGACCAACCCCCAAAAACGCTTTGTTATGGAGATAACAATGGCAGAAAATTGAGATTTTTCAAAAAAGACTATTTTTCTAATTTTTTAGAGGCTTTATTGAGGGTTTAAAATAATCAATTCCTATGTAAAATTAGCTGAGGAATTCAATGAAACCAGTTCCAAGTTTGTCACTTTAACGGTTATCGAGATAGTTGGAAAAATATGCTAAAAAATGCAATTTTCCAACAATAAGAGTTATAACTGGATACGGAATTATAAAATTGTATTTTTTATCAAGTTGAAGAGAGTCGGATTCTAAAGAAAAAGTTAAATGGCGGCGATTGTGTAAATCTTACCCAAATCTCAGTAATGGCGATCAAAAATAGCAAAATTGCTACTAAACACAAATTCGTCACTTGTCCTATATGTTTTGTCAATTTTGCGATTTATGATTGCAAAAAATCATTTACTTACTTACTTGGGGATAATTTCATCCGCTACAATTTGAGTCCAAGTAGACCTTTCTTTCTTGTAAAGTGTTTACGAACTAGATCAGTAAAAAGATATCCTTGTATTTCAAAACCCCTATTTTTGGGGAATATTGTCTCAAAAATAAGTTAAACGAGCTTGTATTAAAATTTCCTCTGGTAAGAATATCTGTTGAATCAATTTCTAGCAGATAAGTCACTTACCGACCTGAATTTTTGTCATGTTTGAAAGTAAGGACCCTTTAAGGATCTCAATCTAAGGATACCTCTAACTATTGTAAAAGTCATCGGATCCCAAAAATCCATAGCTCATTATTTTTAGCTCACCAAGGCGGTTTAAATTCGTATATAATATGTTAAATTCGGTCAAAATTGAGAAAAATAATTTATGAGAGAATATAGACTTTTCCATCATATATGAAAAAAACGGTAATTTTTTGCTTACAAATGAGTATATCTTCCAAGTCCTTTGAGATAAAAAATTGAAATTATCATAAAAATGTAGAGAAATTCTTCCTCTTTAATATCCTATGAATCACTTTTATGGCATCACTCATTTAAGATAGTTAAATCAACTTGAATAAATTTTGAAATTCCATACATTCAGTTTTTAAGGATAGTCAGATTATCAATGGACTCTAATTTAAGTTTGTTTGATGGTGCAAAGGTTTATGAGACATATTATGGTACATATTATTCCCTACAATTTGAGCCTGATAACGTGTTTTTTCTTGCTCCAAACTTGATTTTGAGTCTATTGATTGCCTGACAAGCCATTAAAAAACTGAATGTATGGAATTTCAAAATTTATTCAAGTTGATTTAACTATCTTAAATGTGTGATGCCATAAAGGTGATTCATAGGATATTAAAGAGGAAGAATTTCTTCACATTTTCATGGTAATTTCAGTTTTTTATCTCAAAGGACTTGGAAGATATACTCATTTGTAAGCTAAAAATGACAGTTTTTTCGTATATGATGGAAAAGTCGATATTCTCTCATAAATTATTTTTCTCAATTTTGACCGAATTTAACATATTATATATGAATTTAAGCCGCCTTGATGAGCTGAAAATAATGAGCTATAGCTTTTTGAGATCCGATGACTTTTACAATAGTTAGAGGTATCCTTAGATTGAGATCCTTAAAGGGTCATTACTTTCAAACATGACAAAAATTCAGGTTGGTAAGTGACTTATCTGCTAGAAATTGATTCAAGAGATATTCTTACCAGAGAAAATTTTAATACAAGCTCGTTTAACTTTTTTTTTGAGACAATATTCCCCAAAAATAGGGGTTTTGAAATACAAGGATATCTTTTTACTGACCTAGTTCGGAAACACTATACAAGAAAGAAAGGTCTACTTGGACTCAAATTGTAGCAGATATAAGTATCCCCAGAGGGATTTTGAATCACACAATTCAAATTAATACGTCAGAAGATCTAAGCAAACAAAAACTAAAAATACACAAATTCTCGGTTTTATCAAAAATTAACCTCTTTTCTGAAAAATCATTACTCGGTTTCAAATAAAGATAAAGAAATGAATTTGGTATTATTCTCTTGGAAATTTAATTTACTGAAAAATAGATTAATGATTTTTTACGTCCGACGCTTTGTTTTGATGTAAATCGTGATAGACTAGAAATGGAACCGAAATTTTGGCCGCCATATTGAATTACAAAAAATGCTCAAATTTTACAGCTTGGCATCACTCGGATTCAGAATCTACACATCAGAATCCATCATAATCGATCAAAAAATCAACGACATATCACAAAAAAAGGTTAGTTCCATTGGCTAGAGTCAAAGAGGTGTAAGCTACAACTTGGAAGAAAAGGGATGTAAGTGCATGTAGGCTCTCATTCATTCATCATTATAAGAATGGAAATATATGATAAAAACGTTTTTAATAAATGTAGTGCATAGAGAAAACTCCGGCTAACTCACTGATGTAATCAATTACATTTTTTTGATAGTTTTGGATTTTACATTGGCATTTGAAGTTTGAATGCAATTATCTCGAAACTAGGTTAGAGTCACTTACATCCCTTTGCTTCTAAGCGACTGACTTGTCCTATGTTTTGTCAATTTTGCGATTATTGATTGCAAAAAATCATTTACTTACTTACTTGTTTGTGTGTCAGTTTGGGTTCGGTTCATGTTCTAAAGAATTGTCTGTTTCAATGAAACGATCATAATTTCGACATTCTGAACAACATTGCCACTCAATTGATTCAGAAAACATGCATTAGCCTTTCTATTTCAAGTTTATGTTAAGTTTTATAACATTTATATCTCTTTAAAGTTGGAATATTTAGATTGCTGGCTTATTTTGCTAATTATCTTGATAACCATTGAAGTTACAAACTTTTGACTGGTTTCATTCGATTTCTCAGTTCATTTTACATAAGAATTGATTACTATATGACTCTCTCAAGGTCGCTCAGGATTCATAGTAGCTATCTTATCATACTACTTTCTTGTCTGTTTCTGTCACCTTGCAATCTCAATTTGTGACGTTCAGGTGCGTTTTAGACAAAAAAGTCGCTGAACATCTCTTGTTCAGAATTTGATTTGCTACGATTTGATATGGTTAAAAGTTCATAACGTTGAAAAAACATTTATACCATTTATATCCTTCAAAAGTTGGAACATTCAAATTTCTTTGTGTTCTATAGAATTGTATGTATCAATGAAACAATCATAATTTCGACATTCTGAACAACATTGCCACTCAATTGATTCAGAAAACATGCTTTAGTCCTCTTGTTTTCAGTTTATTACTTGTTATATAGAATTTAACCTGTTTTGATAAGAAGTCAATATGAATGTTCTCTTCTAATTATCAGCATAACATTCTCTGTACGAATAATATGATCATGTATTTGACATTTTGAACAACATTCCCACTCAATTGATTCAGAAAACATGCATTAGTACTTCTATTTCAAGTTTATGTTAAGTTTTATAAAATTTATATCTCTTTAAATTTAAAGTTGGAATATTCAGATTGCTGGCTTATTTTGCTAATTATCTTGATAACCATTGAAGTTACAAACTTTTGACTGGTTTCATTCGATTTCTCAGCTCATTTTACATAAGAATTGATTACTATATGACTCTCCCAAGGTCGCTCAGGATTTATAGTAGCTATCTTATCATACTACTTTCTTGTCTGTTTCTGTCACATTTCAATCTCAATTTGTGACGTTTAGGTGCGTTTTAGACAAAAAAGTCACTGAACATTTTTTGTTCAGAATTCAATTTGCTACAATTTAATATGGTTAAAAGTTCATAAAATTGGAAAAAAATTTTCACCATTTCTACCCTTCAAAAGTTGGAACATTCAAATTTCTTTGTGTTCTATAGAATTGTATGTATCAATGAAACAATCATAATTTCGACAATCTGAACAACATTGCCACTCAATTGATTCAGAAAACATGCTTTAGTCCTCTTGTTTTCAGTTTATTACTTGTTATATAGAATTTAACCTGTTTTGATAAGAAGTCAATATGAATGTTCTCTTCTAATTATCAGCATAACATTCTCTGTACGAATAATATGATCATGTATTTGACATTTTGAACAACATTCCCACTCAATTGATTCAGAAAACATGCATTAGTACTTCTATTCAAAGTTTATGTTAAGTTTTATAAAATTTATATCTCTTTAAATTTAAAGTTGGAATATTCAGATTGCTGGCTTATTTTGCTAATTATCTTGATAACCATTGAAGTTACAAACTTTTGACTGGTTTCATTCGATTTCTCAGCTCATTTTACATAAGAATTGATTACTATATGACTCTCCCAAGGTCGCTCAGGATTTATAGTAGCTATCTTATCATACTACTTTCTTGTCTGTTTCTGTCACATTTCAATCTCAATTTGTGACGTTTAGGTGCGTTTTAGACAAAAAAGTCACTGAACATTTTTTGTTCAGAATTCAATTTGCTACAATTAAATATGGTTAAAAGTTCATAAAATTGGAAAAAATTTTCACCATTTCTACCCTTCAAAAGTTGGAACATTCAAATTTCTTTGTGTTCTATAGAATTGTATGTATCAATGAAACAATCATAATTTCGACAATCTGAACAACATTGCCACTCAATTGATTCAGAAAACATGCTTTAGTCCTCTTGTTTTCAGTTTATTACTTGTTATATAGAATTTAACCTGTTTTGATAAGAAGTCAATATGAATGTTCTCTTCTAATTATCAGCATAACATTCTCTGTACGAATAATATGATCATGTATTTGACATTTTGAACAACATTCCCACTCAATTGATTCAGAAAACATGCATTAGTACTTCTATTCAAAGTTTATGTTAAGTTTTATAAAATTTATATCTCTTTAAATTTAAAGTTGGAATATTCAGATTGCTGGCTTATTTTGCTAATTATCTTGATAACCATTGAAGTTACAAACTTTTGACTGGTTTCATTCGATTTCTCAGCTCATTTTACATAAGAATTGATTACTATATGACTCTCCCAAGGTCGCTCAGGATTTATAGTAGCTATCTTATCATACTACTTTCTTGTCTGTTTCTGTCACATTTCAATCTCAATTTGTGACGTTTAGGTGCGTTTTAGACAAAAAAGTCACTGAACATTTTTTGTTCAGAATTCAATTTGCTACAATTTAATATGGTTAAAAGTTCATAAAATTGGAAAAAATTTTCACCATTTCTACCCTTCAAAAGTTGGAACATTCAAATTTCTTTGTGTTCTATAGAATTGTATGTATCAATGAAACAATCATAATTTCGACAATCTGAACAACATTGCCACTCAATTGATTCAGAAAACATGCTTTAGTCCTCTTGTTTTCAGTTTATTACTTGTTATATAGAATTTAACCTGTTTTGATAAGAAGTCAATATGAATGTTCTCTTCTAATTATCAGCATAACATTCTCTGTACGAATAATATGATCATGTATTTGACATTTTGAACAACATTCCCACTCAATTGATTCAGAAAACATGCATTAGTACTTCTATTCAAAGTTTATGTTAAGTTTTATAAAATTTATATCTCTTTAAATTTAAAGTTGGAATATTCAGATTGCTGGCTTATTTTGCTAATTATCTTGATAACCATTGAAGTTACAAACTTTTGACTGGTTTCATTCGATTTCTCAGCTCATTTTACATAAGAATTGATTACTATATGACTCTCCCAAGGTCGCTCAGGATTTATAGTAGCTATCTTATCATACTACTTTCTTGTCTGTTTCTGTCACATTTCAATCTCAATTTGTGACGTTTAGGTGCGTTTTAGACAAAAAAGTCACTGAACATTTTTTGTTCAGAATTCAATTTGCTACAATTTAATATGGTTAAAAGTTCATAAAATTGGAAAAAATTTTCACCATTTCTACCCTTCAAAAGTTGGAACATTCAAATTTCTTTGTGTTCTATAGAATTGTATGTATCAATGAAACAATCATAATTTCGACAATCTGAACAACATTGCCACTCAATTGATTCAGAAAACATGCTTTAGTCCTCTTGTTTTCAGTTTATTACTTGTTATATAGAATTTAACCTGTTTTGATAAGAAGTCAATATGAATGTTCTCTTCTAATTATCAGCATAACATTCTCTGTACGAATAATATGATCATGTATTTGACATTTTGAACAACATTCCCACTCAATTGATTCAGAAAACATGCATTAGTACTTCTATTCAAAGTTTATGTTAAGTTTTATAAAATTTATATCTCTTTAAATTTAAAGTTGGAATATTCAGATTGCTGGCTTATTTTGCTAATTATCTTGATAACCATTGAAGTTACAAACTTTTGACTGGTTTCATTCGATTTCTCAGCTCATTTTACATAAGAATTGATTACTATATGACTCTCCCAAGGTCGCTCAGGATTTATAGTAGCTATCTTATCATACTACTTTCTTGTCTGTTTCTGTCACATTTCAATCTCAATTTGTGACGTTTAGGTGCGTTTTAGACAAAAAAGTCACTGAACATTTTTTGTTCAGAATTCAATTTGCTACAATTAAATATGGTTAAAAGTTCATAAAATTGGAAAAAATTTTCACCATTTCTACCCTTCAAAAGTTGGAACATTCAAATTTCTTTGTGTTCTATAGAATTGTATGTATCAATGAAACAATCATAATTTCGACAATCTGAACAACATTGCCACTCAATTGATTCAGAAAACATGCTTTAGTCCTCTTGTTTTCAGTTTATTACTTGTTATATAGAATTTAACCTGTTTTGATAAGAAGTCAATATGAATGTTCTCTTCTAATTATCAGCATAACATTCTCTGTACGAATAATATGATCATGTATTTGACATTTTGAACAACATTCCCACTCAATTGATTCAGAAAACATGCATTAGTACTTCTATTCAAAGTTTATGTTAAGTTTTATAAAATTTATATCTCTTTAAATTTAAAGTTGGAATATTCAGATTGCTGGCTTATTTTGCTAATTATCTTGATAACCATTGAAGTTACAAACTTTTGACTGGTTTCATTCGATTTCTCAGCTCATTTTACATAAGAATTGATTACTATATGACTCTCCCAAGGTCGCTCAGGATTTATAGTAGCTATCTTATCATACTACTTTCTTGTCTGTTTCTGTCACATTTCAATCTCAATTTGTGACGTTTAGGTGCGTTTTAGACAAAAAAGTCACTGAACATTTTTGTTCAGAATTCAATTTGCTACAATTTAATATGGTTAAAAGTTCATAAAATTGGAAAAAATTTTCACCATTTCTACCCTTCAAAAGTTGGAACATTCAAATTTCTTTGTGTTCTATAGAATTGTATGTATCAATGAAACAATCATAATTTCGACAATCTGAACAACATTGCCACTCAATTGATTCAGAAAACATGCTTTAGTCCTCTTGTTTTCAGTTTATTACTTGTTATATAGAATTTAACCTGTTTTGATAAGAAGTCAATATGAATGTTCTCTTCTAATTATCAGCATAACATTCTCTGTACGAATAATATGATCATGTATTTGACATTTTGAACAACATTCCCACTCAATTGATTCAGAAAACATGCATTAGTACTTCTATTCCAAGTTTATGTTAAGTTTTATAAAATTTATATCTCTTTAAATTTAAAGTTGGAATATTCAGATTGCTGGCTTATTTTGCTAATTATCTTGATAACCATTGAAGTTACAAACTTTTGACTGGTTTCATTCGATTTCTCAGCTCATTTTACATAAGAATTGATTACTATATGACTCTCCCAAGGTCGCTCAGGATTTATAGTAGCTATCTTATCATACTACTTTCTTGTCTGTTTCTGTCACATTTCAATCTCAATTTGTGACGTTTAGGTGCGTTTTAGACAAAAAAGTCACTGAACATTTTTGTTCAGAATTCAATTTGCTACAATTTAATATGGTTAAAAGTTCATAAAATTGGAAAAAATTTTCACCATTTCTACCCTTCAAAAGTTGGAACATTCAAATTTCTTTGTGTTCTATAGAATTGTATGTATCAATGAAACAATCATAATTTCGACAATCTGAACAACATTGCCACTCAATTGATTCAGAAAACATGCTTTAGTCCTCTTGTTTTCAGTTTATTACTTGTTATATAGAATTTAACCTGTTTTGATAAGAAGTCAATATGAATGTTCTCTTCTAATTATCAGCATAACATTCTCTGTACGAATAATATGATCATGTATTTGACATTTTGAACAACATTCCCACTCAATTGATTCAGAAAACATGCATTAGTACTTCTATTTCAAGTTTATGTTAAGTTTTATAAAATTTATATCTCTTTAAATTTAAAGTTGGAATATTCAGATTGCTGGCTTATTTTGCTAATTATCTTGATAACCATTGAAGTTACAAACTTTTGACTGGTTTCATTCGATTTCTCAGCTCATTTTACATAAGAATTGATTACTATATGACTCTCCCAAGGTCGCTCAGGATTTATAGTAGCTATCTTATCATACTACTTTCTTGTCTGTTTCTGTCACATTTCAATCTCAATTTGTGACGTTTAGGTGCGTTTTAGACAAAAAAGTCACTGAACATTTTTTGTTCAGAATTCAATTTGCTACAATTTAATATGGTTAAAAGTTCATAAAATTGGAAAAAATTTTCACCATTTCTACCCTTCAAAAGTTGGAACATTCAAATTTCTTTGTGTTCTATAGAATTGTATGTATCAATGAAACAATCATAATTTCGACAATCTGAACAACATTGCCACTCAATTGATTCAGAAAACATGCTTTAGTCCTCTTGTTTTCAGTTTATTACTTGTTATATAGAATTTAACCTGTTTTGATAAGAAGTCAATATGAATGTTCTCTTCTAATTATCAGCATAACATTCTCTGTACGAATAATATGATCATGTATTTGACATTTTGAACAACATTCCCACTCAATTGATTCAGAAAACATGCATTAGTACTTCTATTCAAAGTTTATGTTAAGTTTTATAAAATTTATATCTCTTTAAATTTAAAGTTGGAATATTCAGATTGCTGGCTTATTTTGCTAATTATCTTGATAACCATTGAAGTTACAAACTTTTGACTGGTTTCATTCGATTTCTCAGCTCATTTTACATAAGAATTGATTACTATATGACTCTCCCAAGGTCGCTCAGGATTTATAGTAGCTATCTTATCATACTACTTTCTTGTCTGTTTCTGTCACATTTCAATCTCAATTTGTGACGTTTAGGTGCGTTTTAGACAAAAAAGTCACTGAACATTTTTTGTTCAGAATTCAATTTGCTACAATTTAATATGGTTAAAAGTTCATAAAATTGGAAAAAATTTTCACCATTTCTACCCTTCAAAAGTTGGAACATTCAAATTTCTTTGTGTTCTATAGAATTGTATGTATCAATGAAACAATCATAATTTCGACAATCTGAACAACATTGCCACTCAATTGATTCAGAAAACATGCTTTAGTCCTCTTGTTTTCAGTTTATTACTTGTTATATAGAATTTAACCTGTTTTGATAAGAAGTCAATATGAATGTTCTCTTCTAATTATCAGCATAACATTCTCTGTACGAATAATATGATCATGTATTTGACATTTTGAACAACATTCCCACTCAATTGATTCAGAAAACATGCATTAGTACTTCTATTTCAAGTTTATGTTAAGTTTTATAAAATTTATATCTCTTTAAATTTAAAGTTGGAATATTCAGATTGCTGGCTTATTTTGCTAATTATCTTGATAACCATTGAAGTTACAAACTTTTGACTGGTTTCATTCGATTTCTCAGCTCATTTTACATAAGAATTGATTACTATATGACTCTCCCAAGGTCGCTCAGGATTTATAGTAGCTATCTTATCATACTACTTTCTTGTTTGTTTCTGTCACATTTCAATCTCAATTTGTGACGTTTAGGTGCGTTTTAGACAAAAAAGTCACTGAACATTTTTTGTTCAGAATTCAATTTGCTACAATTTAATATGGTTAAAAGTTCATAAATTGGAAAAAAATTTTCACCATTTCTACCCTTCAAAAGTTGGAACATTCAAATTTCTTTGTGTTCTATAGAATTGTATGTATCAATGAAACAATCATAATTTCGACAATCTGAACAACATTGCCACTCAATTGATTCAGAAAACATGCTTTAGTCCTCTTGTTTTCAGTTTATTACTTGTTATATAGAATTTAACCTGTTTTGATAAGAAGTCAATATGAATGTTCTCTTCTAATTATCAGCATAACATTCTCTGTACGAATAATATGATCATGTATTTGACATTTTGAACAACATTCCCACTCAATTGATTCAGAAAACATGCATTAGTACTTCTATTTCAAAGTTTATGTTAAGTTTTATAAAATTTATATCTCTTTAAAGTTGGAATATTCAGATTGCTGGCTTATTTTGCTAATTATCTTGATAACCATTGAAGTTACAAACTTTTGACTGGTTTCATTCGATTTCTCAGCTCATTTTACATAAGAATTGATTACTATATGACTCTCCCAAGGTCGCTCAGGATTTATAGTAGCTATCTTATCATACTATTTTCTTGTTTGTTTCTGTCACATTTCAATCTCAATTTGTGACGTTTAGGTGCGTTTTAGACAAAAAAGTCACTGAACATTTTTTGTTCAGAATTCAATTTGCTACAATTTAATATGGTTAAAAGTTCATAAAATTGGAAAAAAATTTTCACCATTTCTACCCTTCAAAAGTTGGAACATTCAAATTTCTTTGTGTTCTATAGAATTGTATGTATCAATGAAACAATCATAATTTCGACAATCTGAACAACATTGCCACTCAATTGATTCAGAAAACATGCTTTAGTCCTCTTGTTTTCAGTTTATTACTTGTTATATAGAATTTAACCTGTTTTGATAAGAAGTCAATATGAATGTTCTCTTCTAATTATCAGCATAACATTCTCTGTACGAATAATATGATCATGTATTTGACATTTTGAACAACATTCCCACTCAATTAATTCAGAAAACATGCATTAGTACTTCTATTTCAAGTTTATGTTAAGTTTTATAAAATTTATATCTCTTTAAAGTTGGAATATTCAGATTGCTGGCTTATTTTGCTAATTATCTTGATAACCATTGAAGTTACAAACTTTTGACTGGTTTCATTCGATTTCTCAGCTCATTTTACATAAGAATTGATTACTATATGACTCTCCCAAGGTCGCTCAGGATTTATAGTAGCTATCTTATCATACTATTTTCTTGTTTGTTTCTGTCACATTTCAATCTCAATTTGTGACGTTTAGGTGCGTTTTAGACAAAAAAGTCACTGAACATTTTTGTTCAGAATTCAATTTGCTACAATTTAATATGGTTAAAAGTTCATAAAATTGGAAAAAAATTTTCACCATTTCTACCCTTCAAAAGTTGGAACATTCAAATTTCTTTGTGTTCTATAGAATTGTATGTATCAATGAAACAATCATAATTTCGACAATCTGAACAACATTGCCACTCAATTGATTCAGAAAACATGCTTTAGTCCTCTTGTTTTCAGTTTATTACTTGTTATATAGAATTTAACCTGTTTTGATAAGAAGTCAATATGAATGTTCTCTTCTAATTATCAGCATAACATTCTCTGTACGAATAATATGATCATGTATTTGACATTTTGAACAACATTCCCACTCAATTGATTCAGAAAACATGCATTAGTACTTCTATTTCAAGTTTATGTTAAGTTTTATAAAATTTATATCTCTTTAAAGTTGGAATATTCAGATTGCTGGCTTATTTTGCTAATTATCTTGATAACCATTGAAGTTACAAACTTTTGACTGGTTTCATTCGATTTCTCAGCTCATTTTACATAAGAATTGATTACTATATGACTCTCCCAAGGTCGCTCAGGATTTATAGTAGCTATCTTATCATACTATTTTCTTGTTTGTTTCTGTCACATTTCAATCTCAATTTGTGACGTTTAGGTGCGTTTTAGACAAAAAAGTCACTGAACATTTTTTGTTCAGAATTCAATTTGCTACAATTTAATATGGTTAAAAGTTCATAAAATTGGAAAAAAATTTTCACCATTTCTACCCTTCAAAAGTTGGAACATTCAAATTTCTTTGTGTTCTATAGAATTGTATGTATCAATGAAACAATCATAATTTCGACAATCTGAACAACATTGCCACTCAATTGATTCAGAAAACATGCTTTAGTCCTCTTGTTTTCAGTTTATTACTTGTTATATAGAATTTAACCTGTTTTGATAAGAAGTCAATATGAATGTTCTCTTCTAATTATCAGCATAACATTCTCTGTACGAATAATATGATCATGTATTTGACATTTTGAACAACATTCCCACTCAATTGATTCAGAAAACATGCATTAGTACTTCTATTTCAAGTTTATGTTAAGTTTTATAAAATTTATATCTCTTTAAAGTTGGAATATTCAGATTGCTGGCTTATTTTGCTAATTATCTTGATAACCATTGAAGTTACAAACTTTTGACTGGTTTCATTCGATTTCTCAGCTCATTTTACATAAGAATTGATTACTATATGACTCTCCCAAGGTCGCTCAGGATTTATAGTAGCTATCTTATCATACTATTTTCTTGTTTGTTTCTGTCACATTTCAATCTCAATTTGTGACGTTTAGGTGCGTTTTAGACAAAAAAGTCACTGAACATTTTTTGTTCAGAATTCAATTTGCTACAATTTAATATGGTTAAAAGTTCATAAAATTGGAAAAAAAATTTTCACCATTTCTACCCTTCAAAAGTTGGAACATTCAAATTTCTTTGTGTTCTATAGAATTGTATGTATCAATGAAACAATCATAATTTCGACAATCTGAACAACATTGCCACTCAATTGATTCAGAAAACATGCTTTAGTCCTCTTGTTTTCAGTTTATTACTTGTTATATAGAATTTAACCTGTTTTGATAAGAAGTCAATATGAATGTTCTCTTCTAATTATCAGCATAACATTCTCTGTACGAATAATATGATCATGTATTTGACATTTTGAACAACATTCTCACTCAATTGATTCAGAAAACATGCATTAGTACTTCTATTTCAAGTTTATGTTAAGTTTTATAAAATTTATATCTCTTTAAAGTTGGAATATTCAGATTGCTGGCTTATTTTGCTAATTATCTTGATAACCATTGAAGTTTACAAACTTTTGACTGGTTTCATTCGATTTCTCAGCTCATTTTACATAAGAATTGATTACTATATGACTCTCCCAAGGTCGCTCAGGATTTATAGTAGCTATCTTATCATACTATTTTCTTGTTTGTTTCTGTCACATTTCAATCTCAATTTGTGACGTTTAGGTGCGTTTTTAGACAAAAAAGTCACTGAACATTTTTTGTTCAGAATTCAATTTGCTACAATTTAATATGGTTAAAAGTTCATAAAATTGGAAAAAAATTTTCACCATTTCTACCCTTCAAAAGTTGGAACATTCAAATTTCTTTGTGTTCTATAGAATTGTATGTATCAATGAAACAATCATAATTTCGACAATCTGAACAACATTGCCACTCAATTGATTCAGAAAACATGCTTTAGTCCTCTTGTTTTCAGTTTATTACTTGTTATATAGAATTTAACCTGTTTTGATAAGAAGTCAATATGAATGTTCTCTTCTAATTATCAGCATAACATTCTCTGTACGAATAATATGATCATGTATTTGACATTTTGAACAACATTCCCACTCAATTGATTCAGAAAACATGCATTAGTACTTCTATTTCAAGTTTATGTTAAGTTTTATAAAATTTATATCTCTTTAAAGTTGGAATATTCAGATTGCTGGCTTATTTTGCTAATTATCTTGATAACCATTGAAGTTACAAACTTTTGACTGGTTTCATTCGATTTCTCAGCTCATTTTACATAAGAATTGATTACTATATGACTCTCCCAAGGTCGCTCAGGATTTATAGTAGCTATCTTATCATACTATTTTCTTGTTTGTTTCTGTCACATTTCAATCTCAATTTGTGACGTTTAGGTGCGTTTTAGACAAAAAAGTCACTGAACATTTTTTGTTCAGAATTCATTTGCTACAATTTAATATGGTTAAAAGTTCATAAAATTGGAAAAAATTTTTCACCATTTCTACCCTTCAAAAGTTGGAACATTCAAATTTCTTTGTGTTCTATAGAATTGTATGTATCAATGAAACAATCATAATTTCGACAATCTGAACAACATTGCCACTCAATTGATTCAGAAAACATGCTTTAGTCCTCTTGTTTTCAGTTTATTACTTGTTATATAGAATTTAACCTGTTTTGATAAGAAGTCAATATGAATGTTCTCTTCTAATTATCAGCATAACATTCTCTGTACGAATAATATGATCATGTATTTGACATTTTGAACAACATTCTCACTCAATTGATTCAGAAAACATGCATTAGTACTTCTATTTCAAGTTTATGTTAAGTTTTATAAAATTTATATCTCTTTAAAGTTGGAATATTCAGATTGCTGGCTTATTTTGCTAATTATCTTGATAACCATTGAAGTTTCAAACTTTTGACTGGTTTCATTCGATTTCTCAGCTCATTTTACATAAGAATTGATTACTATATGATTCTCCCAAGGTCGCTCAGGATTTATAGTAGCTATCTTATCATACTATTTTCTTGTTTGTTTCTGTCACATTTCAATCTCAATTTGTGACGTTTAGGTGCGTTTTAGACAAAAAAGTCACTGAACATTTTTTGTTCAGAATTCAATTTGCTACAATTTAATATGGTTAAAAGTTCATAAAATTGGAAAAAAATTTTCACCATTTCTACCCTTCAAAAGTTGGAACATTCAAATTTCTTTGTGTTCTATAGAATTGTATGTATCAATGAAACAATCATAATTTCGACAATCTGAACAACATTGCCACTCAATTGATTCAGAAAACATGCTTTAGTCCTCTTGTTTTCAGTTTATTACTTGTTATATAGAATTTAACCTGTTTTGATAAGAAGTCAATATGAATGTTCTCTTCTAATTATCAGCATAACATTCTCTGTACGAATAATATGATCATGTATTTGACATTTTGAACAACATTCCCACTCAATTGATTCAGAAAACATGCATTAGTACTTCTATTTCAAGTTTATGTTAAGTTTTATAAAATTTATATCTCTTTAAAGTTGGAATATTCAGATTGCTGGCTTATTTTGCTAATTATCTTGATAACCATTGAAGTTACAAACTTTTGACTGGTTTCATTCGATTTCTCAGCTCATTTTACATAAGAATTGATTACTATATGACTCTCCCAAGGTCGCTCAGGATTTATAGTAGCTATCTTATCATACTATTTTCTTGTTTGTTTCTGTCACATTTCAATCTCAATTTGTGACGTTTAGGTGCGTTTTAGACAAAAAAGTCACTGAACATTTTTTGTTCAGAATTCAATTTGCTACAATTTAATATGGTTAAAAGTTCATAAAATTGGAAAAAAATTTTCACCATTTCTACCCTTCAAAAGTTGGAACATTCAAATTTCTTTGTGTTCTATAGAATTGTATGTATCAATGAAACAATCATAATTTCGACAATCTGAACAACATTGCCACTCAATTGATTCAGAAAACATGCTTTAGTCCTCTTGTTTTCAGTTTATTACTTGTTATATAGAATTTAACCTGTTTTGATAAGAAGTCAATATGAATGTTCTCTTCTAATTATCAGCATAACATTCTCTGTACGAATAATATGATCATGTATTTGACATTTTGAACAACATTCCCACTCAATTGATTCAGAAAACATGCATTAGTACTTCTATTTCAAGTTTATGTTAAGTTTTATAAAATTTATATCTCTTTAAAGTTGGAATATTCAGATTGCTGGCTTATTTTGCTAATTATCTTGATAACCATTGAAGTTACAAACTTTTGACTGGTTTCATTCGATTTCTCAGCTCATTTTACATAAGAATTGATTACTATATGACTCTCCCAAGGTCGCTCAGGATTTATAGTAGCTATCTTATCATACTATTTTCTTGTTTGTTTCTGTCACATTTCAATCTCAATTTGTGACGTTTAGGTGCGTTTTAGACAAAAAAGTCACTGAACATTTTTGTTCAGAATTCAATTTGCTACAATTTAATATGGTTAAAAGTTCATAAAATTGGAAAAAAATTTTCACCATTTCTACCCTTCAAAAGTTGGAACATTCAAATTTCTTTGTGTTCTATAGAATTGTATGTATCAATGAAACAATCATAATTTCGACAATCTGAACAACATTGCCACTCAATTGATTCAGAAAACATGCTTTAGTCCTCTTGTTTTCAGTTTATTACTTGTTATATAGAATTTAACCTGTTTTGATAAGAAGTCAATATGAATGTTCTCTTCTAATTATCAGCATAACATTCTCTGTACGAATAATATGATCATGTATTTGACATTTTGAACAACATTCCCACTCAATTGATTCAGAAAACATGCATTAGTACTTCTATTTCAAGTTTATGTTAAGTTTTATAAAATTTATATCTCTTTAAAGTTGGAATATTCAGATTGCTGGCTTATTTTGCTAATTATCTTGATAACCATTGAAGTTACAAACTTTTGACTGGTTTCATTCGATTTCTCAGCTCATTTTACATAAGAATTGATTACTATATGACTCTCCCAAGGTCGCTCAGGATTTATAGTAGCTATCTTATCATACTATTTTCTTGTTTGTTTCTGTCACATTTCAATCTCAATTTGTGACGTTTAGGTGCGTTTTAGACAAAAAAGTCACTGAACATTTTTTGTTCAGAATTCAATTTGCTACAATTTAATATGGTTAAAAGTTCATAAAATTGGAAAAAAATTTTCACCATTTCTACCCTTCAAAAGTTGGAACATTCAAATTTCTTTGTGTTCTATAGAATTGTATGTATCAATGAAACAATCATAATTTCGACAATCTGAACAACATTGCCACTCAATTGATTCAGAAAACATGCTTTAGTCCTCTTGTTTTCAGTTTATTACTTGTTATATAGAATTTAACCTGTTTTGATAAGAAGTCAATATGAATGTTCTCTTCTAATTATCAGCATAACATTCTCTGTACGAATAATATGATCATGTATTTGACATTTTGAACAACATTCCCACTCAATTGATTCAGAAAACATGCATTAGTACTTCTATTTCAAGTTTATGTTAAGTTTTATAAAATTTATATCTCTTTAAAGTTGGAATATTCAGATTGCTGGCTTATTTTGCTAATTATCTTGATAACCATTGAAGTTTCAAACTTTTTGACTGGTTTCATTCGATTTCTCAGCTCATTTTACATAAGAATTGATTACTATATGACTCTCCCAAGGTCGCTCAGGATTTATAGTAGCTATCTTATCATACTATTTTCTTGTTTGTTTCTGTCACATTTCAATCTCAATTTGTGACGTTTAGGTGCGTTTAGACAAAAAAGTCACTGAACATTTTTTGTTCAGAATTCAATTTGCTACAATTTAATATGGTTAAAAAGTTCATAAAATTGGAAAAAAATTTTCACCATTTCTACCCTTCAAAAGTTGGAACATTCAAATTTCTTTGTGTTCTATAGAATTGTATGTATCAATGAAACAATCATAATTTCGACAATCTGAACAACATTGCCACTCAATTGATTCAGAAAACATGCTTTAGTCCTCTTGTTTTCAGTTTATTACTTGTTATATAGAATTTAACCTGTTTTGATAAGAAGTCAATATGAATGTTCTCTTCTAATTATCAGCATAACATTCTCTGTACGAATAATATGATCATGTATTTGACATTTTGAACAACATTCCCACTCAATTGATTCAGAAAACATGCATTAGTACTTCTATTTCAAGTTTATGTTAAGTTTTATAAAATTTATATCTCTTTAAAGTTGGAATATTCAGATTGCTGGCTTATTTTGCTAATTATCTTGATAACCATTGAAGTTACAAACTTTTGACTGGTTTCATTCGATTTCTCAGCTCATTTTACATAAGAATTGATTACTATATGACTCTCCCAAGGTCGCTCAGGATTTATAGTAGCTATCTTATCATACTATTTTCTTGTTTGTTTCTGTCACATTTCAATCTCAATTTGTGACGTTTAGGTGCGTTTTAGACAAAAAAGTCACTGAACATTTTTTGTTCAGAATTCAATTTGCTACAATTTAATATGGTTAAAAGTTCATAAAATTGGAAAAAAATTTTCACCATTTCTACCCTTCAAAAGTTGGAACATTCAAATTTCTTTGTGTTCTATAGAATTGTATGTATCAATGAAACAATCATAATTTCGACAATCTGAACAACATTGCCACTCAATTGATTCAGGAAACATGCTTTAGTCCTCTTGTTTTCAGTTTATTACTTGTTATATAGAATTTAACCTGTTTTGATAAGAAGTCAATATGAATGTTCTCTTCTAATTATCAGCATAACATTCTCTGTACGAATAATATGATCATGTATTTGACATTTTGAACAACATTCCCACTCAATTGATTCAGAAAACATGCATTAGTACTTCTATTTCAAGTTTATGTTAAGTTTTATAAAATTTATATCTCTTTAAAGTTGGAATATTCAGATTGCTGGCTTATTTTGCTAATTATCTTGATAACCATTGAAGTTACAAACTTTTGACTGGTTTCATTCGATTTCTCAGCTCATTTTACATAAGAATTGATTACTATATGACTCTCCCAAGGTCGCTCAGGATTTATAGTAGCTATCTTATCATACTATTTTCTTGTTTGTTTCTGTCACATTTCAATCTCAATTTGTGACGTTTAGGTGCGTTTTTAGACAAAAAAGTCACTGAACATTTTTTTGTTCAGAATTCAATTTTGCTACAATTTAATATGGTTAAAAGTTCATAAAATTGGAAAAAAATTTTCACCATTTCTACCCTTCAAAAGTTGGAACATTCAAATTTCTTTGTGTTCTATAGAATTGTATGTATCAATGAAACAATCATAATTTCGACAATCTGAACAACATTGCCACTCAATTGATTCAGAAAACATGCTTTAGTCCTCTTGTTTTCAGTTTATTACTTGTTATATAGAATTTAACCTGTTTTGATAAGAAGTCAATATGAATGTTCTCTTCTAATTATCAGCATAACATTCTCTGTACGAATAATATGATCATGTATTTGACATTTTGAACAACATTCTCACTCAATTGATTCAGAAAACATGCATTAGTACTTCTATTTCAAGTTTATGTTAAGTTTTATAAAATTTATATCTCTTTAAAGTTGGAATATTCAGATTGCTGGCTTATTTTGCTAATTATCTTGATAACCATTGAAGTTTCTAAAACTTTTGACTGGTTCCATTCGATTTCTCAGCTCATTTTACATAAAGAGCTGAATCCTCATGTAAGCTCTCCAGGTCGCTCAGGATTTTATAGTAGCTAATCTTATCATACTATTATTTACTGCTTTGTTTGTTGTCTGTCACATTTTCAATCTCAATTTGTGACGTTTAGGTGCGTTTTAGACAAAAGAGTCACTGAACATTTTTTGTTCAGAATTCAATTTGCTACAATTTAAAATGGTTAAAGGATTCATAAAATTGGAAAAAAATTTTCCACCATTTCTACCCCTTCAAAAAGCTGGAACATTTCAAATTTCTTTGTGTTCTATAGAATTGTATGTATCAATGAAACAATCATAATTTCGACAATCTGAACAACATTGCCCACTCAATTGAATTCAGGAAAGCATGGCACCAGTCCTCTTGTTTTTCAGTTTATTACTTGTTGTTATAGAATTTAACCTGTCTCTTTGAAATAAAGTGTAATATGAATGTTTCTCTTCTAATTATCAGCATAACATTCTCTGTACGAATAATATGATCATGTATTTGACATTTTGAACAACATTCCCACTCCAATTGATTCAGAAAACATGCATTAATTACTTCTATTTCAGGATTTATGTTGAGTTTATAAAAGGCTATATCTCTTTAAAGTTGGAATATTTAGATTGCTGGCTAATATTTTGCTAATTATCTTGATAACCATTGAAGTTACAAACTTTTGACTGGTTTTCCATTCGATTTCTCAGCTCATTTTACATAGAAATTTGATACTACTGCTATGACTCTCCCAAGACGTCGCTCAGGATTGATTGTAGCTATCTTATCATACTATTTTCTTGTTTGTTTCTGTCACATTTCAATCTCAATTTGTGACGTTTAGGTGCGTTTTTACACAAAAAAGTTTCACTGACATTTTTTTGTTCAGAATTCAATTTGCTACAATTTAATATGGTTAAAAGTTCATAAAATTGGAAAGAAAATTTTCACCATTTTCCTACCTTTCAAAAGTTGGAACATTCAAATTTCTTTGTGTTTCTATCAGAATTGTATGTATCAATGAAACAATCATAATTTCGACAATCTGAACAACATTGTCACTCAATTGATTCAGAAATAATGCTTTAGTCCTCTTGTTTTCAGTTCATTACTTACTTGTTATAATTTTTAAACCCTGTTTTGATAAGAAGTCAATATGAATATTTCTCTTCTAATTATCAGCATAACATTCTCTGTACGAATAATATGATCATGTATTATACAGCCATTTTGAACAACATTCCCACTCAATTGATTCAGAAAACATGCATTAGTACTTCTATTTCAAAACGGTTTATGTTATTGATTTTATAAAATTTATATCTCTTTAAGTTGGAATATTCCAGATTGCTGGCTTATTTGCTTATTCAAATTATCAAAACAGGTTAAATTCTATATAACAAGTAATAAGTTGGAAAACTTAAGAGGACTGAAACATGTTTTGCTAATTTAATCTTGATAACCAATTTGAAGTTATCAGAAACTTTTAATTGTTTCATTCGATTTCTACCAGCTCATTTTATAGAACACAAGAATTTGAATGTTCCAACTTTCTCCCAAGGTCGCTCAGTAGAAATGGTGAAATCTTATCATACTATTTTCTTGTTTGTTTCTGAACTTTTCCAATCTCAAAAATTTTGTAGCAAATTGAACGTTTTAGACAAAAAATGTTAAGTGAACATTTTTTGTCTAAGAACCCTAAAAATAATTGCTAGATTGAATATGTGATTTCAGGGAAACATAAAATTGGAAAAAAATTTGATAAGATAGCTACCATTTCCCTACGACCTTCAGAGTTGGAACATATTAATCAATTTTCTTTGTGTTCAATAGAATTTGGTGAGAAATCGATGAAAACCAATCATAAAGTTTGTAACTTCAATCGAACAAGATAATTGCCAAAATTGATTCAGCAATGCTTTATTCAATCTTTAAAGTTTTCAGTTATAAATTGTTATAAGAATTTAACCTGTTTTGATATAGAAGTCAATATGAATGTTCTCTTCTGAATCAATTGAGTGGGAATGTTGTCTCAAAATGTCAAATAATATGATCATGTATTTTAACCATTTTGAGAAATGTTCCCATCAATTAAGATTCAGAGAAGCATTCATATTGTACTTCTATTTCAAAACATGTTAAATTTTATAATAATTTATAATAAATCTTTAACAAGGGAATATAAAGATTGTTATTTCATTTGCTAATCAATCTTGATAACCAATGTTGAAGATTGTCAAAATTTTGACTGGTTTCATTCGATTTCTCAGCTCATTTATAGAACACAAAGAATTGATTACTATAATGTCTCCCTTTTGAAGGGTAGAAATTGATTGGTGAGAATACTATTTTCCAATTGTTTGTGAACTTTTCAACCATATTAAATTTGTGGCAAAGGTGCGTTTTGAGACAAAAAAAAAGTGACTTTAGACATTTTTGTCTAAAATTCAATTTGCTACAATTACAATATTGGGTTGAAATGTTCATAAAATTGGAAAACAAGAAAATTTTATGATAAATTTTCTACCCTTCAAAATCTGGGCGACCTTGGGGAACATTCAATTTCTTTGTCAATTCTTATAAGTAAAATGTATCTGAACAATCAAGGGAATGAAACCAATCTGAACAACATTTGCTTAGCTTCAATGGTTTCAGAAATAATGCTTTAGTCCTCTTAAGCCAGCAATTACTTGTTATATAGAATTTAACCCTTTTAATAAGAAGTCAATATAAATTTTCTCTTAAAATTAAGCATAAATTCTCTGAAATACGAAGTACTAATGATCATGTATTTGACATTTTGAATCACATTGAGTGGGAACTCAATTGATTCAGAAAACATGTCATTAATTACTTCTATTTCAAGTTTATGTTGAGTTTTATAAGAATTTATATGCTCTTTAAAAGTTGAAGAACATTCAGATATTGGCTTATTTTGCTTTTCTTATCAAAACAGGTTAAATTCTATATAACAAGTAATAAACTGAAAACAAGAGGACTAAAGCATGTTTTCTGAATCAATTGAGTGGCAATGTTGTTCAGATTGTCGAAATTATGATTGTTTCATTGATACATACAATTCTATAGAACACAAGAAATTTTGAATGTTCCAACTTTTGAAGGGTAGAAATGGTGAAATTTTTTTTCCAATTTTATGAACTTTTAACCATATTAAATTGTAGCAAATTGAATTCTGAACAAAAAATGTTCAGTGAATTTTTTGTCTAAAACGCACCTAAACGTCACAAATTGAGATTGAAATGTGACAGAAACAAACAAGAAAATAGTATGATAAGATAGCTACTATAAATCCTGAGCGACCTTGGGAGAGTCATATAGTAATCAATTCTTATGTAAAATGAGCTGAGAAATCGAATGGAACCAGTCAAAAGTTTGTAACTTCAATGGTTATCAAGATAATTAGCAAAATAAGCCAGCAATCTTAATATTCCAACTTTAAAGAGATATAAATTTTATAAAACTTAACATAAACTTGAAATAGAAGTACTAATGCATGTTTTCTGAATCAATTGAGTGGGAATGTTGTTCAAAATGTCAAATACATGATCATATTATTCGTACAGAGAATGTTATGCTGATAATTAGAAGAGAACATTCATATTGACTTCTTATCAAAACAGGTTAAATTCTATATAACAAGTAATAAACTGAAAACAAGAGGACTAAAGCATGTTTTCTGAATCAATTGAGTGGCAATGTTGTTCAGATTGTCGAAATTATGATTGTTTCATTGATACATACAATTCTATAGAACACAAAGAAATTTGAATGTTCCAACTTTTGAAGGGTAGAAATGGTGAAAATTTTTTCCAATTTTATGAACTTTTAACCATATTAAATTGTAGCAAATTGAATTCTGAACAAAAAATGTTCAGTGAACTTTTTTGTCTAAAACGCACCTAAACGTCACAAATTGAGATTGAAATGTGACAGAAACAAACAAGAAAATAGTATGATAAGATAGCTACTATAAATCCTGAGCGACCTTGGGAGAGTCATATAGTAATCAATTCTTATGTGAAATGAGCTGAGAAATCGAATGAAACCAGTCAAAAGTTTGTAACTTCAATGGTTATCAAGATAATTAGCAAAATAAGCCAGCAATCTGAATATTCCAACTTTAAAGAGATATAAATTTTATAAAACTTAACATAAACTTGAAATAGAAGTACTAATGCATGTTTTCTGAATCAATTGAGTGGGAATGTTGTTCAAAATGTCAAATACATGATCATATTATTCGTACAGAGAATGTTATGCTGATAATTAGAAGAGAACATTCATATTGACTTCTTATCAAAACAGGTTAAATTCTATATAACAAGTAATAAACTGAAAACAAGAGGACTGAAGCATGTTTTCTGAATCAATTGAGTGGCAATGTTGTTCAGATTGTCGAAATTATGATTGTTTCATTGATACATACAATTCTATAGAACACAAAGAAATTTGAATGTTCCAACTTTTGAAGGGTAGAAATGGTGAAAATTTTTTTCCAATTTTATGAACTTTTAACCATATTAAATTGTAGCAATAATGTAATTTGACAATAACAAGTAATAAACTGGGAACAAGAGGACTAAAGCATGTTTTCTGAATCAATTGAGTGGCAATGTTGTTCAGATTGTCGAAATTATGATTGTTTCATTGATACATACAATTCTATAGAACACAAAGAAATTTGAATGTTCCAACTTTTGAAGGGTAGAAATGGTGAAAATTTTTTCCAATTTTATGAACTTTTAACCATATTAAATTGTAGCAAATTGAATTCTGAACAAAAAATGTTAAGTGAACTTTTTTGTCTAAAACGCACCTAAACGTCACAAATTGAGATTGAAATGTGACAGAAACAAACAAGAAAATAGTATGATAAGATAGCTACTATAAATCCTGAGCGACCTTGGGAGAGTCATATAGTAATCAATTCTTATGTAAAATGAGCTGAGAAATCGAATGGAACCAGTCAAAAGTTTGTAACTTCAATGGTTATCAAGATAATTAGCAAAATAAGCCAGCAATCTTAATATTCCAACTTTAAAGAGATATAAATTTTATAAAACTTAACATAAACTTGAAATAGAAGTACTAATGCATGTTTTCTGAATCAATTGAGTGGGAATGTTGTTCAAAATGTGAAATACATGATCATATTATTCGTACAGAGAATGTTATGCTGATAATTAGAAGAGAACATTCATATTGACTTCTTATCAAAACAGGTTAAATTCTATATAACAAGTAATAAACTGAAAACAAGAGGACTAAAGCATGTTTTCTGAATCAATTGAGTGGCAATGTTGTTCAGATTGTCGAAATTATGATTGTTTCATTGATACATACAATTCTATAGAACACAAAGAAATTTGAATGTTCCAACTTTTGAAGGGTAGAAATGGTGAAAATTTTTTCCAATTTTATGAACTTTTAACCATATTAAATTGTAGCAAATTGAATTCTGAACAAAAAATGTTCAGTGACTTTTTTGTCTAAAACGCACCTAAACGTCACAAATTGAGATTGAAATGTGACAGAAACAAACAAGAAAATAGTATGATAAGATAGCTACTATAAATCCTGAGCGACCTTGGGAGAGTCATATAGTAATCAATTCTTATGTAAAATGAGCTGAGAAATCGAATGAAACCAGTCAAAAGTTTGTAACTTCAATGGTTATCAAGATAATTAGCAAAATAAGCCAGCAATCTGAATATTCCAACTTTAAAGAGATATAAATTTTATAAAACTTAACATAAACTTGAAATAGAAGTACTAATGCATGTTTTCTGAATCAATTGAGTGGGAATGTTGTTCAAAATGTCAAATACATGATCATATTATTCGTACAGAGAATGTTATGCTGATAATTAGAAGAGAACATTCATATTGACTTCTTATCAAAACAGGTTAAATTCTATATAACAAGTAATAAACTGAAAACAAGAGGACTAAAGCATGTTTTCTGAATCAATTGAGTGGCAATGTTGTTCAGATTGTCGAAATTATGATTGTTTCATTGATACATACAATTCTATAGAACACAAAGAAATTTGAATGTTCCAACTTTTGAAGGGTAGAAATGGTGAAAATTTTTTTCCAATTTTATGAACTTTTAACGATATTAAATTGTAGCAAATTGAATTCTGAACAAAAAATGTTCAGTGAACTTTTTTGTCTAAAACGCACCTAAACGTCACAAATTGAGATTGAAATGTGACAGAAACAAACAAGAAAATAGTATGATAAGATAGCTACTATAAATCCTGAGCGACCTTGGGAGAGTCATATAGTGATCAATTCTTATGTAAAATGAGCTGAGAAATCGAATGAAACCAGTCAAAAGTTTATAACTTCAATGGTTATCAAGATAATTAGCAAAATAAGCCAGCAATCTGAATATTCCAACTTTAAAGAGATATAAATTTTATAAAACTTAACATAAACTTGAAATAGAAGTACTAATGCATGTTTTCTGAATCAATTGAGTGGGAATGTTGTTCAAAATGTCAAATACATGATCATATTATTCGTACAGAGAATGTTATGCTGATAATTAGAAGAGAACATTCATATTGACTTCTTATCAAAACAGGTTAAATTCTATATAACAAGTAATAAACTGAAAACAAGAGGACTGAAGCATGTTTTCTGAATCAATTGAGTGGCAATGTTGTTCAGATTGTCGAAATTATGATTGTTTCATTGATACATACAATTCTATAGAACACAAAGAAATTTGAATGTTCCAACTTTTGAAGGGTAGAAATGGTGAAAATTTTTTCCAATTTTATGAACTTTTAACCATATTAAATTGTAGCAATAATGTAATTTGACAATAACAAGTAATAAACTGGGAACAAGAGGACTAAAGCATGTTTTCTGAATCAATTGAGTGGCAATGTTGTTCAGATTGTCGAAATTATGATTGTTTCATTGATACATACAATTCTATAGAACACAAAGAAATTTGAATGTTCCAACTTTTGAAGGGTAGAAATGGTGAAAATTTTTCCAATTTTATGAACTTTTAACCATATTAAATTGTAGCAAATTGAATTCTGAACAAAAAATGTTCAGTGACTTTTTTGTCTAAAACGCACCTAAACGTCACAAATTGAGATTGAAATGTGACAGAAACAAACAAGAAAATAGTATGATAAGATAGCTACTATAAATCCTGAGCGACCTTGGGAGAGTCATATAGTAATCAATTCTTATGTAAAATGAGCTGAGAAATCGAATGGAACCAGTCAAAAGTTTGTAACTTCAATGGTTATCAAGATAATTAGCAAAATAAGCCAGCAATCTGAATATTCCAACTTTAAAGAGATATAAATTTTATAAAACTTAACATAAACTTGAAATAGAAGTACTAATGCATGTTTTCTGAATCAATTGAGTGGGAATGTTGTTCAAAATGTCAAATACATGATCATATTATTCGTACAGAGAATGTTATGCTGATAATTAGAAGAGAACATTCATATTGACTTCTTATCAAAACAGGTTAAATTCTATATAACAAGTAATAAACTGAAAACAAGAGGACTAAAGCATGTTTTCTGAATCAATTGAGTGGCAATGTTGTTCAGATTGTCGAAATTATGATTGTTTCATTGATACATACAATTCTATAGAACACAAAGAAATTTGAATGTTCCAACTTTTGAAGGGTAGAAATGGTGAAAATTTTTTTCCAATTTTATGAACTTTTAACCATATTAAATTGTAGCAAATTGAATTCTGAACAAAAAATGTTCAGTGAACTTTTTGTCTAAAACGCACCTAAACGTCACAAATTGAGATTGAAATGTGACAGAAACAAACAAGAAAATAGTATGATAAGATAGCTACTATAAATCCTGAGCGACCTTGGGAGAGTCATATAGTAATCAATTCTTATGTAAAATGAGCTGAGAAATCGAATGAAACCAGTCAAAAGTTTGTAACTTCAATGGTTATCAAGATAATTAGCAAAATAAGCCAGCAATCTGAATATTCCAACTTTAAAGAGATATAAATTTTATAAAACTTAACATAAACTTGAAATAGAAGTACTAATGCATGTTTTCTGAATCAATTGAGTGGGAATGTTGTTCAAAATGTCAAATACATGATCATATTATTCGTACAGAGAATGTTATGCTGATAATTAGAAGAGAACATTCATATTGACTTCTTATCAAAACAGGTTAAATTCTATATAACAAGTAATAAACTGAAAACAAGAGGACTAAAGCATGTTTTCTGAATCAATTGAGTGGCAATGTTGTTCAGATTGTCGAAATTATGATTGTTTCATTGATACATACAATTCTATAGAACACAAAGAAATTTGAATGTTCCAACTTTTGAAGGGTAGAAATGGTGAAAATTTTTTTCCAATTTTATGAACTTTTAACCATATTAAATTGTAGCAAATTGAATTCTGAACAAAAAATGTTCAGTGACTTTTTTGTCTAAAACGCACCTAAACGTCACAAATTGAGATTGAAATGTGACAGAAACAAACAAGAAAATAGTATGATAAGATAGCTACTATAAATCCTGAGCGACCTTGGGAGAGTCATATAGTAATCAATTCTTATGTAAAATGAGCTGAGAAATCGAATGAAACCAGTCAAAAGTTTGTAACTTCAATGGTTATCAAGATAATTAGCAAAATAAGCCAGCAATCTGAATATTCCAACTTTAAAGAGATATAAATTTTATAAAACTTAACATAAACTTGAAATAGAAGTACTAATGCATGTTTTCTGAATCAATTGAGTGGGAATGTTGTTCAAAATGTCAAATACATGATCATATTATTCGTACAGAGAATGTTATGCTGATAATTAGAAGAGAACATTCATATTGACTTCTTATCAAAACAGGTTAAATTCTATATAACAAGTAATAAACTGAAAACAAGAGGACTAAAGCATGTTTTCTGAATCAATTGAGTGGCAATGTTGTTCAGATTGTCGAAATTATGATTGTTTCATTGATACATACAATTCTATAGAACACAAAGAAATTTGAATGTTCCAACTTTTGAAGGGTAGAAATGGTGAAAATTTTTTCCAATTTTATGAACTTTTAACCATATTAAATTGTAGCAAATTGAATTCTGAACAAAAAATGTTCAGTGACTTTTTTGTCTAAAACGCACCTAAACGTCACAAATTGAGATTGAAATGTGACAGAAACAAACAAGAAAATAGTATGATAAGATAGCTACTATAAATCCTGAGCGACCTTGGGAGAGTCATATAGTAATCAATTCTTATGTAAAATGAGCTGAGAAATCGAATGAAACCAGTCAAAAGTTTGTAACTTCAATGGTTATCAAGATAATTAGCAAAATAAGCCAGCAATCTGAATATTCCAACTTTAAAGAGATATAAATTTTATAAAACTTAACATAAACTTGAAATAGAAGTACTAATGCATGTTTTCTGAATCAATTGAGTGGGAATGTTGTTCAAAATGTCAAATACATGATCATATTATTCGTACAGAGAATGTTATGCTGATAATTAGAAGAGAACATTCATATTGACTTCTTATCAAAACAGGTTAAATTCTATATAACAAGTAATAAACTGAAAACAAGAGGACTAAAGCATGTTTTCTGAATCAATTGAGTGGCAATGTTGTTCAGATTGTCGAAATTATGATTGTTTCATTGATACATACAATTCTATAGAACACAAAGAAATTTGAATGTTCCAACTTTTGAAGGGTAGAAATGGTGAAAATTTTTTTCCAATTTTATGAACTTTTAACCATATTAAATTGTAGCAAATTGAATTCTGAACAAAAAATGTTCAGTGACTTTTTTGTCTAAAACGCACCTAAACGTCACAAATTGAGATTGAAATGTGACAGAAACAAACAAGAAAATAGTATGATAAGATAGCTACTATAAATCCTGAGCGACCTTGGGAGAGTCATATAGTAATCAATTCTTATGTAAAATGAGCTGAGAAATCGAATGAAACCAGTCAAAAGTTTGTAACTTCAATGGTTATCAAGATAATTAGCAAAATAAGCCAGCAATCTGAATATTCCAACTTTAAAGAGATATAAATTTTATAAAACTTAACATAAACTTGAAATAGAAGTACTAATGCATGTTTTCTGAATCAATTGAGTGGGAATGTTGTTCAAAATGTCAAATACATGATCATATTATTCGTACAGAGAATGTTATGCTGATAATTAGAAGAGAACATTCATATTGACTTCTTATCAAAACAGGTTAAATTCTATATAACAAGTAATAAACTGAAAACAAGAGGACTAAAGCATGTTTTCTGAATCAATTGAGTGGCAATGTTGTTCAGATTGTCGAAATTATGATTGTTTCATTGATACATACAATTCTATAGAACACAAAGAAATTTGAATGTTCCAACTTTTGAAGGGTAGAAATGGTGAAAATTTTTTTCCAATTTTATGAACTTTTAACCATATTAAATTGTACAAGTAATAAACTGGGAACAAGAGGACTAAAGCATGTTTTCTGAATCAATTGAGTGGCAATGTTGTTCAGATTGTCGAAATTATGATTGTTTCATTGATACATACAATTCTATAGAACACAAAGAAATTTGAATGTTCCAACTTTTGAAGGGTAGAAATGGTGAAAATTTTCCAATTTTATGAACTTTTAACCATATTAAATTGTAGCAAATTGAATTCTGAACAAAAAATGTTCAGTGACTTTTTTGTCTAAAACGCACCTAAACGTCACAAATTGAGATTGAAATGTGACAGAAACAAACAAGAAAATAGTATGATAAGATAGCTACTATAAATCCTGAGCGACCTTGGGAGAGTCATATAGTAATCAATTCTTATGTAAAATGAGCTGAGAAATCGAATGAAACCAGTCAAAAGTTTGTAACTTCAATGGTTATCAAGATAATTAGCAAAATAAGCCAGCAATCTGAATATTCCAACTTTAAAGAGATATAAATTTTATAAAACTTAACATAAACTTGAAATAGAAGTACTAATGCATGTTTTCTGAATCAATTGAGTGGGAATGTTGTTCAAAATGTCAAATACATGATCATATTATTCGTACAGAGAATGTTATGCTGATAATTAGAAGAGAACATTCATATTGACTTCTTATCAAAACAGGTTAAATTCTATATAACAAGTAATAAACTGAAAACAAGAGGACTAAAGCATGTTTTCTGAATCAATTGAGTGGCAATGTTGTTCAGATTGTCGAAATTATGATTGTTTCATTGATACATACAATTCTATAGAACACAAAGAAATTTGAATGTTCCAACTTTTGAAGGGTAGAAATGGTGAAAATTTTTTCCAATTTTATGAACTTTTAACCATATTAAATTGTAGCAAATTGAATTCTGAACAAAAAATGTTCAGTGACTTTTTTGTCTAAAACGCACCTAAACGTCACAAATTGAGATTGAAATGTGACAGAAACAAACAAGAAAATAGTATGATAAGATAGCTACTATAAATCCTGAGCGACCTTGGGAGAGTCATATAGTAATCAATTCTTATGTAAAATGAGCTGAGAAATCGAATGAAACCAGTCAAAAGTTTGTAACTTCAATGGTTATCAAGATAATTAGCAAAATAAGCCAGCAATCTGAATATTCCAACTTTAAAAGAGATATAAATTTTATAAAACTTAACATAAACTTGAAATAGAAGTACTAATGCATGTTTTCTGAATCAATTGAGTGGGAATGTTGTTCAAAATGTCAAATACATGATCATATTATTCGTACAGAGAATGTTATGCTGATAATTAGAAGAGAACATTCATATTGACTTCTTATCAAAACAGGTTAAATTCTATATAACAAGTAATAAACTGAAAACAAGAGGACTAAAGCATGTTTTCTGAATCAATTGAGTGGCAATGTTGTTCAGATTGTCGAAATTATGATTGTTTCATTGATACATACAATTCTATAGAACACAAAGAAATTTGAATGTTCCAACTTTTGAAGGGTAGAAATGGTGAAAATTTTTTTCCAATTTTATGAACTTTTAACCATATTAAATTGTAGCAAATTGAATTCTGAACAAAAAATGTTCAGTGACTTTTTTGTCTAAAACGCACCTAAACGTCACAAATTGAGATTGAAATGTGACAGAAACAAACAAGAAAATAGTATGATAAGATAGCTACTATAAATCCTGAGCGACCTTGGGAGAGTCATATAGTAATCAATTCTTATGTAAAATGAGCTGAGAAATCGAATGAAACCAGTCAAAAGTTTGTAACTTCAATGGTTATCAAGATAATTAGCAAAATAAGCCAGCAATCTGAATATTCCAACTTTAAAGAGATATAAATTTTATAAAACTTAACATAAACTTGAAATAGAAGTACTAATGCATGTTTTCTGAATCAATTGAGTGGGAATGTTGTTCAAAATGTCAAATACATGATCATATTATTCGTACAGAGAATGTTATGCTGATAATTAGAAGAGAACATTCATATTGACTTCTTATCAAAACAGGTTAAATTCTATATAACAAGTAATAAACTGAAAACAAGAGGACTAAAGCATGTTTTCTGAATCAATTGAGTGGCAATGTTGTTCAGATTGTCGAAATTATGATTGTTTCATTGATACATACAATTCTATAGAACACAAAGAAATTTGAATGTTCCAACTTTTGAAGGGTAGAAATGGTGAAAATTTTTTTCCAATTTTATGAACTTTTAACCATATTAAATTGTAGCAATAATGTAATTTGACAATAACAAGTAATAAACTGGGAACAAGAGGACTAAAGCATGTTTTCTGAATCAATTGAGTGACAATGTTGTTCAGATTGTCGAAATTATGATTGTTTCATTGATACATACAATTCTATAGAACACAAAGAAATTTGAATGTTCCAACTTTTGAAGGGTAGAAATGGTGAAAATTTTTTCCAATTTTATGAACTTTTAACCATATTAAATTGTAGCAAATTGAATTCTGAACAAAAAATGTTCAGTGACTTTTTTGTCTAAAACGCACCTAAACGTCACAAATTGAGATTGAAATGTGACAGAAACAAACAAGAAAATAGTATGATAAGATAGCTACTATAAATCCTGAGCGACCTTGGGAGAGTCATATAGTAATCAATTCTTATGTAAAATGAGCTGAGAAATCGAATGAAACCAGTCAAAAGTTTGTAACTTCAATGGTTATCAAGATAATTAGCAAAATAAGCCAGCAATCTGAATATTCCAACTTTAAAGAGATATAAATTTTATAAAACTTAACATAAACTTGAAATAGAAGTACTAATGCATGTTTTCTGAATCAATTGAGTGGGAATGTTGTTCAAAATGTCAAATACATGATCATATTATTCGTACAGAGAATGTTATGCTGATAATTAGAAGAGAACATTCATATTGACTTCTTATCAAAACAGGTTAAATTCTATATAACAAGTAATAAACTGAAAACAAGAGGACTAAAGCATGTTTTCTGAATCAATTGAGTGGCAATGTTGTTCAGATTGTCGAAATTATGATTGTTTCATTGATACATACAATTCTATAGAACACAAAGAAATTTGAATGTTCCAACTTTTGAAGGGTAGAAATGGTGAAAATTTTTTTCCAATTTTATGAACTTTTAACCATATTAAATTGTAGCAAATTGAATTCTGAACAAAAAATGTTCAGTGACTTTTTTGTCTAAAACGCACCTAAACGTCACAAATTGAGATTGAAATGTGACAGAAACAAACAAGAAAATAGTATGATAAGATAGCTACTATAAATCCTGAGCGACCTTGGGAGAGTCATATAGTAATCAATTCTTATGTAAAATGAGCTGAGAAATCGAATGAAACCAGTCAAAAGTTTGTAACTTCAATGGTTATCAAGATAATTAGCAAAATAAGCCAGCAATCTGAATATTCCAACTTTAAAGAGATATAAATTTTATAAAACTTAACATAAACTTGAAATAGAAGTACTAATGCATGTTTTCTGAATCAATTGAGTGGGAATGTTGTTCAAAATGTCAAATACATGATCATATTATTCGTACAGAGAATGTTATGCTGATAATTAGAAGAGAACATTCATATTGACTTCTTATCAAAACAGGTTAAATTCTATATAACAAGTAATAAACTGAAAACAAGAGGACTAAAGCATGTTTTCTGAATCAATTGAGTGGCAATGTTGTTCAGATTGTCGAAATTATGATTGTTTCATTGATACATACAATTCTATAGAACACAAAGAAATTTGAATGTTCCAACTTTTGAAGGGTAGAAATGGTGAAAATTTTTTCCAATTTTATGAACTTTTAACCATATTAAATTGTAGCAAATTGAATTCTGAACAAAAAATGTTCAGTGACTTTTTGTCTAAAACGCACCTAAACGTCACAAATTGAGATTGAAATGTGACAGAAACAAACAAGAAAATAGTATGATAAGATAGCTACTATAAATCCTGAGCGACCTTGGGAGAGTCATATAGTAATCAATTCTTATGTAAAATGAGCTGAGAAATCGAATGAAACCAGTCAAAAGTTTGTAACTTCAATGGTTATCAAGATAATTAGCAAAATAAGCCAGCAATCTGAATATTCCAACTTTAAAGAGATATAAATTTTATAAAACTTAACATAAACTTGAAATAGAAGTACTAATGCATGTTTTCTGAATCAATTGAGTGGGAATGTTGTTCAAAATGTCAAATACATGATCATATTATTCGTACAGAGAATGTTATGCTGATAATTAGAAGAGAACATTCATATTGACTTCTTATCAAAACAGGTTAAATTCTATATAACAAGTAATAAACTGAAAACAAGAGGACTAAAGCATGTTTTCTGAATCAATTGAGTGGCAATGTTGTTCAGATTGTCGAAATTATGATTGTTTCATTGATACATACAATTCTATAGAACACAAAGAAATTTGAATGTTCCAACTTTTGAAGGGTAGAAATGGTGAAAATTTTTTCCAATTTTATGAACTTTTAACCATATTAAATTGTAGCAAATTGAATTCTGAACAAAAAATGTTCAGTGACTTTTTTGTCTAAAACGCACCTAAACGTCACAAATTGAGATTGAAATGTGACAGAAACAAACAAGAAAATAGTATGATAAGATAGCTACTATAAATCCTGAGCGACCTTGGGAGAGTCATATAGTAATCAATTCTTATGTAAAATGAGCTGAGAAATCGAATGAAACCAGTCAAAAGTTTGTAACTTCAATGGTTATCAAGATAATTAGCAAAATAAGCCAGCAATCTGAATATTCCAACTTTAAAGAGAGATATATAAATTTTATAAAACTTAACATAAACTTGAAATAGAAGTACTAATGCATGTTTTCTGAATCAATTGAGTGGGAATGTTGTTCAAAATGTCAAATACATGATCATATTATTCGTACAGAGAATGTTATGCTGATAATTAGAAGAGAACATTCATATTGACTTCTTATCAAAACAGGTTAAATTCTATATAACAAGTAATAAACTGAAAACAAGAGGACTGAAGCATGTTTTCTGAATCAATTGAGTGGCAATGTTGTTCAGATTGTCGAAATTATGATTGTTTCATTGATACATACAATTCTATAGAACACAAAGAAATTTGAATGTTCCAACTTTTGAAGGGTAGAAATGGTGAAAATTTTTTCCAATTTTATGAACTTTTAACCATATTAAATTGTAGCAAATTGAATTCTGAACAAAAAATGTTCAGTGACTTTTTTGTCTAAAACGCACCTAAACGTCACAAATTGAGATTGAAATGTGACAGAAACAAACAAGAAAATAGTATGATAAGATAGCTACTATAAATCCTGAGCGACCTTGGGAGAGTCATATAGTAATCAATTCTTATGTAAAATGAGCTGAGAAATCGAATGAAACCAGTCAAAAGTTTGTAACTTCAATGGTTATCAAGATAATTAGCAAAATAAGCCAGCAATCTGAATATTCCAACTTTAAAAGAGATATAAATTTTATAAAACTTAACATAAACTTGAAATAGAAGTACTAATGCATGTTTTCTGAATCAATTGAGTGGGAATGTTGTTCAAAATGTCAAATACATGATCATATTATTCGTACAGAGAATGTTATGCTGATAATTAGAAGAGAACATTCATATTGACTTCTTATCAAAACAGGTTAAATTCTATATAACAAGTAATAAACTGAAAACAAGAGGACTAAAGCATGTTTTCTGAATCAATTGAGTGGCAATGTTGTTCAGATTGTCGAAATTATGATTGTTTCATTGATACATACAATTCTATAGAACACAAAGAAATTTGAATGTTCCAACTTTTGAAGGGTAGAAATGGTGAAAATTTTTTTCCAATTTTATGAACTTTTAACCATATTAAATTGTAGCAAATTGAATTCTGAACAAAAAATGTTCAGTGACTTTTTTGTCTAAAACGCACCTAAACGTCACAAATTGAGATTGAAATGTGACAGAAACAAACAAGAAAATAGTATGATAAGATAGCTACTATAAATCCTGAGCGACCTTGGGAGAGTCATATAGTAATCAATTCTTATGTAAAATGAGCTGAGAAATCGAATGAAACCAGTCAAAAGTTTGTAACTTCAATGGTTATCAAGATAATTAGCAAAATAAGCCAGCAATCTGAATATTCCAACTTTTTAAGAGATATAAATTTTATAAAACTTAACATAAACTTGAAATAGATGTACTAATGCATGTTTTCTGAATCAATTGAGTGGGAATGTTGTTCAAAATGTCAAATACATGATCATATTATTCGTACAGAGAATGTTATGCTGATAATTAGAAGAGAACATTCATATTGACTTCTTATCAAAACAGGTTAAATTCTATATAACAAGTAATAAACTGAAAACAAGAGGACTAAAGCATGTTTTCTGAATCAATTGAGTGGCAATGTTGTTCAGATTGTCGAAATTATGATTGTTTCATTGATACATACAATTCTATAGAACACAAAGAAATTTGAATGTTCCAACTTTTGAAGGGTAGAAATGGTGAAAATTTTTTTCCAATTTTATGAACTTTTAACCATATTAAATTGTAGCAAATTGAATTCTGAACAAAAAATGTTCAGTGACTTTTTTGTCTAAAACGCACCTAAACGTCACAAATTGAGATTGAAATGTGACAGAAACAAACAAGAAAATAGTATGATAAGATAGCTACTATAAATCCTGAGCGACCTTGGGAGAGTCATATAGTAATCAATTCTTATGTAAAATGAGCTGAGAAATCGAATGAAACCAGTCAAAAGTTTGTAACTTCAATGGTTATCAAGATAATTAGCAAAATTAGCCAGCAATCTGAATATTCCAACTTTAAAGAGATATAAATTTTATAAAACTTAACATAAACTTGAAATAGAAGTACTAATGCATGTTTTCTGAATCAATTGAGTGGGAATGTTGTTCAAAATGTCAAATACATGATCATATTATTCGTACAGAGAATGTTATGCTGATAATTAGAAGAGAACATTCATATTGACTTCTTATCAAAACAGGTTAAATTCTATATAACAAGTAATAAACTGAAAACAAGAGGACTAAAGCATGTTTTCTGAATCAATTGAGTGGCAATGTTGTTCAGATTGTCGAAATTATGATTGTTTCATTGATACATACAATTCTATAGAACACAAAGAAATTTGAATGTTCCAACTTTTGAAGGGTAGAAATGGTGAAAATTTTTTTCCAATTTTATGAACTTTT